>CM068724.1:17732826-18132826 GCA_035079005.1 Fraxinus americana
TGTTCACATTTGGCTTTATTTTACATGAAAATTGTTCATTAAAGCGAATTTTTTTTTTTTTTACAATTGATTATGAAATTTATTACCAAAATGGTGGGAAAATGAATTCCCACAAAACAATGAAAAGGGACGCGAGCGGGGTTAATCCCAAAAACAATCGACACCACAAAGAATCAACCCAAATATCACCTACAACTTTACCCACTCCTGTTGCTTTTATTAACCACCAAAAGGAAGGTGTTATTGTAGCCACACATGCTAAGGAAAAAAGGAAGAATGAAGAAAAGCAAAGGCAGGCAGTAGCACGAAGCAGAAGGAAGAACGCGGCCAAGGTTATAATCTCTCAAGGTTTGCAGTGCACACGATCCAGAGGGACAAACCAATATATATTAGTTATGATATCTTTAGGTTAAGAAATGGGCCAAGCCAAATAAATGTCAATAGGTAGTTAATAAGTGGGCTAAATACAAAAAACCATCCAAGGAGTTGTGAGTTGGCCACGAGCAACTCTAAATGAATTAGGTTACTTCCATTGTTCTACACTTGTTATAGATTCGGGTTATTCGATTTGAGGTGTTAATGTTTTGTTTCAGTCATTTGGTCAATGTCAACTGACTACTAATGAAGTAATGATTTAACATTATTGTTCGGGAAAGTCGTTTGACAACAATTTGCCTAACAAAGGTCACAATGATTATTACAAACGAGATCACACACAACGTATTGGGAGTCACAATTTCTCACATAACACCATATGCATTTATCATATTTTAAATTACAAAACAGTCAAGTTTAAGAAGAAAAAATTGAAATTTGTGTGGCTTGTATTATGAATTTCACACGGGAAAAAGCCAATTACAAAACTAATTCTAATATTACAAAAGTTACATTAAATAAAAAAATTTTAATTAAAATGTTTTCAATTTAATGGGACTATTATTCGAGTCATGTTGAAACCGATGTAGTTGCTCCTTTCGTCCCACTTGCCTCCGTAACACCAGAAGACAAGAACATCAATGTTATTGAATTAATTTAGAGGTCACAATCAGAACATGTATAATATGTGCATGTAGTGGAGAAAAAACTGTTAAGGTCACAATACAGACCTTAATTTATTCCTTCATCTGAATATGTAGTTCATCTACAAGCCATAATATTAGGCACTTGTTTGGTAGAGATTAAGAGAGTGTTTGGGGGAGATTAAGATTAGACTTTTAGCAGATTTTGATAAAAATTAATGAAATATGTAACTGAAAAGTTGTGGGTCCTATGAAATGTGTGGTTAAAATTAATTGTTCACTTTGACCTAAATTTTAATCAGATTTTTTAACGATACTAAACAAGAGATAGGTCACATTCAAAGATTAACATTAGAAATGTCACATGTAAACAAAAAAAAAACTAGTCACAATACAGACCACACATGAAAGCAACCACAATTTCAGATGACTATTAATCACAAAACATCTTAATCACCTTAATAAGTGCAACCGTAGCGTTTTCTTCCAAAGTCGTGTCTTGATGGCAAATTTTTTTTTCTATGCAGTTCTCATCGATTTTATTTAATGTCTGTAACCCTCTATGATTTTCGATAAACTAAAGTTTAATTGGACCGAAATTGTAGGGTTTTAATGTGAAAAGAGAAACTTGAATTGTAACCCCCCCCCCCCCCCCCCCAAACCTTTAAATAAATCCTATTTTACGAGAAATGACGATCCTTTTCAAAATTCCGGACTTTTCCATAGTTTTTAATGGTGTACGATTTTTCAGAAGGCCAACTTAGAAGGTTGTATACACCATTTTTTTTCCAATAAAGGTGTTAGGTCAAATAGAGGACATGGAAAGCCCATAAGACCAATTAATTAAAGTATAAAAATGTATGTCATGATTTTAAAGGTCCACATAGCTTGAAATTTAGCCGATCGAGAAACATTTTTAATAAAATTATAAGTTATTTTTATTATTCAATCAAAATTAAACTTTAATTTCAATTATAAGGTGTTAGTTCAACTATAAAATTACAAGTTGACATCAAACTTAAATTCTAGGAGAATATACTTGTGATGTTGTTGTCAGCAATAAATTAACCCTTCGTTTCGCAAAATTTATAAGCCCCCATTTGGCATCCATTATTTGAAATTTTAATGGTTGGAATAATTTTTTTTAATGTGTGGTTGAAAAAAAAAATTTAGGATTACGTATAATATTATTTTATTGGAGAATGTGTGATTGATAAGAAAAGAGAGAAAAATGAATTATAATTTTAATGAAGGCCAAACAGGAAAACTAAATAGTCAAATTTCATTTTCAACCACAAATGTCAATGTAATTACAAGTATTATCCACTAATTCACTTATCATTTCTATCGATTTATAATAAACCATATATAAATTCTTCCAAAGCGGAGGCTAAGGAGTTGTTCTCTTTGTGTTTCAGTTTTGTGTTTTGAGCTTTGTATATTCATTTGATATTGTTGAAAATGTGTTCTTTTTGACATTTTGAAAAATTGTTTTGAAAACACCCAAAACGCGTTTTGAAAATTTTGGCTTGATTATAACTGAAAACACTCAAAATGACAAATTTGTCGTTTTGGATTTTCTTTGTAAATTTTTAACTTGTTTTCAAAAACGCGTTTTCGAAAATAGGAAAGAAAATGCATTTTCACTATTTTGAAAAATCGAAAACAGAAAACGATTTGAAAATGGTAAAGAGAACCGACCCTAAAATTTTGTGAAGTTCATTTTGTTTCTATTATTTATCATCCCTCAATTGAGTTATTTTATACGCATATCCCATCGCGCCCATCTATTAGGAGCAATTCATGGTTTCCTAATATAGCATGCAACTCTATGATACAGTCTCGTATGCAACCAACTATATAGCAAAACTACTCGCCAATTTATAATTTGTTAGTGTGATGGTGGTTTTGCCTCCTTTGTGATTTGAGCAGCAATCTACGAACTTGTTTGGCACTAAGCTCTTCCACTTACAGTCTCATTCTTAATTTGGAAAATATAGCAGAAGTGGTTCCAAGCGGGTCAAGTCCTAAAAAGCAGAAGCTCAGCTTTCCCTTTATATTCGAATGTTGTTTTATGGAAGAAACAGTTTGTTGAAATCTTGTTGTTCAAAATCATTGATGAATCGTGGATGAATGAAAATGAAAATTAACTCCATGAAAATGGCCTATGCAACGTCTTATGCATGAGGTAGCATAGGCACGATCAGGGAATTCGGAGGTAGTCAAGGTTATAACTATGCAGCTGCATAGGCTATAGGCTATGGCCTATGCGGTCGCATAGTTATAAACTTGAGAATGAAACAATATTGCAACGTTTTCAAAATATGAGACCTCGTAGAATGCAGTTGTTTTAGTGTACTGTTACAGAGTACGGTTTTTTTTTTTTTTTTTTTTTTTCTTTTTTGGTATTTTGAGTTGTATTGAATTATATTTTCATATGTATATACTTTTTGACATTTTAATGCATTTACTTATGTATTGAATTTTATTTTCAGCTATTACGATCGTTGATCGGTCTACGATCGTCGGTCACCTATCAACGGTCTCCGTCCTAACTGAACGAAAATGCTGGATCCGCCCCTAAAAGAGGTCTAGAAATCTTTATTTAATGACAAGTTTCAATTAGAACCCTAAGATCACATCTGTATCGCTATCACTATGTTTAGACTTCGACAAACTCCATAATGTTCAAGAATTTATGATTAGGGGTTATTTAGTTTAAGTACTAGTTGCACAAACGGATCACAAGGCACTTGGATTCTACAAAGTCGATTTGAGAAGGAAGATTATAGTTGTAATTGACTTGCAGACAAAGCCAAAATTCATTCGAAGAGTCTTAGCTCACTCAAAATCCAAAACATTGACATAGTTATCGAGCTACTATAGTTGCAAATCAGCTATAAAATGTCAAAGAAATAGTACCCCCAAACGTTTTTTATGGAAGGTTGAGCTAACACAACACCAAGATACTTAGACTCAACAAAGTCTAAATGGCTCAAGAAGTTGCTTAGGTTAGAAACATATTTCACAATCAAGATGGAGTGGAAAATAGAACGTGCCATGGATATTCATATTAAAGTTTGGTTTTGAATATTTCCTATGTGGAACCCGTATTTAAATTGAACAAAACCAAAGTCTTCGAAGAAAATCTTTAAATGCATTGATCTTATTAGGACAAGATTAATTGGCACATCCTACGATTAGAATAAATTATATCTCTACAGAAAAATTAGTAGCGCAAACAAATAAAACATGTTTTTTATGTGAATGTTGGCACGAAATACTCATAATGTAGATAACCATAAAGAAGTTAATGTGCAATTAAACAAACACTAGGAAAAATGCATAGACGAGCAAATTGTAAGAACTATGAAGGCAGCACAATGAATTTAACTTGGCTCATACTATGATAGATTTTCTATATAAAATTGTGAATACGAACCAAATAGAATCAGTAATGCTATTTGTTTCATTAAACGTCGTTGAATAATTCAACATCTTAAATGAAGATATACGAGTCATATTTAAGATGTTCAATCATTCAAGGACACTTAAATGGACACCTAAACTGGTGAATAGCATTACTCAATAGAATAAACCATTTGACCTACCTAACTCCATAAACAAAATGCTCGTAAATTAATACGATAGAACGACATAGATTACTCAAACACACCATAATTCCCAATCCTATGACGATATTGCTGTAATGTTTATTCCGAAAATATCATGGCACCTTGAGCCTATCAATCCGAAATAACTATCAGACAGTCACAAATGGTCGAGCTGACCTTAAAGCCCAAGGTCAAGTAAGATCACAAAGTTCCAAGTCGACTCTATTAAGTAGAAACTTTCAACCATTAGTATCTCTAGTGTTCTTAACTTCTCCTTCTATCTTGTCTTAAAAACTAACCACAACTTCTACTCAAGTAGGTTTGGATTTTTAAGACACTCCTTAACATGCATAAAACCTTAACAGAAATGTGTAATCACAGAATCCTTAACATGCATAAAACCTTGCAATTGAGTGGATGAAAAAGAAGGTCATTTTCTTGGAAACGGAAAAGAGTTGATTTTCATGCATGAAAACAAGAAAATTTGGCCTGAGACCTTAAAACAGTTTCAGAAGAAATAGAGAGAGAGAGAGAGGGAGGGAGATCAGAGATATTCAGCTCCAAGTACGTACTCGAGAGGAGAATTTTTAAGCTAAGGAAGACCACAGATATATAAAGTGGACCATCCAAATTTCATCCAGTGAAATTCTTCCACGTAATCCAGTTGTTGATTTCACATCTGAATCCATCGACCTAATTGAGTAGGATTAAGAATCCCTGGAATATGGGCCCCATCTCCCTTCAACAAGCTTGCCACCTCAGCATAGCCCTGCGGCTTGGTCTTCCCGCTCGGCTCGGCTTCAACATTCTGTTGACCCTGACCCTCGCCAGGCCTGTTCCTCTTCGAGTCGGCTGAGTTCACAGGAACGGCCGCTCTAGCCGGGTCAAATTTCTCTCCAAGCAGAGTTCCCTTGGTTAAATACTCGTAAGCCATATAACCGGCTAAAAGCCGGTTCGAACACATCGGCTGCTGCTCTGACGACGTCGTTGGATTCCCACTACTAACGACGAGATTAACGGCTATTACTGGAGCTAACGGTTTCGATGAAGTGACATTATAAAATGCCTCTCTTTCTTTTCACTTCCGTGACGGTATGGGCATAAACGGTCTACGTGAGTTATAACTCATCCTAGCCGTCCGTTTACTCTAGAGAGAGAATACAATTAAAAGCTTGCCACGTCAGCCCGATTCTTGGGCAAAATGGACAGGAAGAATTTGTTCACAAAAAAGGACAAAAAATTAATTAAAAATGGCCCAAACAGAAAAAGAAAATCTTAGATCAAAAGTACAGAAATGGGATTTAATTTGTAATAATAAAAAACTTAAAATTTCTTCAAAATGTTTACAGAGAGAAAGAGAGAAACTGGGTAATATGGGTTGATTGAAAATCTCAGATTTAGAGTCCCCGGAACTACGAAAGGATGGCGGATCTCGTTGAGATGACGTGGTGAGAGCGGTGGCGCCGCCGTAGGCGGTGGAGAGCTGGGGGAGGAGAGAGAACGGATGGCTGAAAGAATTTGAGATTTATAAATAAGGCAAAAGGGAGAACAGTGAGGCGTGGATTATCCATATATAGCGAGGGACGTCAATGTATTACCCTTGACGTTTAATATAATTACTCAAATGCCATCCCACAACATTTTTCCTACCTGCAAAGAGATTGGCATTGAAAATGACAGTGATACCCTGTCCGTACTACGGTGAATTGCCCTTTTTGTGTAACTAATATTGGAAAGTGAGGGTATTTATGAAATTTCGAAAACTGCCAGAGTGTAGGTAGCATTTCCCTTGGGGCAGGATTTGGAATGCTCACCAACTCATAATTCTCAAATTAAATTACTTATTTTGCCCAACTTTTATTTCTCACATTTGCATTTTTAGTATGGAATCTACTTTTCTCAAACGCCAAGGCTTAACTCAATATATAAAAGAATAACTTTTAAGAAGAATAAAATATGTTTTGAACATTATATTTTATAAAATTCTTGATTTAGCCAATGTTACAAATAGTGGATTTTTTGAGATTATGTGATTAAAAAGGGAGAAAATTTTTTGAGTTTCAATATAGAATATTTTATTGTATGAACGTGTAATTGAAAATGAGTATGTAGAAAAAAATTTGAATAATGAGAGACAAATATGGGTTTAGTTTCTACAATCTGCATTACACATTGTTATTTATATCAATACTAGGTGCAAGCAACGTGCAATACACGTTTGCCTAGTTTATATTTAATAGTTTTGTTTAAGAATTAATTTGTTATTAATAAAGATATAATTTTTTTTGGTTAATTAAATAATTAATTATGTAATATTTATGTAATTGATAAATAATTAGATGTGTGATTTTGATGTTGTGATGTAAATTAGTGAGATCGATGAAAATAGGCAAAAGTTGACAAATTCGGAGAAATTGCTAAATTGTAAGGGATCTAAAGTTCGGGGATTAAAATGTAAATACTTAAAAGTTGTGCTGAAGTTCATGACGAAGATTTGAGAGTGCTCGGAGCCTCGGATTCAATTAGATAAAGGAAGACGTCAATGGAATCAAATTTAGTCAAAAGATGATCACAAATCAATTTCCAACCGAAAAGTTATACTCTAATATTTTAGTCTCATATTGAGACCTATTTTTGGCATAGAAAATGATCGAATTGGAGAATGATATCTGAATCAAAGTTGTAGCCAGATGAGTTAGCTTTTCAACGCATTTTGAATCGCCTCAATCAGATATCGAAATACAAAGTTATGATAAAAACACTAAGTTGATCACAAATTAATTTCCAACCGAAAAGTTATGCTCCGATGTTTTAGTCTCATATTGAGACCTATTTTTGGCATAGAAAGTGATCGAATTGGAGAATAATGTCTGAATCAACATTGTAGCCAGATGAGTTAGCTTTCCAAATCATTTTGAATGGCCTCAATCGGACATCCGAATACAAAGTTATGATAAAAACACTGAGATGATCACAAATCAATTTCCAACCGAAAAGTTATGCTCCGATATTTTAGTCTCATATTGAGACCTATTTTTGGCATAGAAAGTGATCGAATTAGAGAATGATGTCTGAATCAAAGTTGTAGTCAGATGAGTTAGATTTCCAACTCATTTTGAATCACCTCAATCGGAAATCGGAATACAAAGTTATGATAAAAACACTGAGATGATCACAAATCAATTTACAACCGAAAAGTTATGCTCCGCTGTTTTAGTTTCATATTGAGACCTATGTTTGGCATATAAAGTGATCGAATTGAAAAATAATATCTGAATCAAAGTTGTAGCCAGATGAATTAGCTTTTCAACGCATTTTGAATCGCCTCAATTGGACATCTGAATACAAAGTTATGATAAAAATACTGAAAGAAGGTGCAGCTGCCTGTTTAAAACAAGAAATTCCGTTACATAATCCGTTAAAACAACAAATTCCGTTATTTTTTCCATTAAAAACAAGAAATTCCGTTACATAGCCACTTTTAATATATAGAAGATATAAAGACGTTGACGTTACCAACATATAGTCGTTATTGAGAAATGTAACGATTACCAATTGATTTCAACAATGTGTCATATAGATGTTACAATATATAAAATAGCAAAATCAAAATCATTAATGTGATAACAAAAATGTAATCACAAATTTTTGCTCTCTCAAGATTTATTGTGAAGAAAATTTTTAATTTGGAATATTTCTTTTGTTTAGGTACATTTATTTTGTTAAGTTCGATTTTTACTATCCAACATATTCTAATTTTGAAATATTAATTAAACAGTAGAGATGTTTACTTAGAGGGTGTTTAGTGAAAATTAAAATTAGATTTTTAGTGAATTGTGATAGAAGTTTAAATGTGTGGTTGAAAAGACGTGGGATCTATGAAAGATGTGATTAATATTAATTGTTTGATTTTGACTTAAATTAAAATCAGATTTTAGTCCGGCTCACACATGCCATCAATTACAACTTGTGAAATTTTTAAAGTTACTTTGAAATACAGTTTTACTTGGCTGCATACTATAATGTGGTCCAATATTAGAAGTTTTATGCCCAAATTACATTTATAATATCATCAAGTCGCGATAAATAAATTACAGAAAATATTAAAACTCATTATAGTGCTATTTGTGTCAATTACTTTTTACCAAATAGAATACGACCTTATCCAATTTATGACAATGGCGTGCCAATTATATGAATACCACATGAAATTTTGGTCCACCTGATAGTGAAGAAATGCTAACAAAAATTGTGTGGGGGACATAGAACTCTATGAAGGCATAAATTCGTGTTTGTATCTCGTTCTTTCAAAATTTTTTTTTTATATACTTATTTTTAAACACGCATTCACATAATAAAATATTTTAAATATTCACTCAAAACTTTTTTCTACTTTCTAATCGCACATTTTTCAAAAATTCACTATTCAAAACAATATTTTTTCAAAAAAAATGCCACCAAACATGGTTAAATCAGCTTGCGTCCTTTCATTATAACTGTTCTATCAATCTTCTATATTAATGATGGTCCAATAATTTATTTCATCGTCATGCTATTCTTACGTGTCTAGCTTTACACAATAGTAATTTTTATATCTTTTATTCTGATATATACGTTGATGAATTTAAAGTGTGGCATGTTTATATGAAGGTTACGTGATAATTTAATAAAGAAATGTATGTCAAAGGTTGACAATAATTTTGCACCATTGTAAAGGTTACATACTAATTTTCTACTCAAACAATAATTTAAGGACCATTGGTACAATGCCTCTTATAACTTGCTAATTGCTTGCATACTATTTTCCATCAAGGGAATTTTGTGCAAATCTTAATTTATTATATGTTGACCTCATACTCCACTCTCGTCAACGTGTCAATTTTTTGCATAGTTGGGCAAAAGTTAAGCGCACACGAAGACTTCTTCGTAGATGGGGAGGTGATCATCTACATTTCGACGCTCTAGTCAATCAACGAATATTTGGGTGTGGGTTGAAGAATGAACGAGAGTTACAAAGTGTGTATTTACCAAGTAATGTTCCTATTGAAGGTGTAAAATTGCATTACCATTGGATGATACCAATTGTTAGCTTTTATAATGAAAGGAAAGAGGAGGTTACCATTGGATGTGTGACATGTGATCTCATCCTAACGGCTCGTGGGTTGTCCTCATAGGCATTACATCTAGTTATCCTATCTATCTTAAATGAACTGAAAAGAAATTGCCATGTTCTAGGCCTGCTACCTGAAAAGTAGACTAAGGGGATGTCTACTACAGAAGTGTCAATCAATTAGATGTATGAAAGATCTTTAGGCCGAAGCAATGTCATCGAAGATGCCTTGTAAAATGAAGGCCTATCACTTCAACAATGCAATGTCTCCAATTGTTTGACCTCACTCCAAACATAGAGATTTAGCATCTACATGTCACTTCGGCTGGCGTACCCAAACCACTTCAACTTTCACATCTAATCACCCCGGTTGAGCTTCGGAAGGCAAAGTGATATGGTGTGCGGGCCTTGAGTGGCTTCTAACAATTTTTTATTTTTTTGCTTCCACGTGCGACGAGGTATAACAAAAGTATTCCAAGTCTAGAGATGAATATTTATTTAAGGCATAGATTTTGGTAGGAGCGTGGGGGTGGATAATGTATGTGAAGTGAGGGCTTAGAACTGCCTTTAAAATTCAGCTTGACTGAAGTAATGTAGTGATTGGCATTCAACATCTGGTAGTCGTAGTTGGAGAAACAATGAAGTCATTGTCTGTATTTTTTTATGATTGATGGGGTTGTGAGTGTTCTAGTGGTATTCATTTCAAGGTGAAGTTAGGGCGAAGTAAATAGTTGACTTAATGTGATGAGGCGTAACAAAATAATTCTCAAGGATAGACATGAAAATATATATAAGGCATGGACTTTTGTTGTTGACAAGGCCTACAATGAGTACTGGAGTGAAACTCAATTTTGTTGGAGCAAGGTTACTATGTATAGGAGGAGAGCAATTGTGGGGCGAAGCCCCAATGTAGAGTTGAAAGTCTCTTTCCATAGGTAAGGAGTTGTTGTGGAGGCAAGGTTCCATATTGCAGGGATGAGGCCCCTATACTTGAAGGAAATATAGTTGTATGAATGAAGTCCTAGTTTTTAGGAATGAGGCATCTTCACTTGGGAAAAGCATAGTTGCAAAGGCAAATTCCCATTTTTCTATGGATGAGGTATTTGCAAGTAAGTGAAATGTTGGATTCGAAGTCGCACGTCTGATGTGGGAAGAAATTAATAGGATGCATAGCAATGATTTGAGGGATTACACGTTTTAAGAGGCGACAATTGAAGTGTTGGATCAAGGGTGTAGATAAGCTTAACACATGGACATTTAAGATTAATCTTGATTTGATCTAACGGTTGGGGAGTCGAGGCCTTGCCTATTAAAAGGGGTCTTCGTTTACCTTTGATCTCTTTACTTGCACTTTCAATGTTTTAAGGATAAATTGAGAGAATTCTATTGACTGTTTCTGTAAAGTTGAAGTTTAGAGCAAGAAACATGGAGTGTGTTTGGATAATTCATCTAACTATTCGTTTTCTCCATATTTTCTACAATGAGAACTCCGCACGAGAGTGCTACCCAAACAAGCTTCTAAAAATTGTTAAAAAGGAATCGACAAACCTAAAAAAAACAACAAAAGCAGCAATTAGGCTTAACCGTGACAAATATTGATCTAGACCGGACAGCCGTTGACTGCGGTCAACCCTTGAATATTTTTAGAAAGTTGAATTTGGTCCCAAATTAAGTTTTTGTCCGATTATTATCTATTTTGCACTAATCTTCAATTTTGGTGTTGAAACTTTCAAAAATTTTCTTATTGATCCCCGAAATATGCTCAAGCGACAATGTTGTCCGAAAAACTTTTATCTCGCGATTTAAATGTTTTTTCCTGACCCATTACTTTTTTAACCTGCCTATAAAAATCAAAATACATATGAACGTGAAAAATAAGGTTGATCATTGAGAGAGCTTCATCAGAATGAATTTTTACATATTCCTACTTTCAACCTTTATCTTGTGAGTTTGTTTTGGCGAAAAAAACATCAATTTCGTAATCTAAATACCAAATTGTTCTTTCCGATTCCACCATATTTGTTAGAGTTGCTGAAGATTGAGGGAAGTTGACCGGAGTTCCGGTCGTTGAAGAACGCGGTATTCTTCTTGCATCCACAGAAGATAAGCGATTTTACAAAGTTAGGAGTTACTGCAAGAAAGCACAATCTAGGAGATTTTGGAAAATTGCAATTTAGGAATGGTAAAAAAGCTCGTCGACTCAGGCAGCTCGGGGCTAGCCCGTACGAACTGCCCGTTTAAATAATAATAATAATAATAATAATAATAATAATAATAATAATAATAATAATAATATTTAAATAAAGATTAAATGCAAGCAGCTTAAAAAAGCCAGCTAAAAATTTAGCTGCCTGAGCTTAAAAATAATAATAAAAACCCGCGCCGAGCCGGCTCGAGCTCGGCTGGGCCCGCTAAGACTCGAGTCGAAAGCTCAGCCCTTTTTGGCTCGAGCCGAGCCCAAGCTTCGAGTTTTGGCTCGTGGATCGATTCGGCTCGACTCGTTGCCATGACTACTGCAGTTGGGAAGGGTGCAGAAGCACAAAATCTAGAAGAGCTGTTGGAATTACAGTCATGAGATCAAATAGTACATGTTGTCGTCTAGGTTAGTAGACTGTAAGTTACAAATCGTTTATAGTGGATTGGTGACTAGTAAAGTATCCAGAGTTTTTACTCAGTTAGGGTTTTTTCGTGATCATATCGTGTGTTTTTACTACTTTCTGTATTGATTATATTAACTACGGTATTTAAAAATATGTTAAATTGACTTGTATGTTTAATCATCTAAAGATAATTAATTGGTAACATGTTGCTAATTAATTGACAATTTTAATTCCGCATATATACATATTCACCCCTTCTAGGTATTGTTAGGGTCGAACTACGTAAATTTCAATTGGTATCAGAGCCTTAATTCGATTTATGGCCCTTTATAACATCTAGATAAGTCAGTCATTGTTTGTGCCTTCGTTTTTCGACGTAAGCAACTTTGCCTACTGAAAAGTTTGAATCAGAGCATTCTTTAAATCTTTGGATGAATGTATCTAGATTAGCGTTCAAAATTGGTGGGCTTCATCTTCAACAACCGTTGCTAGTGTAGTCACACCCACTAATATCTATCCATTGACTAAAACCAACTTAAATGAATGTAACTAGAATAGTAAAGCATTACATGTCCTGTTCATGGCCGTGTCTTCTGAAGAATTTAAGAGAGTCTCTATATGTGAAACTGTCAAGGAAATTTGGGATATTCTAGAAACCACACACGAGGTAACTAAAACAGTTAAAAATTCTAAACTACAAACGTCAACCACTATGTTTGAAGAGATTATGATGAAGGATGATGAATCGTTCGATGAATTCTATACGAAATTGAATGACATAGTTAATTCGAGCTTTAACCTAGGTGAAAGGATTCTTGAGTCCAAAATCGTAAGAAAAGTCCTTAAATCTTTGCCTGAGAGGTTTACACTTATGGTTACTAATAAAAGAAAGTAATGATTTAGATGCTGTTAAGATAGAAGAACTCGTAGGATCTCTTCAAATTTATGAACTGACCATTTCTCAACCTAAAAAGGTTAAATCTATCACCATGAACACCATTAGAAAAGAAGAAGCGAGTTTACTGATGTTGAGTCACTTAGGGATGATGAAATAACTTATTTCGTTAAAAAATTTCAGAAAGTGATAAGGAATCAGAGAAAGCCTCAAGAATGGAAAAGTGGATTCCCTAGTAAATCCGTGAAAGATAATCGTGAAGAGAGTGACTATAGGACTGCCAATAAGAAAATTCAATCTGTTAGATGCCATGAGTGTCAGGGTTACGATCACTATAGTAATAAATGTCCTAACTTGAAAAAGAGTTCTAATAATGGTAGACGTAAGGCCTTAGCCGTGATCTTAAGTGATGATTAATCAAATTCTAGTGCTCAGAGTGATACTTTGGGTGGTGAAAATGAGTTCTTCTTAATTCTCATTACGTGTGCAGTAGTGCCAAGATTGATGTAACTGAACTGTGGCATCAACGGTTTGGCCATATAAATTATAAAAGTTTGTCTAAACTTGCCAAAAAAAAAATTGTAAATGGCTTACCTAAACTTGAAAATACTGATACCACAGTATGTGACTCGTGTCAACAAGGTAAACAGATTAGAGTTCCTCATAAACATACTTCTAGGATTTTGACAAGCAAGCCACTTGAATTGTTCCACATGGACTTAATGGGACCTTCTAGGACCGAAAGTCTTGGTGGTAAACGGTATATCTTGGTTGTAGTTGACATTTTTTCTCGATACACATGAATTGAGTTATTGAGAGATAAAACTAAGGTGTTCGGTATTATCATCTTATTGTGCAAAAGCTTTAGAAATGAGAAAAGGTTTGCCATATTACAAATTTGCAGTGATCATAGAAAAGAGTTTGAAAACTCTAATCTTGAGAACTTCTGCTTGGAAGAGAGAATCCAACATGAATTCTCCTCGTCGATCACTCCACAATAGAATGGGGTAGTTGAGAGAAAAAATCGTGTGTTTCAAAAAATTGTAAGAGTCATGCTTCATGGTAAGGATCTAGCCATGCGTTTATGGGGGAAAACCATCAACACTACATGTTACATTGTTAACATGGCTTATCTTAGACCTAAAAATTATATGACACTATATGAGATTTGGAAAGGTAAACGGCCAACTGTCCAGTACTTTCGTGTGTTTATCAGCAAGTGATATACCATCAACGTAGTGGTGGATGATATTTGTTGTGAGGGGGAGACTGGAAGCAATGGGGTGGAGCTGGAACACCTGAGTGTTAATCATATCATGGTATTTGAACCTAAAGAAACCCCCGTTTGGGATTCCACACGTGCTTCTAATGGTTTAGATAGTCCTACTAAAGAATCCACGTCTGATGATAAACCTGAACCTCCTAAAGAACCTTCGTTCCGCTTTAAGACGAATCATCCTAAAGTGAATATTATAAGGGATTTGGATGAAGGAATGAGACTCCATATGAAGGTTTTGAACAGTCTGACATATGCTAGTTATGTGTCTCAGATTGAACCTAAAAAAGTAGAATAAGCTCTTAGGGATGAATTTTGGGTTAACCCGATGCATGAAGAGTTAAATCAGTTTGTGAAAAATAAAGTTTGGGACTTAGTTCCTAGGCCTAATGATTGTAATGTTATAGGTACTAAGTGGATATTTAAGAACAAAATCGATGATCGTGATACTATAACTAGAAATAGGGTTAGGTTAGTAGCCCAAGGATATACTCAAGTCCAAGGAGTTGATTTCGATGAAACATTTGCCCCAGTAGTTAGGCTTGGATCCATTAGAATTCTTCTAACTATTGCTTGCACTTTAGGTTTCAAATTATATCAAATGGATGAGAGTGCTTTCTTGAATGGAATTCTTTATGAAGAAGTTTATGTTGAAGAACCTAAAAGGGTTTATTGATCCTAAATATCCACATTATGTTATAGGTTGAATAAAGTTTTATATGGTTTGAAACAAGCTCCGAAAGCTTGGTATGATAGGCTTATGGCATATCTCATAGAACATGGTTTCCCGAGAGGTGGTGCAGACAGAACTCTATTTATAAGACGTATTGAAAATACAATCACGATAGCTCAGATCTATGTCGATGACATTATCTTTGGTTCTCATGTTGATTCACTTGCTCATAATTTTGTTGAATGTATGAAGCAAGAATTTGAGATGTGTGTGATAGGAGAATTAAATTATTTTTTAGGGCTTCAAGTTAAACAAATCGATGATGGCTTGTTCATTTCTCAATCAAAATATAAAAAAAAATCTTGTCAAACGTTTTAGAATAGACAGCAAGAAACACACAAGAACCCCCATGAGCACCAGTGTCAAGTTAGGTCATGAATCTACAGGTAAGAATGTTGATCAAACTCTTTATAGAAGTATGATAGGTAGTTTACTTTATCTCACTTCTAGTAGACTTGACATAGCTTTTAGTGTAGGGGTTTGTGCGCGCTTTCAGGTTGATCCCAAGGAATCTCACATGAGTATCGTACGACGTATCATCAGATATGTCAACAGAACTGTAGATTATGGGATCCTGTACTTTCAGGGACTCTAATCTTAATCTTGCTGGTTAGTCTAATGCCGATTGGATTGACAATGCTGATGATAGAAAAAGCACTTCGGGAGGCTGCTTTTACATTGGAGTCAATCTTGTTGTTTGGATAAGTAAGAAACAAAATTCTATCTCATTGTCCACAGCAAAGGCTGAATATATTGCAGTAGGAAATTACTGCACTCAACTGCTTTGGATGAAGTAGATGTTGAGTGACTATGGTATTGAACGAGGTACTATGACTGTATTTTTTGATAATAGTAGTTCTATTAATATTTCCAAAAATTTCATTCAACACTCTCGAACCAAATATATTGACATACGACATCATTTTATTTGAGAGCTTGTGGAGACTTGTGTTGTAACACTGCACATTTCTACTGAGAACCAATTAAGTGACTTATTTACTAAACCATTAGATAGTCTGATATTTGAATTTCTTGGGACTTTTGTTGGTGTTTGTGTGCTTCATTAAGGTAATTTTTTTGCATGCTCGTTCTATGTCATTATGTGAAATTGATTTATGCATATTATTCTTTATTTTTATTTTCTTTACTTTTGGTTGAGTTATCATTTTATTTTGTGTTGTGTTCCATGCATTATGTTTTTAACTTCTAAAAAAGAAACAAATTTTTTTATGCGGACATTACTTTTTCAGCTTAACAAATGAGGTACTTGATTTTGTTTATTGTGATCAAGTATCGGACTAATCATAAGCTATATCATGGTTTTCATTACTGCTTTAGGTTATTCATGGAATACTTAATATATGAGTCTTCATGTACCTTCTGCACTGCACACACTATGATCTTGTTAGTGGAACTCTACAGTGTGTGTAAGACTTAGGATGATAATCACATGTTAATAAGGTGACTTCGAACATGATTTGACCATATTTGTTGGATTAAAACTCAAATTTATCCCTGGTATTATCAGAAAATTTAAAAAAAACAAAAATAACATAATCATACAAAGAGCTCAATATCTTATATTTTTTTTGGAGCTTATTTGACTCGTGTAATTAAGCCTGCAGGGTGTCTCATAACCTGGTGCCTATGGTCTGCTAACTTAGGTTAGCCGGTCTATAACTCGTTACAGGGCACATTTAAGTCGCTTAATGAAAAAAAAACCTACACTTAAGATGAAAAATAATAATGGGCTTCGTTTATTGAATGATATGACTCATATCATGTTGCTCATACTCAGGGGGAGAAATAGTGTTTCAATTTATAATGAGCTTGTCGTTATAGGTCTTAATGTGCTTTACATGATTTGCCTTTCATAAGTAGGGGAATAAACTTATTGACAGTGATGTTTAGCGTCTCATTTCTCACAAATTTAAGGTTTGGAGTCCTATTTTTAAAATATTAGTGATACTTTACACATATGGGTCTCTTACACAATTTACTCCATGATAACTTGAACTGAGTATATGAGAAGGTTTATTGTTCATTGTTTATCTTCGTACGTGATTCATAACAGTATTTTCAAGTTATTATGTGTTAATGCTCATATTTCATACTCATAGTGAGGGTGCAAAGCATTTTTTTTTTTTTTTTGTTGTTCTTTGATTACAATGTTCCCCCTATTATTTTGTGACAAAAAAGGGGAGTAGTTAGATATGATTATATAATATATTCAGTTTTGTTACATTAAGTTTGATATTTTAGTAGTATAGATGTGTCTTCTTGGTATGTTTGGTTGTATTGGTACTATGTCTTGATTTAGCATGCATGACTGAATTGAATAATACTATATGTTTCATAGATTGCAGATATTCTACAAACTGCTTGAAATGTTTTACTTGTATTGTTTTTCACACATTTTACACTAGGTGTTCAATTGTCTATTTCAGTAAATAGGTGCTGATTGAAAATTCAGATTTTGTTCAAGGCGTCATAGGTTTTTGAGTCTGTATTTTATATTTGATTACTGCATTGACTTTAGTTAGTAGTTTGTCACAAAATACCAAATGGGGAGCTTGTTAAGTTTTTAATTATGTAATTGGTAATACTGTAAATAGAAGGGACTTAATTGTAAATGTTGTAAAAAATCAAGGAGTAATGTGCAATTATTTAAAAATAGGCTTTTAGGTCTGGGGTTCGAGTATGGCAAAAAAAGGAAAATACGACACGAATTTTCCCTAGACTATCTCCATGGAGTGGCTTGAGCATAAAAAACAAAACCTTCATTGCTCGACTGTTGCCCTACTTTAGCTCGAGCAACAGCCTATCGCTTGACTGTCACGAGCCCTCGCTCGAGTGACAGTATTGTCCGAAAAAAATTTATTTCCCGATTTAAAGGGTTTTTCGCTGACCAAAAGATACCTATAAAAACCAAAACACATCTGAACGTGAAAAATAAGGTTGATCATTGAGAGAGCTTCATCAGAGAGAATTTCTACATATTCCTACTTTCAACCTTCGTCTTGTGAGTTTGTTTTGGTGAGAAAACATCAATTTCGTAATCCAAATACCAAACTGTTCTTTCCACCACATCTGTCAGAGTTGCTGTAGATTGATGGAAGTTGACGGAGTTCCATTCATTGAATAACGCGGTATTCTCCACGGATCCACTTGAGATAAATGATTTCACAATGCTAAGAATTGCTGCATGAGAGTACAATCCAGGAGAGCTGTGAAAATGCAGCTGGAAAGGCTGCAGGAGCATAGATCCAGGAGAGTTATTGAGATTGCAGTCAGAAGATCAGATAGTACATGTCGTCGTCTAGGCTGGTAGGCTGTAAGTTACAAATCGTTTATAGTGGATTGTTGACTGGTAAAGTGCCCGGAATTTTTACTCAGTTAGGGTTTCTCCGTTATCATACCTTTTGTTTTTACTGCTTTTTGTATTGATTATATTAAGTGTTGTATTTAAACATAGGTTAAATTGACTTGTATGTTTAATCATATAATTAATTTGTGACATGTTACTAATTAATTGATAATTTTAATTCCGTATAATATATACCTATTCACCCCCTCTAGGTATTATTAGGATCGAACTACGTAAATTTCAAAAAAGACTTCGCATATTTTAGAAATGTTCATTCGGATATATGTGAATTGAATGACATGTTAACTAGAAAAGAAAATATGTATTTTTTTTTTTTACCTTCATAGATGATGATTCAAGATATACTTATGTTTATTTGATGAAAAATAAACTTGAAGCATTTGATATATTCATAACTTACAAAAAAATGAAGTTGAAAATCATTTGAACAAGAAAATATAAACACTAAGAAATTATATGAATACGTCTCAAGTAATTTTAACTCATTTTGGGAAACAACATGCATAATACATCAATATTTTATACCTAGGATATTAGAACAAAATGGTTTGATTGAAAAAAAAAAAATGGAACATTAGTTGAAATGATAAATGCCATGTTAACATACGCTAAGTTGTCATTTAATTTGTGGGCTGAAACTTTGTTGAGTGCATGTAAAATCTTAAATTGAATTCTTTCAAAATTCACAAAGGTTTCTCCTTATGAATTGTGAAGATGAAGAAAATCAAACATTAGATACTTCAAATTATCAGGATATTTTGCTTATAAGAACAAATATACTAAAATGACCAAGTTGGGTCCAAAAGCCATCAAATGTGCCTTTATTAGATACGATAGTAATAGCAAATCTTGTTAAATTTGGATATTAATGTGATAATTGAATCCAATGATATTAAGTTCTTTGAGAATTTATTATATTCGGATAATGAATTGAGTAAAACTTAAAGAGGAGATTCCTAGCTCTAGCGGAACAAAAGATAAAGCATCTCATAAATATGTTGAAGAATCTAGTGAACATCGAATAAGCAAAAAAAAAGGACCTTGTTGACCCCAAAAAATGAGCTCAACAGATACCGGGCCCACTCCTGCCACGTTAAGTACGGGTCCGACACGTTTCTACCAGAAAGTGATCGGTAGTTTTTCTGTTCATGAACGTGAGAGGCACTTTCTGGCGAGAGATAAAAATATTTGGACTCCGGTAGTAATATATGAAGGAAATCACACTAACAATGATTCCTGGGTTTTCATACTTTATGAACAAATTCTTCTTTTGTAATGGAATATGTGTAAGGATAGATATGATGTGAATCAGAATGTTTTTATCTTTGATAGCTCTAAGGTTTTTTCTCTTTTCTTAACTCCAAAAAATCTCTCTCCATGAACACAGAAATGAATCATTTATAAAATTCTTGCAGACGTGGTGACCGTTAGATCAGATCCACGTGGAGGCATATCCTAAACTGAGGCTTCACGTCGCTGTCTAATTAACGCATTTAATGTTTTGACTAAAGGTCAGCCACTCTAGTAACAGGCTGACACTATTTACAACTGTGCACTTTATTGTAGGCGTCCCATCAATCAATCCAAGAAGATCTTCGAATCTGCTGAGCCATCGCCGAGTTTATGACCCTTGGAGGATACTAGCAAGACCTCGGATCATGTATTGCCTTGACATTGAGGAAGTACTTCAGGCCGAGGCTACGTTATGAGAAGATACTTGTTTTCTGGACAAATGGCCTCGGACCTCTTCCCTCGTGGGATTCCTGACCCAATGGATGCCCTTTTCACTCCTTTCTGATCATCCCTACGCGTGGCTTGCCACGTGGACAATCTTTTTCGACCTCGAAATCGGGGGATAACAATAGTCCCCCCAAGTCTAGGCATGACTATTTATGTAATGCATGGACTTGAAAGTAACATTGAGATAGAGCTTCAGATAATAAGAAACTTTCTTAGACCTTCGGAGATAAGATGCTCTCTTTGAGCCTCAGAAATAAGGTGCTCTCTTAGAACTTTAAAAAATAAGTTGCTCTCTTCGAGCCTCAGAAATAAGATGCTCTCTTAGAGCTTCAGAAAATAAGTTGCTCTCCTAGAGCTTCAAAAATCAGATGCTCTCTTCGAGCCTCAGAAAACGAAGGTGCTCTCTTAGAGCTTCAGAAAATAAGGTGCTCTCTTAGAGCTTCCATGACAAGATTCCTTCCTTTAAGGTGCGTCCACAGATTTGGACTATAATTAGGAGTGAAACTATGAATAGCTTCGAATCAAAGGTCATCATGATTTATTATTTTTCTCAACAAATATGATACTTACGAGGCGTTTTAATCACGGAGCCTCAATGATTTGATGTCGTGATACCTTCCCAAGAAGACAGCTGGGCTATTTCAACTTCCAATACACGCACGAGCTGCCGCATTGAATGAGTAATAACGATCATTTCCCACGTCCTTCCACAAGGTTTCAGATGCGTGAGGGCGCGTGTGAGGCACGTTCAAATCTTGCCCCTTGAAGACAAACCGTCAGATGTCATGGATGGCCTAAATTATAAATCTGATGATCAACGGTTGGATGGCCCGGATCGAGATCCAATGGCTAGGGTTGCACGAACCTTGTCTATAAAAGGGCCATAACCTTTGAGAAAATTTTCTTCTACTCTTGGTACGAATTCTCGCACTCTTTCCTCTTAAGTTTCAATCTTTCAAGTTTTTCTGTCTTCAAACCTTCTGTGCTCTTTATTTCCCTCCATCTGCATTTCCGTGACTTCTTCGACTAGTAAGTAACTTATTTTTTTCGAATTTTCTTTGGCATTTTTCTCATTCATGGCTCCTTCTGGGGATGATATAGACGTGACCAAAGTAGGCAGCGAAGTAGGATTTCAAATAACTAGTACAGCCGACCTTAGGAGGTCCATGGAGGCAGGTTGAGGCTCTTCTATATCTGGGAGTGCTGTACAAGGTGATGATGGTGTAGGCTGGGGGGAAGCCAAAATCCCTTCCTGCATCAACCTGACCCAACTGGCCATCCTTAGGGAAAAGTATAGGATCCCCTTCAACATCGAGCTCCTTTCCCCTTCCTATGATGAGCGAGCCTGCTTCTCTAGGCAGGGGTGTGTCGCCATCAGTGAGTACTTTCTCAAGGCAGGCCTTCGCCTTCGCCTTCACCTCTTTTTTCGAGCCGTTCTCCGGTTATATGGGTTGGCCCCCACTCAATTGGTCCCCAATGGTTGGGCCCAACTAGTGGGTTCATACTTTTTGTAGAAGCAAGTTTCCTTAGGTGAGGATATGCCCCTCCAGGTTTTCCAAACAGTTTATCAGCCTAGATCCTTAGGAAATGGGGACTCGAAAGGGTGGTATTCTTTGTGCCCATGGGGGGGCATTCTCCTTTCTTACTGGGTCTTCCTACCTCTATTAAGGGGTGGAAGGAAACCTGGTTCTGGGTTCGGGGGAAGTGGCAGGAGTGTGAGGGTGACACTGTCCCCTACATCAAGGTTCCAACCTCCTACTCCGAACCCAGTGAGTTTTTTCGTCATTCTTTTCAATACTACCTTTTTATTCCGAACTTGCTTCTAACTCGTAATCATTCTCTTTGCAGGGTCGGTTGAGCGTTTCAACTTTGACAAGAGTGATTGGGACATCTTGTCCAAGATCTACCGTCGACCCTTCCCAGAACGCGATTTCAGCCGTTTGGTGGTTCCCCAGTGATTTTACGAGGACTTCTGTTTGATGGCTCGACGTGGTAAGGTCCCTACACTTAACAAATTTTATTGACTCATTACTATTTTACCTGACCTCCATGTTTTGTTGAATTGTAGGCGATTTTGAGAAAAGGAAGATCCCCACTCCACAATCTTGCCGCCACCTCTACTGCCGGCCGCAAAGGCATGAAATCCTCATCTGTTGGAGGAAAGCAGATGAAGGGTAAAATAGAGAGGGTCAGCAAGGAAGCTGCCCCTCAAGAAGAAGGGCTTCCTCCCCTTGGAGACAGGGAAAAAAAGTTGGTTGTTGAGGAACCCAAGAAGAAGTTCAGGGTGTCCACCACTGGGGTGGGTAGTTCCAATGACGTCCCTCCCCCTCGCTCCGAAGTCCCTGCGGGGCAGAAGCTATTAGCAGCATCCATAGCTGCGGCTACGGGGGGTCAGAAACGGGCAGCCTCCTCTGAGCATAAAGATCAGGAGCTTGCCAAGAAGCTCAATACTTCTAGCGATTCCACTTCGGATCGCATTCAAGGCAAGCCTCAACTGGCCAGGAGAACTGATGAGCTAGAGCCTGAGGCTTTATCCCTTCTGCCTCCGGAGATTCAGATGGCCACGACGACGTTCCACCAGTTCTGGACTTCAAAATGGCAAAACTTTGTTGAGACGAGTGATGCTGTGGACGTAGTTGCCACTATGGTGGCCCAGGCGTCAAGGTCCTTTGGCATGGCCATGGAGGTGGGGGCTCTTTTCAAAACCCTCTAGAAGAAGAATCGGGATTTTATTGGTAAAGCTACCCAGGCTGAGGAAGCGTTAAACAAGGTCAAAGCCGAAGCTGACGCGTTGAAAAAGAAAGAAGCTGAGGAGTCGATGAAACTTGCTTCTGCGTTGGCAGAAATTGAGGCCTTGAAGAAGGAGGTCTACTTATCTCAAAGTGAAGTGGCCTCGTTGACGAAGCGAGTGGAGACGTCCGATGCCCACCAAAAAATAACTGTTAAAGCCCTTGAGAAGGCCAACAATGAAAAGAACGCATTGGCTGAAGAGGTGGGGGAGCTGACCTCTCGAGTGGCAAAATTGCAAGAGGAAGTTGAGGGGGCTCGTCATGAGGTTGATCGTGCTAGTGAGGAGGCAGAGGATCGCTTTCTGGCCAACTTCCACTTAATCAAAAAATACCAACAATTTGGTTTGTATTGGAGGCGGTATGCTTATACTGAGGTTATTGAGTAGATTGAGGTACATACCCGACATGATACCTCCGAGCTTAGGGCTGAATTTCTCGAGGATGGGCCAGAAGAATCCGAACCTCCAACTCCTACAGAAGAGCCTCAAATCATTGAACTTGAAAGGACGCGGCAAAAGAAGTCCCCCCGGATGCCATTGTACCTTTTGTGGATGCTCAACCTCCTCCCTCTGATAGCTGAAACTTTTTGAATGTAATTCTTTATTTTTTACTAAGTGTATTAACCTCGGCCCATTATGTAATTTTTTTTCTATTGAACTTTAGTGTTGTTTCGTTTTCAATTTCTGCGATTTATCTACTCGTTTTGTGCTATTCTGAGTGCAAACTGTAAACGTTTGAATACCTTTAGTTTTGTAGGATCAAGTGGGGGCTCTTAGCCTTTTAATTAACTCGTGGTACTTAGCCAAATGACTTCGAGGCTTTTAGCTTTTATCAAGTTTAGATACGTCAAGGCTCTTAGCCTTTATCAAATTTTTCTAAATCGAGGCTCTTAACCTTCGTCAAATTTTACTAAGTCCAGGCTCTTAGCCTCGCAAATAATGTTTGTACCGTCCGAGGCTCTTAGCCTTTAAAACAACATTTAAATAACGTTCCGAGACTCTTAGCCTTTAAAACAACATTTAAATAACTTGAGGCTTCTAGCCTTTGAGATAACATTTAGACGAACCGAGGCTTTTAGCCTTGCAAATAATGTTTATAACGTTCCGAGGCTCTTAGCTTTAAAATAACATTTAAATAACTTGAGGCTCCTAGCCTTTGAGATAACATTTAGACGAACTGAGGCTCTTAGCCATGCAAATGATGTTTACAACACTCCGAGGCTTTTAGCCTTTGAAACAATATTTAAATAATTTGAGGCTCTTAGCCTTCGAAATAACATTTAAATAATTTGAGGCTCTTAGCCACTGATTCATACAAAATAAACGATCCAGTTGAGGCTCTTAGCCTTTCATCCATACAAAACAAACGATCCAGTTGAGACTCTTACCCTTTCATTCATACAAAACAAACGATCCAGTTGAGGCTCTTAGCCTTTCATTCATACAAAACAAACGATCCATACAAGTTTTTTATTACTGGTAGTCCTACGCAAGTGTTCCACGTTCCAAGGATGAGGCTGTACCCTTTCATCCATATCTTTGATTTTATACGTCCCTAGTCAAACTTCTTCACATATGTGGTAAGGACCCTCCCAATTCGGGGCGAGGGTTCCTGACCCATGTTCTTTAGAGGGTGGGAACACCCTTCGAAGAACCAAATCATTCAACCGAAATGTTTTTTTCTTTACTTTTGAGTTATAATACCTGGTCATCTTTCATTGGTACATGACCATCTTCACCTGAGATTCGTCCCTCCTTTCTTCAAGAGGTCCAATCCAAAGCATCTTGCCTCGTCATTGTTTGTTTCATGGTAATGCATTCGCCTGGGCGACGGAAGACCTACTTTGATTGGACTCATAGCCTCTGCCCCGTAAGTCATTGAGAAAGGGGTTTCTCCTGTCGCAGTTCGACTTGTAGTCCTGATGGCCCAAAGCACTTGGGCCAATTCTTCTACCTATGCCCCCTTCGATGCATCAAGCTTCCTTTTCAAGGTGTACTTGATTGTTTTATTTACAGCTTCAACCTGTCCATTAGCTTGGGGGTGATGTAGGGAAGAAAAATGCTTCTTAATTCCCAGTTCTTCGCACATTTCCCTGACCTTCTTGTTATCGAACTGTTTACCATTGTCTGTAACGATAGAATGGGGAATCCCGAACCTGCAGATGATGTTTTTCCAGAGAAACTTGGAAGTATTTGCCTCAGTTATTTTTGCAAGAGGTTCAGCCTCTACCCATTTTGTGAAGTAATCGATTGCAACAATTGCGAAACTGGAATTCCCTTTCTCCTTGGGAAGGGGTCCGATCAGGTCAACTCCCCACTTAGCAAACAGCCAAGGGCTAGATACTACATTTAACTCTTGCGAAGGTTGACTTTGGACCGTGGCAAAACGCTGACATTTATCGCATTTTTTTGACAAACTGCTGTGCATCATTTTTCAAGGTGGGCCAGTAATATCCTTACCTGAGCGTTTTTTGTGCCAAAGACCAGCCTTCCACGTGGTTGCCACAAACACCTTTGTGGATTTCTCTAAGCACGTAGTCTGCCTGCTCCCCTCCAATGCACCTTAGCAGGGGCATCGAAAAGCCTCGTTTGTACAAGACATCGTCTTGTAGGACGAAGTGGGCAGCTCTTCTTCGGAGTTTCTGAGCTTCTTCTTTTCCCAAGGGTACTGTGGTCTGGTCTTTTAGGTCGGCCATGATGGGCTTCATCCAGGGAGGGGTATCTTCTGTCCACATGACTATTTCGTCGATCTCTATGGAAGGTCTCATGAGGTGTTCAATTGGGACTACATTGAGTAGTTCGGAATCTTTGCTGCTTGCTAGCTTTGCCAGTGCATCAGCATGGGAGTTGTAAGACCTTGGTATCTGCATCAATTCAAACCTTTCAAATGAAGGGACGAAGCTCATTACCAGTTTCAGGTAAGCTGCCATGGATTTGTCTTTGGCAGAAAAATTTCCATGTACTTGACTAACAACGAGCTGGGAGTCGCTGTTGACTATGAGCCTCTTTACTTGCATTTCTTTTGCCAAGCGTAGGACTGCTAGCAAGGCCTCATATTCGTCTGCGTTATTGGTTGCCCTAAAGCCGAACCTTACGGCACAATTGAGCTTATGTCCTTCCGGACTGGTCAATACGATCCCTGCTCCTGAGCCTGTATCACCAGCCGATCCATCGACCGAGAGCCTCCAAATCTGAGGTTCCAAAGGCTCCATTTCTACTTCAATGTTGGGAACAGGGGTAAATTCAGCCACAAAGTCATCTAAGCCTGTCCCTTTATGGCTAACTTGGGTTTGTAATGTATGTCGAACTCGCTGAGTTCCACTGCCCATTTGAGTAGTCTTCCTGAGCCATCTGGCTTCTGAAGTACTTGTTTGAGGGGATAATTGGTAAACACATGGATGCTGTGTGCCTGAAAGTAGGGCCTCAGCTTCCTTGACGTTGTTACCAGGGAAAGAGCTAGTTTTTCCATATCAGGTACCGAGTTTCAGCAACTAGAAGTGCTTTCCTCACATAGTAGACCGGTAATTGATGATCACCTTCTTCTCTTATTAAGACCAAACTCAAGGATCCAGAGGTTACTGACAGGTACAAGTATAATACTTCATGGTCTTTTGGTTTAGAGAGGAGATGCGATTGTCCCAAATGCTTTTTCAACTCCTGTAAGGCCACCTCGCTTTCCTCGGTCCATTGGAATTTATTTCCCCCTTTGAGAATCTTGAAGAAAGGCTGGCACTTGTCTGTTGCTTTTGATATGAAGCGACTTAAGGCTGCAACTCGTCCTGTGAGGCTTTGCACCTCTTTCGATTTTTGAGGAGATCTCATTTCAACCAAAGCTTTTACCTTTTCAGGGTTAGCTTCAATCCCCCTCTGATTGACAATATAGCCTTGGAATTTTCCTGATGATACCCCAAATGCACATTTCAGAGGGTTGAGCTTCATCTGGTATTTTCGTAGAATTTGAAACATTTCACAGAGGTGGATGATGTGTTCGCTCGCCCTTAAACTTTTTACCAACATGTCATCTACATAGACTTCCATAGTTCTGCCGATGAGGTCGGCGAACATCTTGTTTACCAGCCTCTGATAGGTCGCCCCAGCATTTTTCAAACCGAAGGGCATGGCCCTATAACAATATAGCCCTTTGTCTGTGACAAAGGAAGTGTGTTCCTCGTCAGGTGGAAACATGGGGATTTGATTATAGCTTGAGTAGGCATCCATGAAGCTAAGTAGTTCATGTCCTGCAGTCGAGTCCACAGCTGATCTATCCTGGGAAGTGGGAAGCTGTCCTTAAGGCATACCTGATTTAGATTTGAGAAGTCTATGCAGACCCTCCACTTCCCATTGTGTTTTTTGACCAGCACCGGATTGGAAACCCACTTCGGATATATTGATTCTCTAACGAAACCATTGTCGATCAATTTCTTAACTTCCTCTTTGAGGGCCTCGTATCTCTCTGGATTGAGGGTTCTTCACTTTTGTCAATGGTTGTAGCTTTGGGATCGATGTTTAAACGGTGGCAACTGTCCCTAGGGTCAATGCCCACCATGTCGCCATGTTTCCAGGCGAAAACATCAAGGTTCTTTACCAAGAAATTTTTTAGCTCCTCCTTTACCTTAGGTGGTAACTTGCTCTCCACCTGCAGACGTTTAGATTGATCCATGGGATCAATGGAGAAGGTTTCTAGCTCTTCCATTGGGGTTGTTTGGGGCTCGCAATCAATTATGCGGGGATCTAATTCCTCTGGATAAGTCATTTCTTCTATAGTTGTCCCTTTTTCAGGGATCCGTATGGTATTGACGGGTCCGCCTTCTTCAGGGGCCTCGGTCATGAGGACATCTCTTTGAATTGGCACAGTCCCTTGTTCAGGGAGATCTTCCATGTCGACGTCGTCAAAGATGACGTTGGTTGTCCTTGGTTCTGCCTTTCTTAAGGAGTTGGAGTAGCATTCCCTAGAACCTCATTGGTCTCCTTGGACTGTAGCCACTCCGCCATCCGTAGGGAACTTCATAATAGGTGGTGAATTGAGGTTACAGCACATAATTCTTGAATTGATGGTCTTCCCAACACTCCATGGTATGCAGACCTATTGTCAACCACAAGGAATTCCATGATGTTCCTGGTGACCAGTGGTTCAGCCCCCATTTCTATCGCCAAGGTGATCTTCCCTCTCAGAATGATGCTATCTCCCATAAATCCGAACAAATAGGAGTTTACTGGGGACAACTCATGATCAACTTCCATTTTGTCAAAAGTGGTACCAAAGATGATGTTGACCGAGCTTCCGTTGTCTACCAACATCCTTTTCAGGCCATTGCGAGCAACGACAGCTCTAACTACCAACGCATCACGGTGGGGATAATGCACCCCCATTATATCTTCCTGTGTGAAAGTGATTGGAGATGAAGACCTACCCGTAGATTGATTCACTATGTAACTTATCATGGCTGGATCAGTTGCCTCCCTGGCATAGTTCTTTTGGGAATTCCTCAAATCTCCTCCCATGTGAGGACCACCTATGATAGTGTCACTCTCCCGAATGGGTTCGTTGCTTGGTTGAGGTCCTCTTCCCTGCTTCTGGCTTTCCCTGGGTTCTTCGGCATCGCCCTCCCTTCGTTGGGGGTGATCATTGTGGTTAGACCGATGTCGTTCATTGTTTCCAGGTGGTCGGTTAAACTTGTAGGGGGCATTCCTGGAGGGATGCTTTCCCCTTATTTGGTTTTGATTTCGAGAGTGTTTTGCGACATCTCAACAGTTTTCCGTGCGATGACCATGGGATTGGTGGTAGAAACAGTAGTTGGGGGCTTCATCCCTATCTCTAGGTTCAGCTCCTCGCCCCCTACCTTGACCCATTTGCGGTGGTCTTTAGTAAGGTTGACGCCGATGTATTTTAGTATCAGGATTCACTTCCTCATAGGCTAAAGTTGGTACGGCATTGAGCGTGGCCGCTGCGAGCTCCTGTCCATGATTCAATGGGGCCTGATGGTCCATTAAGTGAGAAGTTGGGCATTTTCCTCTTTGCATTTGAGGAGGTGGGAGACCTCGACTTGCTCTGTTCCTGTGATCCTTTAATTCTTCATTCAGGATTTCGCGCCTTATCATTTCTAAAAGGGCGTCATAAGTGGTTAGATCCTTGTTCTGTACGTCCCTCCAGAAGTGGGAATTCATGTCTAACCCTCCCCTTAAGGCGGTTAACACTTCCCTGTCTGTGACTTATACACAATACGTTATCTCGTCTGTGAAACGGGACAAGAAGGTTTTTAGTGCCTCACCCCTTTGTTGTCTCATGTCCTGCAGTCGTTGGATTGGTCTATCCCCCTCCTTGCTTGTCGCGAAACGTTTTAAGAACGTCTTCTTCATGTTAGGCCAACTTCGGATGCTCCCTTCGGGTAGCCTTGTGTACCAGACTTTGGCACCTCCACTTAACATTAGGTGAAAAGATCTGCACTTCGTTGCCGGGGTGGCTCCTTTCAGATTCATGTGTGTCTTGTAATTATTTACATGTTTTGCAGGGTCACCCCTCCCATCATACTTTGGGATCTTAGGGAGAGCGAAGTGGTTCAACATGAGGGCATTTCTTATTGCTTCTGAGAAGGGGGACTGCTCATCATCGTCATCTAGGTCGCAGGATCTTTGGGGTTCATCTGAATCTCCATCTTCAACCCTGAGGGGTTGGGGACGAGGTGGCGAGGTCGCTGCCTCTTTCCTAGCCTGGCTCCTTCTTTCTCACCTATTTCTAGGGGGCGAGGCTAGTTGTTCGTCGTAGCATGCTGGTTGACCCTTAGGATGGGGAGGGTCCGGTCGCCATTCCCTGTCTGGATAAGAATAGGCTTGCCTATTTCTAGGTGCTGGGGGAGAGGTTCTGCCTATTTCTAGGTGCCTCCAAACCTATTCTGTCGAAAATACTTTCGGCCATGCGGGGTCGATCTCTTGGCTCATGATTCGGAAGGTGGTCAAACGGTGCTCCGTATGGTCTTTCTGGGGTGTAATCAACGGATGTCTCCATTTCTGCCTTTCTTTCTTGAGGGGCTTCCATCCCAGTATACGGGGTCCTGGCCGCTTGGATTTGAACTTTTTCCTCTTGATAATACCCTTGTGCCTCAGGAAGGATGTCATCTGGGGCCGTATACGGGGGGGCTGATATCCCTGCCATTGCATGCTCGTTAACATTAATTATCACATGGCATTTATCATTTCAACAAAGTTCCATTTCTTACGTCTGTTGGGTTAATGTTCCTCATTGGTGGCCATGGGGGCTATTTCCCTCGTAAGTCTAGCCGCCACCCTGCCTCCGCCTCTGGATCCTCCTCGTCTGCGTGTCGGAGGTCGTGGGCGTGGAGCTGGAGTGTGTGAGGGTTCCCCCTTTTCAGGGTGTTCCCTCGTCCTTCTTGGGGCATGATCGTCGGTTGAACTCATGACTTATAAAGCTTCCCTTTTGTTCAAAGGTCCTGATCCTCCTTCCGTTCCTCTCTTTCAAGGATATCCTTCCTTTCAGATTCTGCACCAAAGCAAAACTCCAAAGTCGTAACTCGGCTTTTTCTTTGCGTGTTTTCGTGGTTAATTGTATAGTTTCCCACAGACGGCGCCAATCTGTTGACCCCAAAAAATGAGCTCAACAGATACCGGGCCCACTCCTGCCACGTCAAGTACGGGTCCGACACGTTTCTACCGGAAAGTGATCGGTAGTTTTTCTGTTCATGAACGTGAGAGACACTTTCTGGCGAGAGACAAAAATATTTGGACTCCGGTAGTAATATATGAAGGAAATCACACTAACAATGATTCCTGGGTTTTCATACTTTATGAACAAATTCTTCTTTTGTAATGGAATATGTGGAAGGATAGATATGATGTGAATCAGAATGTTTTTATCTTTGATAGCTCTAAGGTTTTTTCTCTTTTCTTAACTCCAAAAAATCTCTCTCCATGAACACAGAAATGAATCATTTATAAAATTCTTGCAGACGTGGTGACCGTTAGATCAGATCCACGTGGAGGCATATCCTAAACTGAGGCTTCACGTCGCTGTCTAATTAACGCATTTAATGTTTTGACTAAAGGTCAGCCACTCTAGTAACGGGCGACACTATTCACAACTGCGCACTTTATTGTAGGCGTCCCATCAATCAATCCAAGACGATCTTCGAATCTGCTGAGGCATCGCCGAGTTTATGACCCTTGGAGGATACTAGCAAGACCTCGGATCATGTATTGCCTTGCCATTGAGGAAGTATTTCAGGCCGAGGCTACGTTATGAGAAGATACTTGTTTTCTGGACAAATGGCCTCGGACCTCTTCCCTCGTGGGATTCCTGACCCAATGGACGCCCTTTTCACTCCTTTCTGATCATCCCTACACGTGGCTTGCCACGTGGCCAATCTTTTTCAACCTCGAAATCGGGGGATAACAGACCTTATGACCAAATGAGATAGATTCTCAATTCATTTCACTTTTACTTGGTAGAGGAATATAAGAAGAGTATTTTTAAAACAATACATTTTGTTATACAATTGGAGCCTGATCCTAAGACTTACAAAGAAGTTATGTCTTCTTGTAATAGTATATTTTGAAAAGATGTCAAACAATACATTGGAAATTATCGATTTACCACTCGGATCTAAATCTATTGATTGTAAAGGAGTATTTAGAAGAAAATACAATGTGAATTGTACTTTTAATACATTTAAAGTTAGATTAGTAGATAAAGATTATCGACAAAAAAAAGAATTGATAATTTTGATACATTAATAAATAATTACAATGGGAAAAGATAAAATTGAAGTGAAAACAAAATGGGAAGGAATTGGTGAAGTACAATATTAAACCCATGCATTCGCATGGCTTGCTTTTATAAAAGCAGAACCAATTTGCCTTGAACCATGAATTTGCATGGTTATAAAAATAAGCCATTAGGCTTATTTTCAATTTTGATTTTTTGTTGCTTTTAATAAATAAAAAAAAATCACAATTTTTCATGAAAAGTTAGAACTAATTCGCGGATTGTAAATGAAAAATTATAAATAAATAATAGGTTTCAATTACGAAGGTAAGAAATCAATCATTAAAATCAACTTTAAAAACTTTACTCAAATTCCTATAAATATTCAATCTTTTTAGTTTTTATCAATTTTTCGAAAAAAATCACAAGTGTTTGAGTATTTTTCTTTTTAAAGGCTTGTTTAGTCCTACAAATCAATTGCCAATGAATTTCTGAATTCATTCTAAAATTTCCTAGAGGAGCAAATATCCTTTGAGGACAGTGATTACGTATTCAAGCCTACTGTTCGTACAATTTGTTAAGTTTTCACCTTCTGTTATTTTTCATATTTTCAAACAATGTGAAGATTAGTTCTAACAATTGGCAAGGGAAGTAGGGCCGCTTTGGTTTGGTGGCGTGTTCAATGGAGGTGGTGGACTTAGGGGTAGGGTAGTTTTGGAAAGGGAAGTAGACTTAGCAAAGGTGTACGGAAAGGTGGAGGATTTGAGATGGTGTATGTGGAAATTTGGTAGTGGTGTTGGTGGGGACATTGGAAATGGTGGGGGTTTTTGGTGGCAGCATTGGAAAAGGTGGTGGATTTGGAAATGGTGGTGGCATTGGAAAATGTTGTTGATTTATAAGCATCATTGGAAAATGTGGTAGTTTTGGTGGCAGCATTGGAAAAGGTGGTGGGTTTGGCAAGGGAAGAGGAATTGGTAGTATTTGTCAAGGGTGGTGTGGGCGGAAGATTTGGCAAGGGTGTTGGATTTGGATGCAGAATTGGAAAAGGTGGTAGTTTTGGTGACGTCATCGGAAAAGGTGGTAGTTTTGGTGACGGCATCGGAAAAGGTGGTGGATTTGGCAAGGGCGTGGAGGCTTTAGGAAGTGTGGTGGCATTGCGGATGACATTTGTAAAGGAGGGGGCATTGGTGGGGATCTAGGAGAAAGGTTTAGTAAATGAGATGGCTTTGGGAAAAGCAAAGGGTCCTGCAAAGGATTTGGTCAAGAAGGTAGATTTGGCGATAGCAGTGGCGGTGGCGACAACAATGGAGGAGATGAAGGCAAATGGGGGAATTGGACATTACATGGATTCAGAACATCAATAAAGAGTGTGCACAACCAGTATAAAAAGGGTTTGGCAGAGGATTTGTGGAAATATTGGTTGATAATTAATTATTCAAAAAATATCACCAGCCAAAAATATTCTATATGAAATCCTTCGGTGACTAACAAGTTGTTTGCTGCTAAAACTTACATATAGCAACAAATGATCGACTGGTAGTCACTTCTCCAAAAAATATCACCAATAAAAAATTCTAGGTGAAATCCTCTAGTAAAAAAATCCAACTACACGGGAAAAAAGTGTATTTATTCCCACTAGGGGTTTCAGTGACCACTGTATATTTGGTTGCTGAAACAACTTATCAGCGACCACTTCATATTGATCGCTAAAATTGTCTTTTTGGAAAAAGCACAAGGTTAGTTTCCAGCACTAATATTAGCGACCAAATGATGTTGTGTCGCTAAAATTAAGCACATATTTGTTTCCAGCACTAATCATTAGCTACCAAATGATGTTGTGTCGCTAAAATTGTCTTTCCGAAAAAAGCACTGGTTTGATTCCCGCACTATTCATTAGCAACCAAATGATGTTTTGTCCCTAATGCTTGGAATTAGCAACCAATTGTTGGTCACACTAGGGCATAAAAAAATTTGTCGCATCTTAATCGACCAAAACCGTTATCATCCAATATTTGGTCATAAATTTGTGATCGGAGCCTTCATTTTTTTTTTTATTTGGGTAGTGACACATACACATAATCTATTCTGGAGGTTGAATTAATGGTTTTACTTTATATGTTGAAGGTCCAACTAGTAGGGCTGGGCATGGGTTGGGTCGGTTTGGTTTGGTTTTGCCTCAACATAACATTGTCGGTTTGTTCGAAATCCAACCCAACCCATGTAAATGTTGAAACTCAACCCAACCCAACCCAACCCAACCCAATTATGCGTCGATCTGGTTGGGTTGGTCGGTTTGAGATATACTCATTGCATAAAAATTAAAATCATCCAATTTTTTGATGTAAAATAACATTAATATAGCCATCCGGTGTCAATAAACTTGAAAAATAAAATAGTAAAATCCATCAAATATTCATCAAAATACGATAAGCATAAAAATAAAACTATATTATTTCTTAAATCAAAACCATGCCCAAAGTAACTGTTAACATTTGTCCTTACAACTTACAACAACAATCCAAGTTTACAACGCACATTGAAAGTAAAATTGCATTATTTCTTAAAGCACGAAATTCTCCAACATAAACCAGTGTGCTGAAGCAGATTAGGAGGAGAATGGGGCAGCATCCATGAATGTTCCAGATCCTAATTGTCATGAAATTTGATGGAAACATACAAATCATGAAATTAAAAACTGATTGTAAAATAAATGAATGACTTACATTCGGCCCGTGGCCATCTTTAGTTGATTTTGAATTCATTGACTCTAAAAGTTCATCCTTTTGGTTGTAATGCTCAACATCTTCAATGCAAAAACCATCCAAGTTTGGAGAAACTTTCAACCAATTTTGAGTGCATACTAAGACCTCGACCATCCTAGGACTTAAAGAACTACAAAAAGGATCAAGTATCCTTCCTCCAGTACTAAATGCACTTTCTGAAGCAACAGTTGACACTTGAATTGCCAACATTTCTTTGGCTAAATTGAACAAGACACCATATTTATTTCTGTCAACTTTCCACCAATCTACAATTTCAAAATCCTTTTTCTCTATGCTTTCACGAGCATCCAATAAATATCTTTCTACGTCATTTTTTTATCTCAACCGAATCCTTCAGTGCTTGTGATAAGTGTGTTTTTATATACTTATTTTACTGTCAAAACATGAGCAATAGTTGATTAAAATATTGGAATATAGCTTAACTCTATGCAATTTATGTTTTGCAGAACAAAGTGATGAATGTAGCGAAATTGAGGTGAACCAAGCGAAAAAGGACCAAACTAGAAGAAAGTGAAAGTCCAGGGACTAAAGTGCAAATAATCTAAACCTATTTATAACCTTGTGATGAAGATTCAAGAGTCTTAGAGGTCAATTGGATGAAGCAAGGGGTCAAATGGGTGAAAGAATAGCCAAAACATTATCAAATATCAACTTTCAAGGTGAAAAGTTTCGCACCGATTTTCAGCCTCCTATTGAGACCAGTGTTTGATATGGAAAATGATCGAATTTGAAGATAGAATCTAAAGTAAAGTTGTATCCCTTTGAGTCATCTTTCCAATGCATCTTGAATCACCTTGATCGGACATCGGTAGAGAAAGTTATGACCAAAATACTAAAATCTATCCGACGGGAAAACATTATAACCATGCGGCCGCATGGTTATAAAACTCATGCAGCCGCATGGGCACTTACCGAGACTTCAAGGGCATCAATTTTTTGTTCCATGCAGCCGCATGGGTTTATACCTTGCCGCCGCATAGGGTTAAATTTGGACGAAATTTCTGGTTTCCTTCTACGACTCAAACTCCTTTGGCAACAGATCTTGCACGACTTTTCAACCCTCAATACATCCCAAAACACCCTAGAACGCCTCATTTCTTCATTTTACACCATTCTTTCATTGATTTTGGCTCAAGAAACCTATGAAGAACTAAACTAAAGGTGAAGCAAGGGAGGAACTCAATTGGATTCGGGGATTTCAACATCATTTATTCATGCTCTTTGGTATTTATTTTGCTAAACATTTCTAGATCTAGATTTTCATATTTATGAATTAATTTTGAAATTGATTTAACATGTATTAAATTTTTCATAGAATCAATCTTGTTTTTTCTATCGAACAATTGAACTATGTGTTGAATCTTTATTTCATTAAATCTATTGGTGTGATTATTTACTTTCTTATGCTACATGTATATGAACGATTTATAATCTAATTTCAATAGATGATTGTGATAATTGTTAAGGAGATCTAGAATTTAGGATGTGTTTTTCATTGTTTAAATAATTCTAGGGTTTATGTTTTCCTGTATTTTGAATTACATTTGAGTTAGATTTAACATTTATTCAGATTTCATGGATTTAATCATATTTCTTCCATTGAATAATTAGAGTACTTGTTCTAGTTTGATTTTCAAATCATTTATTGGTGTGATTTAATTACTGCTATATGTTAGAGATATATAGTCGCTCTTTAAGTCTGATTTCAATAAATTGATGTATGATTATGTTTTGGGAAACATAAATTCTAGGATTACATGTGCAATTAAATTGGTTTGTATCGTTTAAATCATCCGATTAGAAAGTTAGGACAAAAACTTCTAATTGAGTAGAGAATGCATGAATTGTTGATGTTGATTGATCCAATCTAATTGAGGGAACCCCGAAACTTCACTATTTTACATATTATATTAAATTTCATCATTATTTTCGGTGACATTTACATTTGAATGCAATAAACAAATTCACTTCATCAAATTCACGAGAACCCAAAGTTATTGAACCCCTTGAATCACTTTTCCATCTCCCTGTGGATACAACACCCCAAAGCTATACTACAACACCGCGTAACACTTTGGGCGTAATCAGCTTGTTTTTCCATAAATCTACTAAGGCGAGCATCCCTCGTAGAAGAAGAACATCCTTTAGATGTATTTGTAGACTTATAGTCTCTTCGGTTGACACTTTACTACTTCCATCAATATTTTCATGACGCACATACCACTCATCAATATCCATCAAATTGACTTTCAAAGACTTCATCATGTTACTAACGACTTCCCCATCCATATATAGATCATTCAAACAATATTCAATAGAATCCATTTTGTATTTTGGATCGAGGATAGTAGCAAAAAGCAACAACTGATTCACATTTTTCATTTTACCCCAATACTTATCAAACTTCTTGTTCATGCTAGTCGCCATTTCACCCAACAAAAAGTTTTCACTTAATCTCCATTCATCCAATTCGATTACAAGATTACAAATTTCATGAAAATAAGTACAAGCACTAACATGCAATGAAACACTAAAAGTCAAAGTCATATTATAGAAATTTTGAAGAAATTTAACAAACACAAATGCACTTTTCCAATCTAAACTTGACGGAGGTCCACCCCTCATTCTACTACCGTCATCTTCGCGAAAGTAATGCAAATACTGAGCATCCTCCTCTTCTAACCTATTGAAAGCTTTTTCAAACTTCAATGCCGTCTCCAACATCAAATAGGTAGAGTTCCACCTAGTTGGAACATCCAAAAACACAATAGACTTGCAATCAATCTTCTCTTTCCTAGCACACTCCTTCAATTTTTGGAGAAGATTTCACATATTTGATTGCATTGCGAATAGTCACAATGGAGTCATGTGCTTCTCTCAACCCTTCACCAACAATCAAATTGATAATGTGTGCACAACATCTCAAGTGTGAATACCTCCATTCTAGAACACATCCATCACTACCCCAAGCAACTACCTTTCGCCTAAGATAAGACATGGATGTGTCATTGGAGCTTGCATTATCAACAGGGATTGCAAAAATTTTCTCAATCCCCCAATCATGCAAACAAGTCTCAATCATTTTTCAAATAGTTTTTCCCTTATGATTTGGAACAACACAAAAATTCAAAATACACTTATTAAGCTTCCATTCAGAATCAATGTAGTGTGCTGTAAGAGACGTATAATTAACATTCTGAATAGAAGTCCAAGTATCAGTTGTAAGGGAAACCCTTTGACGGTGAAATTGAAAGGCATCTCTCAATTTCAGTTTTTCATCCAAACACAACTGATAAATGTCTCTAACGAGAGTCCTACGAGATGGAGGCTAAAAGTGAGGACACGCTACACTACAAAAATGCCTAAAACTACGAGCTTCGACAAACCTAAAAGGCAATTCATCCACAACTATCATTTTAGCACATGCAACTCTACACTTTTCCTTGGTTCGACCAACAACAATAAGATTGCTCCCTCCACCCTCATTGTTCTCAAAAGATAAGGTTTTTCGCTTCTTATCCACCAATCTATCTGGATACTTCTTACATTTATTTGTCAAATGATTACGCAATGTACTAGTACCAGACTTCTTAGTACCACAAGCATAATCTACTCCAGAATAATTACACTTACACCTAACATCTGGATCATCCTTTGAACCTAATAGAGTGAAGTGATCCCAAACATAAGAAGCAAGTCTATGAGATTTTCATTTATCCAATGTTGACGGTGCACGCGGAGGTAGACCAGATTGCAAATATGTAGCATTTGAGTCTGATTGAGCTTGAGTAGCCACTTTCTTCCCCTACATCCATATCTACCAACAAAGCAGAATTATTAGAAAATTTGAACACATTAGAAAGCAGAATATTTAGAAAACTTCAATACAAACCTCAATTGATTTCATTTAGATGATTGGATGAATTTATGAGGTAATTCGAAAGAATATATTCTGTTATTATAAATTAATGAAAATCCTCCAAAAAAAAGAATTAATCAGGATTTTATTTTATACTATGCAACTTTATTAGGACTAATTTGTTGAAACTAAAAAGTTAACCAAACCTGATTTGATTAGTCGAAGGGACCAATCATATTCTCTAGCACTACAAACTTATCAAACTCTTCAGAAGTGAGCACTCCAAGTTTCAAAGCAGCTTCATGTACATTCAGATTATTTTTTTGTCAAATTTGTATGCAAAAATGAATTTCCAAATTTAGAAGGTTGTTTAATCTAAACATGACATTGACACAGAGGAAGACAATGAATGAAATTCATCATGATGCAAGGGATAAAGCAGTTAGCAATGAACCGAAGAGTGTCTGAAAAAGAATTCATAAAGTCGAGCAAAAAATTATTAAAAACAAGAATTGCTTGGCTATTTTTGTTGCATGAGATATCAAACATGTTTGGCTTTGATAACACACATCAATTCATTCATAAACAAGAAAACCCATTAAATGAATGGTTTTTTTTTGGAAGCAAATATATGTAATTTCTAAAGGAATGCTTCAAGAAGACAGACGTCAACTTGGAAATGAAAATGCCTAGAGGTTATCTTCCTACAATTTTGATGAATTGATTCAGAATGGAACTCAAAATTGGGGTAAATAGAATGCAACCAAAAAATGAATTACCCTAACAAACTGAAAATAATAATTTGATCTATAGTTAATCCACAATAGATATGATAGATAGCAAAGCAGAGCAGAAAATCAACCTTAAACAAAACGAGGAACATAAAATCAAATCATTAAACTTGGAAACAAACGAAAATAGTACCTGATCAATAGTCTCATTTTTTATCTCTTCAAGAGTAATTCCACCCATTTTTGCTCCTTAAATATTAACAGACAAGGAAGAAGATAGAAATTACATTTCCCACCAATAACAGGCTTTAGTTACTTCTCTTCATTGGTGGGCGGGGGAGGGTTAGGACTTGGGATGGTCGGAGAGGAGAGATGGTTGGGTTGGGGCGATTTGAGCGAGAGAGACGGAGAGAGCAGTAGGGGACACAATGGGCTACTGGACTTGCCTTTAGCTTTAGGGTTTTCTTTTTAAATAGTTTTTTTTTTTGGGTCGGGTTGGATCGGTTTCTATCGGGTTTGGGTTGTTAACCCACAACCCGACCCAAACCGACCCAATTACCCACCCCGAAACCCGAAACCCACCCAAATAATGTAAAAAACCGACCCAAACCGGTCGGTTTGGGGTCGGGTCGAGTCGATCAGTTTGGTTTGGGTTTTGCCCCCTCCTAGGTCCAAGTATGGAAAGGTCCTTTTGATCATAGAAAAGTACAGTCCAAAGAGTGACCTCAGTAAAAATTCATTCAAACTTATTAGTTATCTATAATTACAAACTGTATAATAAATGAGCTTTACATTCTTGACAATTTACATATTATAAAGAAAGATATGCCTTCATTGAACTAAAGAAATTGATTTGTTTAGTCTATTAAAACCTAGGTCAAAATCTAGTTGAGCTTCCTTGCTTATGAGAAACAATTGAAATGGTACATCACTAAAATTAGCTTGAGTCTCTCATAAGACAGAGATCTTAGATTTAAATACAGAGAATTCGACGGAAATTCATGAAATGTGAGATGGGCTAGGCTTTTCCAGAGTTGACTGTAGGAGAATGGTCGAACACGAGGCTCGGGTCATTACAAACAGGTAGGGGGTGTGTTAAGCACCAACTTCATATAAAAAAACGTGTCACTTCTCAACCAATTCAAACTTTTACACAAGATGGTGGTTCAATAAATTATTTGAACCATAATTCAGCTACTTAACCAGATTATTGACTATCTGATGAATGCAATAACTAATGGCCTATGAATCATCAGTTTAATTTGGGAGGCACGTGAAAGCATTTCTACCTAATGCATTAAATGTTAATGTGTTGGAGTACAGGTAGGTGTTGGGGACAATTTATACTGTAATGGCGACTATAGAACTAGCATATAAACCCCTCTTGCATGATATTCTTAATGCATTCAACATATATTCCTCAGACAGTTAATAAAATTAAGACTGCAAATATGAGAGTTGGTGGGGTGTTTTTTCTTTGTTTCTATATTGTTTTAGTGGGTGCTGTTCTTGCTAGAAATTTGGATGATGAAGAGAAATTTCTGTTTGGCAAGGGAGGTTGGTTTGGTCACAAATTTGGCCCAGGCGGCGGTTGGTTCCCGCGTGGTGGTTTGTTCCCTCCAGGTGGCTTGTTCCCTGGTCGTGGTTTGTTCCCTCCCGGTGGCTTGTTCCCTGGTGGCGGTCTTGGCCCGCGTGCTGATGTTTTGTTTCCTGGTGGTCGTCACTGATTCTCTCGTGTCAAACCGTTTATTAGAATTATTTGTACCAGTGTGAATTCCTAATTCCTAATAAATTATTTCTTTAGCTACTAATGATCTCTGAGTCCTCCATCCTAAGATCCTTTGATTAGTTTTCATAATGCAGATTCTAATCCTAAATAATTGCTAACACAATCAACGAATTCAGATTGAACAGTCTACCAATGGTCAAAGTAGTCCATGAATTGATCCACTTTAAAGATAAAAACTTGACTTATAACGTACAAATTGTGATCAACACCATCCAATCAATTAGATAACAAACGCAGCGTAAAACAAGGAAATCAAGTGAAAACTTTAAAAAATATCAAAATTGGAATCTACCGGAGAATGAAAAAATAAACTCGTGAAATTTATTAATGGTTAAGATGCTCAAAAATGAAGAATTAACCCTTTATTTATAAGGCTCAATGTGAAAACTTAGTTTAAAAGAACTAAAATCGAAAAGAATTTGAAATAAACTAAATGACAAAAATAACATAAAACTTTAAAAACAGTTTTCGAGTCCTAAACTAATTCGGATGGCTAAAATCCATCATATGTTACAGCCGAACAATGAGTTCAATCCGGTTATGCATCCAAATTGAAGCTCAAACGTCAAATCTACATTTTACTGTTTTTCTCTTTTTCGGTGCAACTGTTCTTCAACCATTCAATCATCTGTTTTACATCAATAATCCATCAATTAATCATTCTAATGTGAAATTGGAGGGGAGAAAAAACCATTTTCCTAATATGATGCATTAGTCCAATTCATATTATACGGTTGTTTTTTTCAATATTATTAAGATTAACTTTTATGAGGCAGCAAATAATTTGTAAATAAGAATTATCAGATATGAAATTCGACATATTAATGAAAACATTTACTTTTTCATCCTTATATTATTTTTGAACTTTAAGGTTTCAATAAAATATTAATTTTGTTAATGAAAAAGATAGTATGTTTGGGAGTAGTTTATAATTTAAATTATAAATGGGTAAAATTGAGTTGAAAATATCAACTTGCCATAGGCAACCTACTTACCAAGTATGAAGGGAAGCGGCCCCCGGGACACATCCAAGTTGGCAAAGGATGGGCACTGTTGGGCTGCAACCTCAGGGTGGGGAGTTCGATTCCTGGATGGAGCAGCTGAGTGTTATAATACTCAATTTGGGTGGAGCAAATTGGTGATGTAATATTCATGGAGGAAGACTCCCTTAGGGTCAGGAGTATAAAGGGTGCACAGACCCTGGTCAATTTGGGCATATCCCGCGGTTAACCTCCACCCATCACTGAGGGGCCGGGAATGGGTAGTCCAGGACATAGTTTAGTGTAAACTAGGATACCTGGATTTCAAAAAAAAAAAAAAAAGTATGAAGAGAAGCGGATACATAATCTACTACTAATTAAATTTCTTTCCACGTAAATATGTAAAGAAATCAATTTTAATCCAAAATATTCAAATTAAAATGGAAAAGAAGAACTAAAACCCTAAACCCCTTGAGAGAGTATTTTGCGTTTTAGTTTTCGTTATCTCAAATATTTTTTGTTAGTCTCGTCGTCTCGAGTGCAAAAATATTGTTTTAGATATTCTCTTTAGGAATAATTTAATTTCTCATTATCTTCTCATTTGTGGGAATATCGGGAGTGGTCGAGGTTCAACAAAATGAAAGATTATGCCAAATTTCTTATTTTATGGGAATACTGCGGAGTGGTCGAGGTTCAACAAAATGAAAGATTATGATGAATGCTTAAGACTTTTACCTACTTGCTAGCGATTCAGTAATTTGATACTTCTCATAGCTAGTGATTCTTATAAGTAAATTATATTTTTACTTTTGATAATAAAAAAAACTATGCAAAAGGGGGGTATTGAATCATTGATAGTTGTCATGAGCAAATTGCTGAACTCGCTTTAGAGCATATACAGAGGGTGAAGTATTCATGCACATGTCTTTAGCTCTTCTTTCGTAAAGATTTTTTGTGAGGGTGCCGGACTTGGTGGTGATGGTGGATTTGGTGGCGGCACTAGAGGCGACGGTTCTGGACGTTTTGGTGGCAACCTTAAAATACATGGTGGTTATGGTGGCAGAATTCGAAAGGACGATGAATTTGGGAGAATTGGACATTACTTAGCCCCTATTTGACAATTATTATTTTAAAACTTTAATTTCTGTCTCCAAAATATGTAAAGAAATCGAGTTAAATAAGGCAATTTCCAAATTAAATGGAAAAGAAAAAGAAAAATTATTTTGCAAGGAGCAGGACCCAAAAACTCTCCATTGCTCAATCTTCTCTGCAGATTTTAAGATTTCTTTCTCGAAGAAGGTGAAAGAAATATTCGATTCTTTATTTATTTTCTGAAATAAGTGTATGATGTACAGAATCTTTTTGTTTTTGTTTTTGTTTTTTTTATTATTATTTATTTATTTTTAATTTTAAAAAATGAATTTTAGATTTTCTTGTTTCTGAATATGAAAACTGATAGAAAGTTTTACGTTCTTGAACTTTATGGGTCTTCCTTTTGTTTGATTTTTGGGTTGTTAGATTGAAACAATGCCGGATTATCGAGGGCTGGTGGATGAGTTTGTTGCCAAGCTTAACAAACGGTGAGGAATTTTTATGAATTTTATTCATTTTAACGAAAATTGAATATTCCATACACTGAAATTTTATTATGTAATATGAACGAATAGCATTAATCACTTTTTGTATTTTTCTTGATTTTCTGGTGGCAGTAAAGTGGAGGGATCACAGGCAACTGCTCGGCTCACAGCAGAGTTGCTTCGTTCTGTGGTGTCGCTGCAAAAGCTGCCTTGCAAGAACCAGGCTTCGGTGCTCATCGAGTCTGTGAGGAGCGTAGGCGTGCAGTTAATTGCAGCAAATCCCATTGGTTAAAGCTTTCTTAAATGCCAGTTTGTGTAGTTACCTCCTTAGGGTTTTAACCTTGCTTCTTTCCGGTGGTTTAGTTATTTGATAGTTCTAATAGCTAATAATTCTATGTCATTGCTGAATAATTATGTTTTTATTGATGTATCAATATGTAGCACTCAATGATCGAAATTCGGGTTTAAAAATTTCTTACATTAAAAGAATACTTTCCAAGATCTTATGTTTTCACTTACATTCTCCACTCCACTGTTAGACTTTATGGGAAGGTTTTTTTTGGAGGTCAAGGTTTTGAATCTAAAATCAAATCACTCCCTTAAACTAATTCAAATAGGTTGTGGGTCGTATGTTAATGAAAAACTATGCATATATTCTTCTGCAGAATCCATTTAAGCTTCATTTCATTATTTTCTTGTGTGGGAAGTGTAGTTTAGCAGGTTAAATTCTATTATAACGTCATTCAATATAATTTCTCTGGAATGTAAAGTCTAAAAGTAGTAGTTTGATATCGTTGAAGTTTATATTGTAGTTATATTGTAGGCAGTGACATAATTTAATTATGCCTTTCATATTAGAGAGATATGAAGCCACAAAATATGTGAGTCAGTACATTGTTTCAAGCTGAGATGATACTTATGAAAGTTCCTGCTTTAGGTAGTAATAGTATAGCATATGATTTGTTCTAAATTCCCTTTGTATTGCAAAATGTAAAGAATTTGTTGTGCATATAAATCTTTTCTTGTGGCTTATAGTATAACTATAATATTATAGTAGCATGACATTAGTTGAAATGCAGAGTTGGCTGTTGGGAATATTGTGAGACGTGTCCTGCATATATAATTAGAGAGGAGGATGTTTCTATTCTGACTAGTAATACTGGGGATTTAAATTTATCGACTGAGAGTGGTGATGAAGAAATTGAGCAAGATAACAATCCATCGTCTTTTGCCGCTTCTATTGCTGATATTTATAGAAGTTCTTTATGTGCTCCATCATTACATGCCCTTCTAGAGGATGCACCAAGCACCAAAGCCCCTTGTCGTATATACACTTCTGGGGTAGATTCTGAAGAGAAAGGTAAATCTACGTGCTCCCTCACTGTATATTCTTTTGAATCTTTAAGTTGCAATTGGTACAACTGTGGTCTTAAAAGCAGTCCAACTCCTGATCTATTCTAAATATTATAATAATGGTATTTTACTGCAGATGATAAACATTCATTGAGCCGCAAGTTAAAGCATTTCGTTATTGAGGCAATCAAAACACTAATTGGAGATATTGATAGTTGTCATGATCAAATTGCTCAAGAGGCTGTAGAGCATATTCATCAAAAGTATCTTGTTTCCCCTACAAGTTAAATATGTGTTTTCATGAAATAGTTTACCTGCCACAATATATCTTGGTAATATTATAATGTTCCATGCTAAATGTTTTGTTAAATTGTGGTTGCTATATACCTAGCTTAAATTGTGTGTATCCAAATACAATGACTTTGGTTTTTCTTTTTCATCTTTTATTTAAAAGATTGTCGAAATATAATCTCTTGATGGATACAATTCCATGCTTCCATCTATAACAATTTGCTATTCATTTTGATCCCTCGTGATTGTTTTCTTGTTCAAGTACTCCAAATGGTGGACTTGCCAGAGGCTTTGAGGTTCTTGAATATGTGCAGTTGATAAAGATGCATCGATCTTTTATTTTTGACCAATACCTTTATCAGCTTTCGTCTTTTGATGACCATTGTTTGAATAGAAACCATAAGTTATGTTAAGAAGTATACTTTGTTTAGCGTATTGCATTGAGAATTAACTTTAGGAAGACTCTAGGAAGTATAATTTTTCAAGTTCAAAATATTAATATGGTTATATTGATATATTTTAGCAATTTCAAGCTTGTTCTTCGTATATGCTTTTCTGTTCTTTCAAAATTATTTACTTGGAACTAAATTTATTTTGGTCTTTCATCTGTTTCATTCATCTTTTCAATATTCATATTTGTATTAGCTTTTTAACTATGTTTTCAGTGAAGTAATATTGACATTTGGCCGCTCAAGAACTGTTCTCAAGTTTCTGCGTGCTGCAAAAGAGAAAAAAGGATCATTCAAGGTTTTCATTGCAGAGGGTGCACCAAGGTCTGCAGTCTTTTGAGTATGATAATTTTACGTACTATTCCTACCTCAAATCACTTGATAGCAATTTAATTTATCATCAGATGCCAGGGGCATGTACTTGCAAAAGAACTGGCTGGACAGGGCTTAAAATCTACAGTAATTGGTGATGCTGCTGTTTTTGCAATTATTGCTCGAGTGAACCTGGTAAACTTACTTATTCGGCAGGATTATTCATAAAGAGTGAATATCTGAAGCCGTTGAATACTCTTAAATCAGAACTTTTGTTCAGGTTATAGTCAGAGTTCATGCGGTGATGGCCAATGGTGGAGTCATAGCACCTATCGGGATGCATATGGTTGCACTTGCAGCTCACAAGCACGCAATTCCATTTGTTGTGGTTGCTGGTATTCACAAAGTATGTCCGTCAAAAGAATTATTATTTTTTTATCATTGTAGAAGATGGTTGCACATATTCTTTTGACTTCATTGCAGCTTACATAGAAGAGTATATCCATGAAATGTATAATAAAGTATCAAAAAAGCTGCCCCCGGGCACATCCAAGTTGGCAAAGGATGAGCATTGCTGGGCTTGCAACTTCAGAGTGGGGAGTTCGATTATTTACCTTCTTAATCACTTAGATTGACTCCGCGAGTCGAACAATTGACAAGGCTCATTTGGTTCATTATACGCTTATGTGGGATAACCGTAGACATTTATTGTCCAACTCGAGGATTTTTTTATACGAAAAAAAAATTGATTTTGGTAAATAATATCTATTTTGTGTTTTCTGGTCATGTACATTTTGTTTGACCACATGCTATGTTTAAAGGAGCCATATTGATTTATTGGACAGTTAATGTCCACAGCCAAACCACATAAGCATAACGTGAGCTAAATCAACTCGTTGTTAGATTTTGTGGATGAAATCAATTTCAGGGACTAACGGGGTAAACATTATTAAGTGACTATTTATTGATGTTTTAAACTTTAGGGACCATTTGCAAACCTGCATTAAGCTCAGCGAAGAACCAAGGTTTTAACACAGAATGTCCATAAGGTGAATGTTGCAGCAATGACTATGCAAAAATGGACGAATGGTCGAATAAGGTAAGAAATGATAATAGTGCCAACAAAGATAAATTAAGGGAATGACAACTCAGATGGTTAAGGTCATGTATTGCATGGACTCAAAGAGCTCCCATCTATAAGTGTGACATAAAAAGCAGTACGAGTCAGAAAGGGGAGGGGGAGGTAGACTAAAATGCACATGGCCTATTGTAGTTGCCAAGGATCTTGTTGCTTTTTATATTCCAGCAGATCTAGCAATGAACCAAGAAAAATGATTCATGTAGCCAACACCAAAGTTATTGAGTAAGACAGTTTATTGTTTGTTTTCTTAGCTGCTTGGATTATAAATAACCTCATGATTGAAGTATTGCATGTAAGATAGTCAGCTTAGTTTAGCAATCAATTGGCATATGCACTCTTACTGTTGTATTTTTCTTGTAGCTATGCCCATTGTACCCGCACAATCAAGAGGTATCACTGAATGAAATGAGAAGCCCATCTGAATTACTTGAATTTGGGAAATTCTCCAACTTCATGGATTATAGTACTGGAGTTGGGGCTCCTCCTCTTCATGTTGCAAATCCCGCATTTGACTATGTGCCTCCAGAGCTTGTTAGCCTTCTCATCACTGATGTGTAAGGCCTCTTTGCATTACTGCAGCGAATACAGCATATTAACTACTTGACCTCACCTTTCCCATGTCTTGTGCAGTTTGTGCAATTTAATATGTAGCATCAACAATTTTCCAACAGCTTCATCAATCTTTTTTTCGTTTAATTATTTGACCTTGCAAAGGAACGCATTCAGTGTGTGTGGTAGGATGGAATGGAAACTTAAATTTACCATCTAATCCTATCTACAACTGTGCACCAAGCATGAACATTATGTATATCTCTAGTCTCTACAAAATGTATTTTTGTCATGTCATTTTCGTCCATATGGGTATTTTCTACAAAACTTTTCATTTTTTGCTTGTAGATAGATGTATTTATTTTGTGTTGTCCTTTTTAAATTGGGAGAAATTCATCCTTTAGGCAAAACATGAGTGATGAAATAGTAAAATAACTCTCTTAACAGTTTGGTTTATGGACTAATAAAGGTTTTGGTATTTACACTGATCGTCATCAACATCTGCAGAGGAGGACATAACCCGTCATATACGTATCGGCTAATTGCTGATTATTACTCTGCTGATGATTTTTGTCTTGCCAGAGAAGCATGATTCTTGAAGGTGACTTTGATTCTTGAAGGTGACTTTCTTACTCGAAATATTAACCTTTTTCACATCTCGTGCATCCTTTTGGATAGTCTTCTCATGTGTGCATGGTATAGACATCTCCGTATTCATTTTAGGATAAGACAAATCATACATCAATATCGTTTGTTATGGGTTAATCTTTAATCCTATATTACCGAGAGCAATAAGAACACTACAAAAAATGAAAGCAAGATATACACATGAAGTGGTTCACTCTCAATGCCTACTATAAGAAGAGCATTACAATGTAATTCTAGACTCGCGCTCCTTTTTGTTTACTCTCTACTACAAAAAGAATGCTCACCCTAATACCTTTATATGGGAGGAAAAGTGTACAAACTATTAGGCTCCACATATCCAACATTGTCAGCCACTTGTCAAAGTGAAGGCGGGGGCTTTCAAGTAAATAAAGCATTCACACTCACAAGAACTCTTTAGGAGAAAAAATTTATTCTATTGAACAATGTGTTTTTGTTTTTCTTCATTTCTTTATCTTGAAATTGCGGGGGCTGTCTTTTTTTTTCGACTGCAAATTTTGGCCAATGTATTGATTGCCTGAAATCAATGTGAGATAGCATCATATGATGATTGAAGTCGTGCTAAAATTCCATTCAATTTGCACTACAACTTTGCGAAATGAAATTTTCATCCTTGTCATTCTGATCTTTTCATAGGTACTGCAAAGAGGAAGAAAATCTAAAATTGGAAAAGCGGCTGTGGACGTCAAATGTTGTAAAGAAACTGGTATGCCTCACCGAGAATCATACCGAAAATCTATCATTTACGTTTCCATTTCGGAGTAGATAAAATTTCTTGAAGAATGCCTATAGTATTCATGTTTAGTTAGTAGACATGAGAGTCGTTTATAGTTGAATTCCTGAAGCTGCAAGCGTGATTGCAGTCCAAAGTGATAGCCTGATTATGTGAATATTTTGAACTGGATGCTTTAGTTTGTCTATGAATGGATGTTATTTTCTTCTCCATCTTCTAGATCAAAAGCTTTTATACTTGGCTAAATATAAGTATGGCGCTCCACAGTATGTGGTTCGTCTCTAATGAAGGATGAGGCCTTATGTGACATGACTTGAAACATGTTTCATTTCAAATTTTTTGGCACATACATAAAGTTGGAAAAGGAAAACTATATTTGTAAAACAATCAAACTACATGTACGTCATCTTTTACATTGTGCCACGTAGCAACACATCATTGTCAGTTTGAAAAATTAAACAATTTTCCTTTCAATCATCGTTTAACACTACATCAAATGTCAACAAAAGTGTACATTTAGCATTTTTCTTTGTAAAATTAAACGCGCTACTTTCAACGATCTTCATCTTGGAGACTGATTATACAACCATTATGCAAGGTTGACGATCACTGATTTTCTAAAGCCTCTAATTGAAAACCCGCCTGTAAAATATATTAAAGTCTATGTGCATGTGTATTTTTCAAATGTCTCGTATGACAAAAGAAAATTGAGAAAGAAAATACCACAAAAAATGAATAGAAATGGTGAAACCAATGAACGCAACGCGGAAATTATCCTCCAATTGCAATTTATTGAACAAAGGAATTAATTTGTCCATATGTATTTAAAATCGTAAAGTCTTGATTATAAACACCACATATTGATTTGAATGATAAAGATGGCAAAAACTTTATTTTCAAGACAATACATTTTTCGTACCATATCAAGACATTATTGGCACACAAAATACACTATTTTGTCACTATGTGGAATATTATGACAACCATCCACAACTATTCTTTTTTAATTTAATATGATTTTTTTTTTATAGTGCATAAAACAAATGTGAACAAATAGACTTTTACTTGTTTGACAATTTCGAAAAATTTGAAAATAAATTTAGATTCTGTATGAGCTCCTTTTTTGTAATAATATCTTCTAAAGAACGTGTGATTAAGAATATGTAAAAATTTTGAGTTTACGTGTAAAATTATTTTGTTAGGAGAATGTGTGGTTGAAAATGAGTTTGAAAAATAAATGAATTTTTTTTGATAATGAGCTCAAAGAGGGACTTAAATTCAATAAATATTATAAAATCAATATTATTAAGACATATTTTAAAATGTTAGTTAGGATCGAAATTCATGATGCTTCAAGGAGGCTTTACCTGGAATGAAAGAACAAAAATGGATTCATGAAGGTATCTTGAAATTAATTCATCAAGTTGATGATAAAATTCATGGACGTTCCAGTGGACATTATGCGCTTGTTACACAACAACCCCTTAGAGGAAGGGCAAAACAGGTGGAGTTTTGACTCTTTCCTTGTGTGTGTATGTATATCCCCCTCCTGATGTTCTCCTAGCAAGTAAGCTATCAATCGTTATCTATGTATGTATGAATGTATGTGTGTGTGTGTGTGTGTTCAATATATAATTGTCGAAAAATACAATATTCAGCCATAGTATGTTGAATATTCAAAACGCGTTCAGCTGGATACATGAATTGAGATTGACAAATAGAAACTTAATAGGTGAAGTATTAAAATATGTAAAGTAACACAACAAAACCATATTAAGGGCGTGTTCGGTAGAGATTAAAATTGAAAAACTAGTCGTTATTGTTGACTTTTATTAGACGAGTGAGACCCAATAACGACTATATTTTCAATTTTAATTGGATTTTAAACTTAGCCAAACATGCTCACAACAAGGTAAAAGGGTTTATAAAGAGTTAGAAACAAGAAATGTCACAAATTGATTCAATCTTGCAATTAGAATTTCAATAAAAATATGCCATCAAATATTTCAGCAGTGTTATTCGATATAAGACGTATTTAAAAAAAATAAAATAACAAAATTTAAGCTTCGCTTATTTGGAAAGCCTTACTCGGTATAGTTAGCAACGTAGGCTAACATGACATCTTAGCTCTCACATACTCGATTTCATGATATCATTTGTATTAAAAAAAAAGATCTTTTTATTTTTTCGACATTGATTGAAGTAATTTTTTTTCTTGAACTCACCTCGATCATCTTTGCATTTAGGGACTAACCAATGTGTTAGTTTTGCTAGTCAAGACTCGACTCGCTACGTTGAGTCGGTACGAGATAAATGTTTTGAAAAACGACAAACCTTCTTCTTGTATTAATCTAAATCTCACCTTTCATTATATCAAATGTGTTGTTTAGGCCAATATGACGTAATCATGGATTAGGAACAATTGTCACATGACACGTAAGTTGAGAATGACGTAGGCAAGAAAATAAGGTTGGGATCAATTTGCATAAATTGTGGTTTCCTTTTAAATATAACGCTACTAAATTGCAGGTTCGACCATTTGATTCAACTTAGGCTCGTTAAATAAGATTTTTGAAAATTAAAAATTATTTTTTAATTCATGAAATTATTTTTGAATTTTTTAAAATAATTTTTAAAAGTATTTTATTTCATAAGACAAAACTGACCCAAGAAATTCCTCTATAAAAAGCAGGAACATAAACTCAAATAGATTCTTAAAATATTACTTAAAAGCCAAGTCCCATTATTTAAAAACTTATTTTCAATCACATATAATGTCCAATAAAATAAGTTCCTATTTGTCTCTCTTTAAAATAAAATCATTTGATTCTCATACTTATTTTTAATCACATATTCACGTAATAAAATATTTTGCACGTAAACACAAATTCTTTCATACTTTTTAACTATAATTGTTCAAAAAATCACCATTCAAAACACCATTTCTTCCAAAATAATGACTATCGAACAGGGGCAATATTTACGCATAAATTCAAAAAAAATTCCCACTTTTTAATCATAATAAAATCTCCAAAAGTTACTATTATAAAATTTATTTTCCCAAAAAATGGAGTTCAAACCAATATTATCAGAACTAGCTCGATCGGGCGATTCAACCGTTAAAATCGGGAACCAAACTGGAAGTTAGGTACGATACCTATAAAATAAATGTATAAAAAACTCGTTCTAAAACCTGGTGATTCGATGGATTCAACAAAACTCGGTGACCCGAACAACGAAAAAAGAGGAATAAAAAGAGTTGTTCGTCGCTAGCGTCTTTATCATGAAAAACCTCTGCAACGTTTTAGCATATAACACCCAAAAACGTGAAACATTAAAGAAGTAAAATCATATGAAGGCAAATGTGAAGAGGAGTCTATTGCCAATTTGAAGGAACAGCCAACCGCATTCATTTTCTTTTGTTAAAGAGGATGGATGGAATTTGATAGGGATGAAAAAAAAAAAAAAAAAAAATCGTTTAATCCGATATCTACGGGCTCCACTTCGAATGGGAAGGGGATTACCTACCCCAAAATAGGTACGAGATGGGTATGAAAAACATGATAAAACATCGATACTCGTTCCATTTAAAGTTAATTTCAAATTTAAATTTTTTATCAAATAAAAATAAAAATAAAAGATTTATCCTCATTTTTAAAGAAAACGTAAGTTATTCTTAGCAAACTGAAAAAAATAATAATAATATTGACTAACTAAAACCATAAAAAAATATATAATAAAATGGGGCAACAAGGGGCAAGGGACCTACATCCGCCTCTTCTCGCTTTAACTAGGTATATGGGTGGAACAAGGGAACAAAAATATTTGATGGAGCGAAGGATGGGAATGTTCGACCACCCCCTCGGCCCATACCCGCTCCGTGGATTATATTTTGAAGGTCAACCTTATTTTTGCCTAAATAGTTCGTTATATGCAGCCTATTAGTTTAACTATGTATTTATCGAACAATAGTCTATTTTTTATACTTTATTAATTTATTAAAAATTAACAGGTTGTAAGATATATTATTGTACTTATTTATTTCACAGTTACTAATAATTAATAAAAATATTATAAAATACATCTTAAAAACTATTAAAATTTTTAAATTTTAAATACTCTTATGCACATTTTTGTATTTATATAATAATTTTTTTAACCACTAGTTTGACTCCATTTTTATTCTGGTTGGACCTTTTAACGTTCTATCATTTAACTTTTCTAGATGTAGAAATTATATTCACACTTTTTTTTAACTTTTCAATTCAAAAATAAAATTTAAAAGTATTTTATTCAAAAATCAAAAGATAATTTAAAATTTTAATTTTAATAATAATATTATAAAATTAAATTAATTCACCCCACCCCACCCCCCAGTCCAATACCTAACCCTAATTTTCACTCCCAAACCTATCACTTTCCTTCTCTCTCTCCACCTCCCTTCTCTGTTTGCCTCTCTCTCTCTCCAACGACATCGACGATGACGGCGAACAACCAGAGTATCCTTTGTCGGCACCAGAAATATAATAATATTTTGTTATTAATATATTTAATGAATAAAAAATATATATTTAATTAATTATTTTATAATTAAAATTTAATTAATATATGATTTTTGGAATAATAAAGTTTTTTTTAAATTTTTAAATGAGTTATAATTCAGATTTTAATTTAAATCAAATTCAACAATTAATTTTAATCATACATTTTAAAAGATTCACAATATTTTCACTACACATTTCAAATTTTTTTATCAAAATTTACTAAAAATTATATTTGTTAACCATTTTCAGCAAATTTTAAGAATAAAATGACAGTTAAAGAATATTTGTGGGTCTCACCCGTGATAAGGGATGGTTGACTTTGATTTGTAAAGGTCAAAAAATTCATTTTTTGGTTTGGAAAATGGCTACCAAGTAGGCTGTAAATTTTATTCTTCGAACAGGGAGTTAAACTCTTAGAGCACTTATAAGAGACTCTCTATTTTTAAAGAATATATTCTATCATTTGGAGAGCATCTATAAATTTAGAGTACTCCAACAATCTCTTTATATTTAACATTTAATTTTACTACTCCCAAAAAATATTTATTATTTTCTTTATCTTTTATTTTAACTAGTTTTTCTTTAGATTATTTTATTTTTTTCCTACAATGAAAATTGAAACACTTTGAATGTATTTAACTAAATTAAAAATGATATTCTCTTTATTTTAAAGAGTCTCTTGAAGATGCTCGACAAGAAACTTTCCCCTTCTGAATTGATAGTCTGTGCCGGGTTTTACAACATTAGTTCAAACAAATACATTTTTAAATAAATAATTATTATTGATAAAAATTAAAAATAAGCAAGCAAGCAAGCATAATAAAGAAGATAAATAGACTACGATCAGGGAAAGGTAAAGGGGAATCTCTCATAAGTATATGTATAAAAAGTGACTTGTGTGGCTATGAACCATCTATCTGTAAACTATTCATAGAAAATTAGTTGAAGATTTCAAAGTGAAGAGGTATTTTTTGCTCTGTGGAGTCATTTTCTGAAAGATGGCAATTACATATTAGCGTAGCGTACGTGTTCGTTCTGTTCGTACCAATCTTAATCAATTACTTTCTGATTTTATATTTTATTTATTTATTTTGACGGAGAAATTAAATGAAGCTGAGGACTTGGTATTCTTTGGAGAAAATTGTTTTCTAGGACTTGGTATTCTTATAGCATTTAATTCTTAACGTGCAATAGCCGGGAAGAATTAGAATAAAACTACAAATTTTCCTTACTTTATATGTTTTAATAGGGAGAGGACTTGATGTTCTTCGACTCGGTGGACTAAACTTAAAGGAGAAGACTAGCCCAGGGAATGAGTGGAGCATTTAACGGAAACAGTTGAAATCCCACCCATGGAATGATTACAATAGAAATATATATATACAAGTGAAAAAGAGTCAATATCAACAGGAGATGCCTATTCTTGTTTGAATGCATTTTTTTGGTTGGTGTATTGGGAATATGTGGTTGAAAAAGAAGGAAAAGCTACTGATGTGATGAAAAATATTATTTTATTGAGAGATGTGTGGTTGAAAAATAAAAATGAAATAAATAATGTCGCTCAAACAGGGGGCTAAACTCATAATCTGGAATTGTATCATTCCATGGGAGATTTGATCTGAATATGGTTGGTTTTTGGCATTTTTTCTTGATAAAAAAAAATGGGATGTAGTTAGGGGCGGACCCATGAAGGGCCCAGCGGGGTCGGCCACCCCCACTGAAAAAATAAAACCCTAAAAATTTTTTTTTTTTTCTTTTAGCTAGGTCTGTCCGTGGGTCGTTCGGTTCGGTTCTGAAAAGACCCGAACTGACTCAAAACTTTCGGGTATTTAATAAATGGACTCGTCAGGTCCAAATATAATTATGGAACCATTTGGGTTCGGTTCGGTTCGATTCAGGTTGGTTCGGTTCCTTTCGGTTCCATACCATAATCAATTTTTTTAATATTTACACCAACACTACATAAATACAACTAATGACATTTCATTCGTAACTTTTACAAATTAACGTAACACAATTCAAAAACATATAAATAACTAGCCGTCCAATAAGATTAATTCAATGCATACAAATACCAAAAAGTAGATATTAATATTACAACAAAATTACATAAAGTATATTCATTTGCTTCAAATTAAAATGGGATAATGGGTTTTAAAAATGATTTGGGCTTTAAAATTAAAATTATGAAATAATCTGATTTATTTAATTAATTTGCTAATTTGTATAGAAAAAATAAAATAATTTAATTAATTCAATATAAAAAATAAAAAAATTATTTAGTTTCGGTTCTTATTCGGTTCTTCATCTAGACTCGAGACCCGACGCAAACACATCGGTTCTCGATTCGGGTACAGGTATTTAATTTATGAAGAACCATCGATTCGGTTCGGTTCGGTCCGATCCGATCCGGGACTTTTGGACACCCCTACTTTTAGCTTATTTTCTATCTCGCCCCCACTCAAATTAATTATGGGTCCGCCCCCGAATGTAATTGGCTCATACTCGTTGGAGAATGCTACCCAGAATGAATTTTTCGAGTGCAGATCGCGTTCTTTCACAAATAATATGAAGTCCATAATTTAACTCAACCTAGAGCATATCTGTTCCAGTTATAAGACAGAACATCAAAGAAGCCTAATGATTTTACTCAGTCCTTCAACTAAATATTACAATAACCATAATGCTTCTTTTCCTATTGGTTTGGATGCCGTCAGGAGCCGTAACCAGTCTGCCGGCTTCACATTTTTTTTTATTCCATTAAAGACAAGGAAATATTCTACTTGTAGTGTTCACAACGAGTCCACCTCATCATATAAAAGGAAACCCACTCCAAATGTATTATATTTTATTAGAAATGAGTCCCAACCGTGTAAAGGGGTGAATACCATTATGGTGTCCGTATTGAGTTAAGCTCTTTTACCAAGTAAAACTTGCCAGATGTAATAGGGACCCATGTATAAATAAAAAAGAGCCATAGCGTGTACATGGCATAGGGGTTCACTCGAGTGGGGTGTGGCCATGCTACAGTATCGTGAGCCTCACCCCCAATGTCAAATTGACAAAAGAAATTCTGCCCTGTCCCTGGCAGCATAGCCCTCCCCAGCCCCAGTTTTAGCAGAAGCTTGCTTTTTTTTTTTTTTATGACCTTGAACATAATTTTCAATGGCTGAATCTGTTGTATCCTGTGTAATCAACAGTATTAGTGAGTTGCTGATTCACGAAGTCGAATTCTTACACGGTATTCGAGGCCACCTTGAGCAAATACGAACGAAGCTTAGGCGTCTGCAGTGTATCTCAAAAATTGCAGATGCCAGACAAGATGAAGATGAGAGGATCCATAATTGGGTTGCAGACACCAGGGAGGTTGCTTATGATGCAGAAGATTGTCTAGAATTCTTTTCTGTTGAAATTGCATCGAGAAAGGAACACAATGTTTTAAGAAGATCTGCTTCTCTGTGGAAGGAAGTTAAATCCTTGCACCATCTTGGGCCAAAAATCCAGAATATTGAAACTAGGATCTCTGATCTGGAAAAGGATTTGCGAGTTAGTCATATAAGTTCTATATTTAAAGGAGAAATTTCAAGTCCTCGTTCTGAGAGACGCCAACAGCTAAGAAGATCTTATTCTCATCATGAAGAGGATTTTGTTGGATTGGAAGAAGATGTTGAGAAATTGGTAGCAGAATTGGTGAAGGAAGATGGTAAATGTCATCATGTCGTCTCCATTGTCGGCATGGGTGGCATAGGAAAGACTGCGTTGGCCAGAAAGGTTTATTATCACGCTGATGTTCGGAGTCATTTTCACGCAGTTGCTTGGGCTTCCATATCTCGTCAATGGCATCCAGGAGATGTTCTGCAAAGGATCCTTAATAAACTTGTACCAGAAAGTAGGGAACAAATTAACACGATGAAAGATATTGCAGAGCTCGTCAAGGAGCTTTTTGAAGTTCAGAAAAGGAAAAAATGTCTGGTTGTGCTGGATGATATTTGGGAAAAGGATGTCTGGCGTAGCCTCAGACCTGCCTTTCCTAACAGGAAGCTGGGTAGCAGAGTAATTGTCACAACGCGTAACAAAGAAATCGCAGGAGACATTGATACAGATACGACATGTTTTCTTTATGAACAAAGATTCTTGAATGAGAAAGAGAGTTGGAAGCTCCTTCTGAAGAAAGCTTTTGCTGGTACAATTATTGCAGGTATCTGATCTGATTTGTTTTAGAATCAAAAACCCTTTTTAGATTGCGTTATCATCTAACTCTGTATAATTTGCTTAAATATCTTACTTTAATCAGTGAAACAATTAAATCCTTTTGATTGATCAATACTGTTTTGCTGCCATATATATACAGCTGGTATAAATACTTGCACTTGTTAACATTATGGACATATAGTGCAATTTCCCTTCTATGTGCCTAGTTTATTTTATACTGGAGACTATCTTTTCTGGAGTTGTATACATACTGTGGCTGTCATGAAGTTCACATATCAGTATCAACCTATCCCCACACTTCCTTGCCAATAGCCTTTGAAATATCTCTTCCCTTTCTCCCCATCCAGTGTTGTATCACTCGCTCTAATCCCAGCCACCATCGTCCAATGCTACCTTTCTTTATTTACTAACCTGATGCCCTAGGGTAGGCCACAGCCGCCACACCCTTATTCATATATTTAGCTCTTGTTTGGTAAAGCTTTTTTCAGATTTTAAGCCGGTGAAACTTCATTTTTAACCATACATTTCATTGAACCCTCAACTTTTATCCACCTTTTAACCACACATTTCATAATACCTATTGGCTTATAATCTCAAAAAGCTTTGTCTGACAGAAACTTATACTGCACAGCCTCCCTGTTGGCTGTTGCCCTAGTGTCCATCATGTCTTATCCCCTTATCACGGCGAAGCACCAGTAATGCCCTTTCAAGGACTCTGAACCTTTTTAATCCAACCTTCAATGGCTCATTCCAGTCTTGTACATCACTTGTTTAACTGGGTTCAATCACTAATATTAGGTCAGTCCACTGAAGACGTAGCAGCACACTCTCATGTTACAATCATAGTTAAAGAAGCTTGTCTGGCCGACAATATATCAACTAAACTAGGACCCACGATCAATAAGCTCAAGTGTCTATCCCATCAAATGTGTGAAGTGAACCCCTCAAATTATATCTTACACTTCTCATTTCCCATTTTTTCTCTAATAGAATAGTTAATTAGCGAGTCAACCACAAAAATAATAATTTAGATAAGTCTTTACTAAATTACTACAACCTCAGATTATCCAACTACTGAAATGTGCCTAAGGCAACATCTGTTTTTCCAAAACAACAGTTTGAAATAACAAAATATTTATCTGCTAAATGCACTCTCTGTACACTAGCCTGGCACGGGGAGCTTAATTTTCTACACATTTGCCATGCTCATTGCTTTGGAAAACCATACTCCCTTCTTTGTGTTGGATATATATGAAAGATTGAACCTGTTTTTGACCTCTTGACTATAGTACCTACCTCTACATCTATTTCGCCAATTTTGCCTTCTATCTTTCATTGAAGCTCTCTTTCTCCTTTTCATGAAAGTCACTTTCAGAATCAGAGAATTATTCCCCACTTCCAAAAGAGTGCTACTATTTTTATTTCCATTTTGCTCTGGCAACAAAACCTATGCTCTCCAGTCCTCCCAACAAAACGCCCCAGTATCTATGCAAGGATAATTATCATGTTCTAGGATGTAGCTGTTGAAAACCACCAGTTTGATGACAGACAACTTCTTGAATTCCCATTCACGGCCTTACAAAATTCTTTTGAGGTTCTCTAAATCTACCTATTATCCACCACTTAATTCTTGTTGGCCAAGTAGGAAAATAGAAGCAGGAGTGAATTTTGGATGAATGTTGTAGATCAAACCACTATAAAAGATTTCGTTTCTTGACTTCTTTTACTTCTATTTAGTATTTACATAATTACATCTAATTCCATGCGTTCTTTATAAATGAAATTTTTTTTTAAATTGTTTTTATGTTCATTATCTGCTTATTTTAGGACTTGTATTTTTAATCTGCTTAAATATGCTTTAATTATCTCTTTACATTTGCTAAAACTTACTCGTGCCTCGAGTGTGTTCTTCACTTTCAATTTTATGTTCACATGTCGAATCCTAAACTAGATTGTTCCACATCCCAATATATAGCGAATTTACATTGTTGAGGCATGTCATGTGAAAGCTTAAAGAGGGACAAGATTATTTATTTAGAAAGTTGGTAAAATCATTAAAAGCAGTCCTTACCTTGAAGAGATTCACTCTGCTCTTAGGTTGCATCCAGGCTAACAGCAGTTTAAATCATGCAAACCATCTTAGACTTTATAAGTCTTTACAGATTCATGAGCACATCAGTCAATAAAAGTCAGGATGGTTGTGGTTGTACAGGTAAACCTGTCTTTAAATGTGAGGATGAAGATGCACGATCAAGCACGTCTAGTACAAGCAGCTTCCACTCTTGCTTAAGTGAAAATGAAGAGGATGAAGCCATGGGTTACCCCAAGATGCAATGTTCTGAAGATGGTATTCAAGGTGAGAGATCTTTACACATGGAGATGTCAAAATTTTCAAGATTAGCAAAAGATTCAAGTTACAAATGGAATTTTATCTTAGAAGAGTTGTTTCCTTTGAAAGTTGTTTTGGGTCTTCGACGCAGGATAAAAAAATAAAATAAATGAGAGGTTCCCCCTTTTGTTTAAATTGTTAAAATGTGTTCTTGATAACAACAGGTAAAACTTAGTTGAATAGAGGAGTCCTGTTGTGCTCTGTGCTTAATTACTTGATCAACTTGTTCTTTATGCTTTTTAATTTCTACATTAACTAGTTATAATTGTTCTAAAGTAACTATCTCTGAGTTAAAATATAATCATGTTATTTCTCTATAGTATAGAGTACTAACATTAATAAATAAGAACCACTCGTAATTTGTTATGTCAAAAATGAACCAAAATTCAGCTTGCCAATATTTTCAATAGTCTCAAATATGTCTTCAATTTACTTTCATCTATCCATTCATCATTAATGAAAAATATACATGTAATAAACCCATAGAACTTGTTTATGAAGTACAAATGATTTAAATGTTTTGGGAATTAAAAAGATACTGTTAAGAGTACTTAATATTTAGAAAAATATCTTTCAATTGAAAAATATTACAGCGTGACGAAACTCCAATAGAAATTGCATAATATAGGATGCTTGTTCAGAAAGTAGCGATTGGATTATAAATGTTTTATAGAATATGTTGTAGAATAATGGAAACTATTTTTTAGGCTCATTTTCTAGTCAAATATCACATGAAAAGAAAATTTTTATGATACTTCTATTTGATATAAGCCAATCTGTATTGGACAGAAGCAGATGCCTAAAGAAGACAGGTGCAGTTTACCTACTTCTGAAAATAAATGAATTTAATAAGGTTTCAATTGAGATATTCTGATAAAATATATGTTAAGTTTTTAAATAAAATACTTTTAATGGAGGTATTCTTCAGAACACCTCAACTTAGATTTTTATCAAGTCAAGCCAGGCTTTTTGCACCATTCTCTCTTCCACTTTGGTCAATATATCTCGTGTTTTTTAACTACCCATCTAACTGTGCTCATGAACTCATTCTGTTGCAAATCTAAAAAATCAAGTAGATATGGAGAAACTTGGAAAGGAGATGATTGGACAGTGTGGAGGATTGCCGTTAGCTATCATTGTGCTTGGGGGACTTCTCATGACAAAGTCTACACTAAGTGAGTGGAAAACAGTGCACCAAAATTTCAATTCATATTCAAGGAAGGGTAGAAGTCTTGGAGATAATGGAAGAGTTTATGAGGTGTTAGCTTTAAGTTACCATGACTTACCTTATCAAGTCAAGCCATGTTTTTTGCATTTGGGAAATTTTCCGGAGGACTACAAAATATCTACTCGGAAGTTGTATCAGTTATGGGCTGCTGAAGGCTTCATATTTTCTGATTCTTATCAATTAGAGGAAGAAGAATCCATCATGGACATGGCTGAACGTTATTTACATGAACTGAAGCAAAGGTGCATGGTTCAAGTTCAAGTGGAGGAGTCAACTGGTAAGTTCAAGTCTTGTCAACTTCACGACCTAACAAGAGAGTTATGCTTGTTAAAGGGAAAAGAGGAAAATTTTCTGAAAAGGATTCCTTTTTCACAAGAACCGGAACTAGTAGGTTCCTGGTCTTCATCATCTAGGACATCAGCCGGTGTTACACGCAGACTATCCGTTACTGTGGATTCTGATTTTGAAACCCATTTTCCTCTTAAACAGGAGAACTTGGATCGTGTTAGGTCAGCATTGTTCTTTTCCCGGCATACTGACAGAAAACATCATCATTCATTGACCTTGCTTTGCAATGGTTTCAAACTGCTTAGAGTTTTAGATCTTGAAAGGTTTGACTTTGGTAGAAAACTGTCCAATGCTATTGGGGACTTAATTCACTTGAGATATTTGAGTTTACGAGGTTCTCAATTTTATAAACTGCCATCATCTATAGGTAAATTGAAATTCCTGCAAACACTGGATTTACGTGTACCTTTTTTTGTCTGTTTGACTATACCTGATGTCCTATGGAAGCTGAACAACTTAAGGCACTTGTATCTTCCTCCTTCTCACAAGAGTAAAGATAAATTGAAGCTGAGTACTTTAAGTAAGCTGGAGGTTTTGAAAAACTTTGATACACGAGTTTCTGATGTTAGCGATATCCCCAAATTAACCCGACTTCAGAAACTGTCAGCAATTTTCTCTCTGGCGATGGAGAATCTGGAGGCAATCAACAATTATCTCAGGAGAAACTCCAACCGTCTCAAGGACTCTTCTTTCCGTATCCGCTATGATTTTAAGTCTGACAAAGACTTAGCTCTTTTAAGGGAAATGGTAGGGTATACCCATCTCCGTAAAATGGATTTGAATGGCTGTTTAAAAAATCTACCAGAACATGGACGTTTCTCTGAAAGTCTCACCATGTTAACCTTAAGAAACAGCAGACTTAAGGAAGATCCAATGGCTGTTCTGGAGAATCTGCCCAAGTTGTATTCCTTGGTCTTACGTCGTGATGTATTTCTGGGGAGTGAAATTCATTGTTCTTCAACTGGTTTCTGCCAACTTAGAACTCTTGTAGTCCAGGGAATAACTACCTTGGAGAATTGGAGGATAGAGAAAGGAGCTATGCCTAATCTTCAATATTTAAAAATAGATGAATGTGTTAACTTGAAGATGGTTCCTGAAGGAATTGAATTTGTCACTACAATCCGGGAACTAGTGATAGCTAACATGCCTGAAGCCTTCAAGCGCAGGGTTCAAATGGTGCAGGAGGAAGGAGGAGAAGATTTCTACAAAGTTGAACACATTCCTTCAATTACCATTATTGACACGAGCAGAGGCCTCATTAGAGAATCGGAAAATCAGCTAACAGGTATTGCTTGATTCATGAAGAATCAATTGAAGAGAATTTTACATTCTCCATCAATAATATGACTTTCCTACTGCATACTCACTTTCTGTTTTATTCATGGGCAGATAATGCTTTCTCAGGACTTCTCAGAAATTTTTATCCTTCGGTAGTACCAAAGAAATGAAAGGACCCATAATATGTTAGGCCGGCTATGCTAGAAGCACAGCATAAAAGACAGATCTCCAGGTTACAAGGCTCCAGGTTATAGTCCCTACAATTATAAAGGTTTTATTTCAGAAACATATCAATATTACTGTCCTTTGATGCTCGGACTCTTCGAAGTAGTTGGAGTACCCATGTCGGACATGACATGACATGGGTATGGGTATGGAATATGTGTCGGATCCTCCAGATTTCAACTGGACACTTCGTCGTTTTTGCTTCTTCTTCCTTCTTTCTTTTCTTTTTCCTTCTCTTTCCCTTTTCTTCTTTCCCATTTTTGCTCTCTATAAACCTAGCGCCGTCACCGAGAGGGTGGAGAAAGGCGGCAGTGCTAGGTTTTACCTTATTTTTCTTCCTCTTTGTTTTTACTTTCCATTTTCTTCTCTTTTTTTCCTTTTTTCTCTCTCTGTATCGGTGATTTAGGGTTTGTTTATATAAAATGAAAATGGATTCCATATAGTGCTACGTAGTGCTCCAATAAGTTCAAATTACAATCAAATTTTTCATTTTTTATATTATATAACATTTAGTAATTCTCATAATTGAAAATTAAACCCTAAAATTTTATTTTAATCTTAACCCCTTATTAAATACAAATTTCCTTCATTGTGAATAATTAGTTTTGGTCTATTCAAAATAATATCCTGAATTAATAAAAAAATTGAAATTTGAAAGACGTACCCACGTACCCGTGTCTGAAATTTGGACTTTTTTTTCAGTGATGTCCCTGTATTCTACATCTTAGAATATAAAAGATCAAACACCTGTACCCGATACCCGTACCCGAGTCCGAGAAACATAGTTACTGTCACAGGAAGATGAAGATGAACTATGCTAATATCTGCCTTTATTTTTTGTTTTTTAATCCTGTAGGGACTGTCATTCAGTTATTTTTCCACAATTGCCCTTGATTTTTATGCCATATTTTTAATTAAATGCATATTCCTGATTCTGAACTGCATCACATTTGATAATGTATGCATGTTGAACGTATCTAGACATTCGTTGTTTCTATATTGGCCTTGTGTGAATTTGAGACCATATTATGGTAGCTATAGTGCTCCAAAGTCCAAACACGTAGAGGCAAGCTGGGCCTTGGAGTGCTCAGAATCAAATCAGCTAATCTCTTATCCTAAATAAAGCTTAAGCTGATAAACTGAGCTTTAATAGCTTGATTAATTGTGTAGTAGTTGAGTATTGATTTGTTTATCAAGCCAATTTAAGCCTAGCTCATAATTTGCACAGTGAGTATAATTATGTGTTCGACCTTTGACTACTTTATCCGGAAAAGTTGAGCTTGAAAAGACCTAGATAAGCCAATCCACAGGCAAACTTGATAATTACTACTCTCATCAAGCTTTGACGGCTTTGGGAGTCCCCATTACACACTAATGGAAACAGTATAGGGCATCTTTTGGACTGAAAGTCATTTTATAACCTTGGTGAAATCTGCGGAGGTCCCTTTTAGTACAAGGAAAATGCTTTTCAGGACCAAAATATTAGCACTAATGCTAGAAGTTCTGGGTAGCAGATTCACCATATATGAGACAAATCTACAGTAATAGACGGTCCATAAATATTACTACATGAAGTAGGCCTTACTTCCTTTCACTATAGCGACGGTTGTCCACTTGTCAATAGTTGTCAGAGGATGTGCTAACAAAGTGAAGGAAAAATGGTTAGCATAACTCTGACATCCCGGGATCTTCTTTACTGAATAAACTTTATAATGGTTTATAAAGGAAACAATCAAGAAAACTTGAAGGGAGGTAGTTATGAACTTAGATGGTGCTAAAAGTAAAAGAAGAGAATTATGGTGCTAAAACACGAATTCTGATAATGAAGGTGAGAACATTTAAGGTACTGAAAATGGAAATCAACTCGGTATAGCTGCATAGAGAACAGGATCACACCAAGTGGTCCGTATGCATCATGCCACCTGGTGCACATAGTTGCACAGATTTTGAAACCATGGGGTTTGGAAATTTGTGCTTGTAAATCATGTTAGGTGCCCAATTTCGAGACTAACTGGTTGAAACATTAGAGGTATACTATTTTAACCAAAGTAACCTTGATCGTATCAACCTTGGAATGATGTAGTCAAGGCAGTGATGTATCAACATAAGCATGTTGGATTGTGCGATATTACTTCTTGTTTGGCATTGATATTTGATGTTGTATCATGTCACTTGGTGATGTATTTGTTTTGACATCCATCATGAGCATATATTTATGTTATGCATTGGTTGGTAGAACACTCTGCCTGTGTGTATTGATAAGATCTTGTGGAGTTTATATAACCTTCTTGCTGTGGGTTTCATACGAGTCGTATGTACTTGAAATGTGTATAATCTTTGTGTGATGGTCATATATGTTGGACTGGAGTGGATATTCACTACATAGTAGAAGGATTGAGGGTTTAGAAGGTGTGTGCGCCACTATCTTAATAGACATTGTGTTCACGTTTATGTTTTGCATCATTGTAGGACGCTGGAAACCTCCGGAGGATTTGTTTGAAACGAATGTGATGAGATAATTTCGGGACTTCTGATTTGGTACTACGTGGTGTAAGTTGATCTCTTCTGATAAGGGAAAGTTGGAAAAGTTATTGTACAAGTTTTCAATTAATGTATGACTCGATTATGGGAATATTTCTTTGTGTAATAATTTTTCTTTCAGTTGGTGCTATTTTATTAGAGTGAAGAGTTGTTTCTTGGTCCGCCCTACTTTTCTTGTGTTTCAAGAAAAAGCTTGTTATTGCTTAATTAATTTTGAACCATATATATTGTATTTCAAAAAGGAATCAAATGTAGTTCATTCGAGGCTCAAGAGAAAATTAGGGCGAAGTACATCCATTTCTATTGGAGCTGACCCATTTTCACACATCAACGGGTGGAAGTTGAACTCTTCTGATAAGGGAAAGTTGGAAAAGTTATTGTACAAGTTTTCAATTAATGTATGACTCGATAATGGGAATATTTCTTTGCGCAATAATTTCTCTTTCAGTTGGTGCTATTTTATTAGAATGAAGAGTTTTTCTTGGTCCGCCCTACTTTTCTTGTGTTTCCAGAAAAAGCTTGTTATTGCTTATTAATTTTGAACCATATATATTGTATTTCAAAAAGGAATCGAATGTAGTTCATTCGAGGCTCAAGACAAAATTAGTGGGAAGTACATCCATTTCTATAGAACCTGACCCATTTTTACACATAAACGGGTGTGCAAAGATTCTCTCAGTATGTAGTACCAAGAGTGTCATTTATCTCAGTGTCACTAAAATCACACTTTATCAAAAAGATTTTCAACGAAATTATACTTTAGTATAAGACTTTAAATGTTGTTAAGAGCTTATCTTAAACTTTTATTGCTTTCCTCTTTATTAACGAAACAATATTTCCATAGACGAGGATTATTTGTTTTCTTATTAAAAAAAAAAATCTTTAAAGGACTCAAAAAATTTCGTCTAAGGCCCTTGAGTGCCTTGAGCAACTTTGCATCAAGGCTACGTAGGTTGAAAGTCTTTCAATTTACATATTACATAGATAGCAATTCATAAAATGAATTTTAAATGTCAATGATGAAGACACTTCCATTCCTACTTGGCGTAGGATAAATTCAAATTTACTCTTCAATGAAATTAACGAAACAAAAATAATAATTTGGATATTTAGCCCCTAATTATTATTAAAAAAGAAAATTTCTATATAATCATTTTCAACTATACATTCATATAATAAAATATTATGTACGTAAATGCAAAACTTTTTTTTTTTCACATTTTAACTACACGTTCTCCTAAAAATCATTATTCAAAATAGATTTTTCCCCAAATAATGGCATCAAACATGGGCTTAATTCGTTGATGTACCAAACATTTAAGGGAATATTACATATTCAAGAAAATAAGTTTAGCCTATTTCAAAAATAAGAACACAAGTTTGAAATTTCCAAAATCAGATTTTTATTAAAAAAAAATTTAAATTTTTATTTATGAAATAATAAATTATTAAATTAATTTATTATTAAATATTTAATTATAATATAATATAATTAACACATCCCACCTTCACCACTCCTACCACTCCGGCGACTGTTACGGTCACCGCCCTACTCCGGCGAACTTTCCGACAACCGTTCCGACAACTACTCCTATTCCGGCGATCGTTCCAGCGTCGATTTTTCCGGCGACTGCTCCACTATATTTTTTTGTACGGTTAACATGTTTTTTTTACGATCACAACCCAGGTTATAAGTCACATGTCACAAGTCACAGCTCACAAGTCACAAGTCAAGAGTCACAGTTCAGGTCACAAGTCACAAATCAAGTCACAGACCAGGTCACAAGTCACAGCGCATGATTGTTTGTTTATTAATCACATATTTTCAAATTTATTAGTTAATTTTTAATCACAAATTGTCCAATTTTTAAGGTCACAGTTAATCTAAATAGTTGGTCACATAGCCCCCATCCAACATCATGAGCACCACCACCTCCACAGCCCCCATCCACCACCAACTAAAAACACACTCCAAAACCCACAGATTGTGGAGCTGCGATCTGGACATGGCGCATAGACCAAAACCAACACCACCACCAAGATCCACTACCACCACCATAGCCACCACCATATCCAACATAACCTCCACCACCGTTGGATCCAACAAAATCACAGCCGCCCAAACACCACCACCACGAGCACCACTACCACCACACAAAACATCGCCACTACCCCAACCATCAGATTTACCACCACAGCCGCCAACACATAAAACACCATCACCATCCCAACGCCAGATCCACAACCACCACCACCCCAACTGCCGATCACCACAACCATACCTCAGATCCCTCTCCCAATTTTTTCTGCGACGGCGAGTTCGAAGCAGCTTTGCACTGCCTTTCGACGCCCTTGTGAACAAACAGAGACCGATTGGAGCCTTCTCATAGCACAGTGGCCTCCTAGCACCATGGGCAGTTGCATCGCAGTGCTCGATGGAGCCTTCTCGACGGACTACAGCGGTGCCGGCTCACAGGGAGAGGACGGAGAGAGCGCCACGAGTAGCGACGCGATTCTTCCGGTGGCGGTTCTTCCGGTGGCGATTCAGGAGGAGAGAGACAAGAGAGGGTGGGTTTGGGGAAATGAGGTGGGTTTGGTAATTAATTAGGGATTGAAATGTACATATTTATTTTATAAAAATATTAATTAAAATAAAATATCTGATTTTGGAAATGTGAAACTTCAAATCTGATTTTGGAAATGTTGATACATAAAGAAAGTTTTGTGTAATTACCTCAACATTTAAATACGACCTTTCTATATAGGCTTGTAAAAAACATAGTACACAAAAATAATATAAAGTAAACGATTAGTTACAGAATCCTCTCATTTCATTGACATATGAAATAGTTCACGTCAAAGATCACCTATGGTGTACCCAATCTTGGTTGACATAATACCTGAGACTGTTTCACACATTGATGAGTGTCTCAAGCTAACGACATTTAGGGCTTAGTTGACATGATTTTTGAGAAGTGAAAATGATCTTTTGAAATATAAAGAATTAGTTATTTTTTATTCATTTTTATGAAAAAAGATTTTTTTTTTCTATTTAGAAGTATAGTTATAGAAAGTTGACACAAAATAACTTTTCCTACGAGCTCTTTCGAAAAAGAGAACTATTCAAAATTATTTTTTCAAACATTAATTAAGGTAGTTTCTTCTTTTACAAGAAAAATCATATTTAATCAAGCTCTGTTTCGACAGTCCCTTAAACCCTCTCTGATACCATGTCAAAATTGGTGAGAATAATATTGAGAATGTTATTCTAGCGGTAGCAAAAAAGTTCGGAGGCTCGGACGGCTCGGCCTCGGCTCGGAAAAAGCCCGAGTCGGGCCCGGCTCGTGCTCAGTGGAACCGAGCCCAGGCTCGGGTCGAGCCCCACTTTGGGGAGTCGGCTCGAGCCCGGGCGAGCCACCTATTTTTTTTAAAAAAAAAATTTTTTTTTTTTAAGGCAACTAAGAAAAGGTAAAAAAAATAATAAAAAAACCAAAAAATACCAGCCGGCTCGGCTCGGCCCGCTAAGGCTCGGGCCGAGCCTCTTTTTTTTTGGTCGGGCTCGGCTCGGCTCGACTCGAGCCAAAAAAAGCTCGGTCCAGAAAAGCTCGGGCTCGAGATCGGCTCGACTCATTGACATCGCTATGTTATTCCACACACAATCGTTTACAGAAAAACACTCTTATATACAAAAACTTCTAACCAAAAATACTACCAAAGATCTCTCTTTACCAAAAACTCTCCTATAATTTCTCCTATCTTTCCTAAACTAACTCAGCTAATTATGTGTAGTAAATATTATCTTTACAAACCATATCTCTACAGGCATAAAAAACCACTCAACATTTAGAATATCTCAATCAACTTGTCCCTCCTTGAAGAGAGAGACAACAAAAACTAACTCGGAAATGTGCTTCACGATAGTCAACTGCTTACATTCAATTCAAAAGGAAAAATCATAATTTAACTCGATCAGGGAATTGAATTTGTAATCATACATCATGTGGGAATTTAAATACTTAGTTCATGTTATAATGGCTACAAATTTCATTGATTAGTCGAAGTCAACTCGAGTTATCTATTGGTGATGCAAAGCTATCACTTGCCTCATATCCCAAATAATACTTTACATGCAATTGGCAGTTGACTTTTTTATGTAACTGAACTTTGTTCTGTAAAAACATAGAGAGCTGCCATAGGTGTATCCCACTTTCGTTCAACTAGAAGCAAAAACTTTCTTGTTTTTCCAGAATCTGAAGTTCATGGCTGAATCTATTGCCTTTTTTGTTGGACAGAGGCTTCGCGACCTTCTAGTTGATGAAGCAAAGTTCTAGTACAATGTTAGCAGCCAGTTGAAGAAATTCAAGTTTGAGTTTAAGCGAATGTTGTGAAATATGTAAGAAAATCTGGAAAAAACTAATGAACTCTAGGGCACGAAAATCGTTATCTTTTAAGAGATGTTTCTCCCCTTTCCAACAAAGTCATGATCGGGATATGATAGAAAATCTCTTTGAGGATACAATGGAGCGTTTGATTCAAACTGTGACTATTTGATCAAACCAAGAAAACAATCTATAATGAAACGACGATGCCAAGAGAAAAGAGAGAAGAATAGAAAATAACGAATTTTTTAATGCAACTTGCAAATGAGAATTCGCCCAAAATATATAGAAGTGGAGGCAACCTTTTGAATAGGTGTGTCCCTTGAAATGAATGGATGCATCTGTTGGAAGAAACATACCTATTCAAAGTCTTCTGAAAATAAAATTCTCTTTCGGGGACGTTGCCCCCAAGCCCCCACGGGGGGCGCTGCCCCCTCGACCTGACCGGACAAGTCGATCCCCGTTGCGTAGCGACAAACACTAGTCAAGGCGGCAAAACATTCGCAAAAAAAAAAAAAAAAAACATGAACACGCAAAAGATGAAAAATATCTAACATATCCCCCCTATTTTTCAAAATTTTGATTTAGAGAAAATGAAACGGCTGCATCACAAAAATTGATTGCCTACATACCATTAATGGGATCAAGCCACCGTAGTTCATGCAAACACACACACAAAGCATCATCGTAGGAAATTGTACATAAATGAAAGTAGCTTTTGACTTTGAACTTTCACTTAGTGTAAACAACTCAAAGTTTCGTCAAGGTGCTATGGTGAACGAATCTTGAACCAAAGACCCTATCATGACTAGTCCGAGTCATTACACATACTATTCCGATAAAGAGTGTCTCTTTTATACCAACGCATTAATGGCCTTGCGTATATCCCGAATATCATGAGTGCTTTAGAGACGGTCTAAATCTCATAGAAAACGGCCTGACTTTCTCACTCACATAGCTAAGTTCTTTATAAAGTAATTCTGCGAGTTACTTTCTCTCTCAATAGAACTTATTAAGGAATTAAATCCAACCTCTACCATGCAGAATACATACACTAGAGTTTTTATGAATGGGTTTTAACTAATACTCTAGTGTCTCGTCTAAATTAGACTTTAACTTGTTTGTACCCTTTGAACTTTGTTTATATTTCAAAACATAAGTAGGGTTCCCATTACAGCTAACTGGAGTTACGTAGACCTCAATCCCATTCCTTTCGATGTGTTTGCAATCATCTCTCTAGTAAGTCCTTTTGACAAAGGATCTACTAGGTTATTCTTCGACTCTACATATTCAACAATGATTACTCCTTGCTTAAGTAATCCTTGAAGAGACTGATGTCGAAGACTAAGATGTCGTTGCTTATCATTGTAAGTCTTGTTCGCTACCGAATACAAAGTAGCTTTACTATCACAATATATCATCACAGCTGGAGATGGTGTATCCCATAATGGGATATCTATTAGCAAATTTCTTAGCCATTCAGCTTCTTTACTTACTTCGGCCAAAGTAATAAATTCTGCCAACATAGTCGAATCTGATACTCATGTTTGTTTCTTTGAACACCAAGAAATAGTTGCACCTTCTAAATTAAAAATCCAGCCTGTTGTGGATTTAGAATTCAATTCTGTGTTGTTCCAACTTGCATCGCAGAATCCGTCAAGTACAGCGGGAAAACCATGATATTGTAATCCATATTCAATAGTTCCTTTCAAGTATCTTAGAACTCTTGAAACCGCATTCCAATGTTCTTTACCTGGATTACTAGTGAATCGACACAATATGCCAACTGCATATGCAATATCTGGTCTTGTGCAATGCATAGCATACATAAGACTTCCAATCACACTTGCGTATTGTAGTTGGTCATAAGATCTACCAGTATTTTTCATTAACTTAATACTAGGATCTATTGGAGTTGATGAGGGTTTCTGATCCATATGACCATATCTTTTAAGGATATTTTCAATATAATGAGATTGATTCAGCGATATGCATCCATCTTTTCTTATTATTTTAATTCTTAAGATCACATTTGCTTCGCCTAAATCCTTCATGTCAAAGTTAGACTCTAGCAATTGTTTGGTCTCCTTAATACTTTCTCAGTTAGGACCAAAAATAAGCATGTCATCTACATACAAGCAAATAAGAATACATGCACCTTTTCTATATGTAGAATAGATACATTTGTCTGCTTTATTAACCTTGAAACCGTTAGATAACATTACTTTATTAAACTTTTCATACCATTGCATAGGGGCTTGTTTTAAACCATAAAGAGACTTGACTAGTTTACAAACCTTCTTTTCTTGTCCAGGTAAAACAAAACCCTTAGGTTGCTCCATATATACTTCTTCCTCCAAGTCACCATTTAGAAAAGCCCTTTTTACATCCATTTGATGGACAACTAAATTGTGAGTTGAAGTAAGAGATAGCAACACGCGGATGGATGATATCCTTACTAGGGGAGCATAAGTATCAAAATAATCTATGCCATGACATTGTTTAAAACCTTTAGCTACTAATCGAGCTTTATATTTATTTATAAAGCCATCCGCATTTAATTTCCTCTTGAAAATCCATTTACAACCTATTGGTTTAGAGCCACAAGGTAAATCAACCAATTTCCATGTTTGATTTGATATAATGGATCTCATTTCATCATTGATTGCTTCTTTCCAAAGTACAGCATCTCGAGAGGAAATAGCTTCTGAGTATGTGACAGGATCACTATCATCATTAAGCATTAGCTTAGTCTGATTTGTAATTTTATTTACATCACCTTCTAGCAAATAAGTCACAAATTCAGGTCGATCCCCGTTGCGTAGCGGCAAACACTAGTCGGAGCAGCAAAACATTCGCAAAACAAAACATGAACATGCAAAAGATGAAAAATATCTAACAGCGAATACAATGCCTCTTAAAAGATGCTGATGCAAGACAAGACGAGGACTAGACTATCCAGAATTAGGTGTCAGAAATAAGGGAACTGGCATATGATGTGGAAGACGTTCTTGAAATATTTGCATCAAAGTTATGTTAAAAAAAAGAAAAAAGAGTTCTTGCAAGATAAACTGGCATGCTGAATGAAGGCATAACCCTCCATCAAGTTGGATCGGAAATACGGGTAATTAAGGCTAAGATCTCCGCTCTAACAAGAAGTCTGCAAACTTATGGCATAAAAGCCATTAGCCGAGGAGGAGAAAACGCAAGTTCTACATCCCAAAAAGGTCAACGGTTTAGACGAACCACTTCCCACCTCGTTGAAGAGGATTTCATATGCCAGGATGAAAATGTGGAGCTCCTGGTTTCATAGTTGGTTACAGAAGGCAATAACAAATGCTATCAAGTTGTTTCCATTTGTGGAATTGGTGGCTTGGGAAAGATGACGCTTGCTAGGAAGGTCTATCATGGTGGCACGAGACCTCAGTTTCAAGCTTCTGCTAGGGATCTTTAATAAACTTGTACCAGAAAAGAGGGAGATTTTTAAGAGTATGAGAGATGAAGAACTGGTCGAGGAACTATAGGAGATTCAACAGAGGAAAAAGTGCCTGGTAGTGCTCGATGATATATGGTTGAAGGATTTCTGGGATTTTCTAGGTACTTCCTTCCTTCCAGGGAATACAACGAGCAAAATTTTGCTCACAACACGCAATCAAAAGATTGCTCTGCACATGGATCCGAACTGTTTCCTTCATAAGCCCAGATGTTTGAATGAGGAGGAAAGTGTTCTATGGAAATAATCGTCCATGTAACAATTCTACAAATGCACATTTATAAAAGATATTGAACTCAGATTTGTCCCAAGTTGACACAGAGTTTCCACAATCACGTTATGGTTAACCTTCTATTTTGATTTTGTTAAGCATGCATACACATTTATGTAACATATGGATCTTAGTTGTCCCAAATTGGCAACAGTTTCCTCGATCATGTTTCGGTTGACCTTCTATTTGATTTTGTTAAGAAGTTGTCTTATGTCAATTCTTGATGATAATCTAAGAGCTATAGAAGCAAATATGTCACACTCTCACACCTAACCTTTTGTGGCTTCAGATTAAAACTTCATGAACTAAAAATTATAAACAAAGCCTTTTCTTGACAGATTTACTACACGTCCAGAATAAAGGGATTGGATTTCTTCATATCAAATTACTCAAAGATGTTCAATTCTTATGCAGATTTCAAAATCATCACAAGTATGGAGATAGATGCTAAGGAGGGAGTTGGTTGTGCAATGTGGAGGATTGCCATGAGCCATCACTATACTTGGGGGACTTTTCGTGACAAAACCTACACTACAAGAGTGGAAAATGGTGCACGAAAATTTCAATTCATATTTGAGGAGGGGACAGAGTCTTGGAGAATATGGCAAAGTGTACGAGGTTTTAGCTTTAAGTTACCGTGACTTACCTTATCAGTTAAAGCCCTATTTCTTGTAGGGAATTTCCCTGAGGATTCTAATATTAGAGCCTGGAACTTATATCAAGTGTGGGCAGCTGAAGGTTTTCTACCAATGGATTCTAAGCAGATTGTGGAAGCAGAATCGATAATGGATATAGCAGAATGATATCTATGCAAACTAGCACAGAGGGGGCATGGTTCAGGCACAAGTGGAAGAGCAATCTGGAAAAATCAAATCTTGCCAACTCCATGATCTTATGAGAGATATATGCTTGTTAAAGGGAATAGAGGAGAATTTTCTCAAGATAATCCCTTCTCGGAATGGACATGGTCACATGAACCAGTCGGTTCTAGGTTCACATGCAGGTTGTTTGTTTTTGCTGATTTATATGTTGAGAAATTTTTCCTCCTAAAAACGAAAAGACCAGTCGTGTAAGATCAACATTATTCTTTAACAAGTGCACGTATCATTTAGTAATTCAAGACACATTGAAATTACTCTGCTAGGATTTCACATTGCTCAGAGTTCTACAGCTTGACAACTGTTTTTGTTTCAAAATGTCTAAAGCTATTGGGGACTTTAGTCCACTTGAGATACTTGAGCTTTTGAAATTCAAACTTCATATAAGTGCCATCGTTTTTAACTTGAAATTCTTACAGACGCTCGATTTAAAGGTGAAGTCTATCAATAAGTTGACTATACCTGATGTTCTATGGAAGCTAGAACATTTGAGGCATCTGTACCTTCCTTTATTTTATAAAAATACACATCTGCAAGTAAGTGGCTTAAGCAAATTGGAAATGCTAAAAACCTTCGATACGAGAGTTTCAGATTTCAGGGATCTCTTCCAATTAACAAAGCTTCGAAAATTGTCTACAATTATCTCACTAGGCTGGGAGGACCTGCAGGCACTCATGAACTACTTGAAAAGAAACTCAAATCTTCTCAGGTCCTCTTTTCGAATTTACTACAGATTTCGTTTAGAAGAAGAGACAAATTTTCTGAGACAACTCGTTGGTTGTGATCATATCCGAAATTTGGATTTGATTGGACGCGTGACTAAGCTACTAGAATACCATTATTTCTCCTCAAGCCTCATGAAGTTAACCGTAAGAAAAAATGGATTTAAGGAGATCTGTTGACATACAAAAAAATGAGGCCCAATTAAATGGTCCAAAGAATGAAACCCAGTTAGGAAACTCGAAGGATGGGCCTAAACCAAGATGGAGTTATGTAATGGATGCCCATCCTCTCTCAAGCCTACGAAACGCCCAAGATGTGGGCGAGTCTATTATCACTCAAAGCCTGTGCAACGCCCAAGATCTGGGCGAATATAGTGTTTTGCTTACTATTTGGAGCAAAGTTTATTGAAGCAATTAATGGATAACCTTATCATATTCCATGATCCTAGAATCTCAGTTGCAAGAAGTTAAGTGTGAGAGTAATGACAACGGTTGAAAACAGTAGTTTCTTGACAAGTCATCCATGATGGAAAAAGTGGGTAGTTACAGAACGAGATGCAATTCTTGAACGGTTCTACAAAGAAAATTGTCAAAGGAAGTATAAAAGAGAAAGAAGAATTTAGAAGAAAGGGAGATCAAAACCGACTCTCAAACAGAGAATTATGTAATTTCATTTCTTTTCTTGTTAAACTTTCAATTACTTTGCAAACTCAGTGTGCTTATGCCCCTTGGAGGCATTTCGTTTCATCCAAATTGTAATTTTCATAAATAAAACACCCATCATTGGGACTTTGTCTCGAGAGGTTGTCGTTCCTTATACAATCGTCTGAACTTTCTTTTAATTGTTAGCGATTTCTACGCGAAACAATTTGGCGCGCCCGTTGGGACCCTTGATGTTTTAAGATAAGAAAAGTAAATCAATATACCTCATAAGAACTCTGATAAGGAGCCAGAAAGTCAACGAATAGTCCAATCTGTGATTGAACAATATGAAGAGCAGCAAAGTGCTTCACAAACAGAGGGACAGAGTTAATGTCGTTACGAGCCGTGACAGAATTGAGTCTTCGAACTATGCGTGCATTGCTTGGAGAACTCACACATGATGTTATTGAATAGGTAAATTTACAGAATGTTCATAACATGGAAAGATTTGCTCAAAATGGAAATTTATATTATGACAACATGGCCAAACAACTAAATACTTTAAATGAAATCATGAATAAGTTAGTAGGCCAAATTTGTCAGCCAGTTATGCCAAGTATAGGAAATCACTTCCAAGCCGGGACGATTGCGGGTTATAATTCCCCAGTCCTGAGTCCAAATTAAGGAATAGAGCCACCTTTTGGACTATCTACTTCAAACCGGGGGGTGGTGGAATGATAAATTTGAATAGTAGTAATGGAATATCAAACCTGAGGGTAACCTGAATGCAAGAGACAATGTCCAAATCAATGAACAGAACACCCCGCGTGTTAATGATGGTGAATATACTCAGGCTAACGTTAATAATGGTCTAAATAATTGCCTTTTTGCCACAAACTAAGGACCAAACGTTAGGCCTCAAGCAATCCCACCAATAAATCAACCTATATGAGTCCCATATGATCCCAACGTTATGTTGATGAATCAAATTATGGAGACAGTGCAAGATCAAATGGCTTTTGGGATCCGTCCTTTTATTTGGCTTACTTAAACAAAGTCATATCCTGATTGGGTAGATTAAGCATATCCGTGGCCTAGAGGGTACAAAGTACCAGAGTTTTTATTATTCACTGGTCTAGAAGAAGTTTCTACTCTAGAACATATTGGTCGATTCACACTGCAATGTGGTGAAGTAACTGATTATCACAAAATAAGAATATTCTCTAGTTCGTTAACAGGAGTAGCTTTCTCATGGTTCATTAACTTGCCAGCAAATTCAGTCCAAATGTGGTAACAGTTAGAACAATTGTTTCACGCTCAGTTTTATAAAACTGAGATACAAGGGGGAAGTGAATACGAATATGGAAAGACCAGGAACATGGCGATATCACCATCGTCCTGATGTAGTCCCAAATTTCCAGCCCATTGGAGGACGGAATATGTCATTCTATGGGGATCGCCTTTTGAGGGGCAATTCAGACTGATAAACAATGGGAGAACGTTTAGGTCGCAACCTCGCCAACCAAATGTATGTCATTCGTTCCAATATAATGCAGGAAGGGTTGTACCCTTCAACGAAATGACCAGAACCCAACAAAGACGTTTCCAACGGAACTATGGATGAATGATGAGGCAACAGCAGGGATCATCATGTCCTAAGGCACCTAAATTGCTTGAGGTGGCTAACAAGAATGTTCTTAAAGATAATGAGGAGGCTGGTGTAGGTGAATTGATGGAAGAGTTACCAGAAAGTTCTTTCGGGAGATCAAAATTTGAGCGTGGCAAGAAAGATGAAGAAGATCTAGATCAACCCATCACTATTCAGTTTTGTACGTTATCTCCTGTTACGGCTAATAATTATTTACTAGCTAATGAATTCAAAAGTAAGGAAGATGTTAAAGAGGAAATGGAGGATAATGAAGAAGAAGCATGTGTGCTGGAATTTGAGGAAGGCCAAACATCTCAAGAGGTATACGATGAAGAAGAGGATGACGGCATGACGGACATTGAAGAAGAAATTGACTTGGAAGCAGAGAGAAAAAGAATAGGAGTGTCGCGCAACACTTTATTGAAGCAACTGCATCAGGAAGGTGTTCGCGAAGTGGATTTGTTGGGCGAACCATCTGGGCGTTCTTTTGACTACTATGTATTATACGGGACACCTAAAAGAAAGAACAGAGTGCCTCCCTCTGAGAAGTATGGGTCACCTCCAAGAATATTACCCCCTACAGGTTGGATAACCAAAGAAGAAGCATTAAAGGAAAGTAAGGAGGAAATCCAAGAAGCTGAAATTCAGTGCGAAATATTGCATGTTGACTTATCACAAAGAGATAATTCAACGGAAGACAAACAGGAAGTGGAAATAGATGCAGCTGAAAAAGTCATCTTTAAAATACCAACGATGAAGTTAACCAAGCACATGAGGCCATTGTATGTAAAGGCCTTAGTCAATGGCATACCTGTAGCAAAATTGATCATCGACAATGGAGCAACTATAAATACTATCCCGTCTAGAATGATGAGAAAATTTGCAGAGACAGAAAGTGATATGATCCTAACAGAAGTCATTCTGACAAGTTTCAATGGAGAAGCAACTTCAGCTAAAGAGGTAATGCCACTGGACATAACTGTGGGAACAACTACTAGGACTACAGTCTTTTTTGTGATAGATGGTCCTACTAGTTACAATATGCTACTAGGAAGGAATCGGATTCACGGGAGTCGTTGCATACCTTCATCGCTCCACCAATGCTTGGTCTTCTGGAACGACAAAGGGAAGCAGAAGTGGTGCAAGCAGATCATAGACCCTTTATCGCAGAAGCAAACTCAGTAGAGAGGTTCATGTATGAAGGAAATTATTGACCTATCAAGGTAATTCAAGATGGGGAAGAGACTTAAATTGTTGCACATAGTGAAGAACCATTTTCAGTCGACACACTTTCTGAAATGTTCAATCAAATGAAGCCAAACATAGTGGCCCTTGAAGAGCCAGTAATTGGCAAAAAGATAATCAAGGAACTCTAATGAGTTGTCAGCAATAAGAAAATATGGCTGATATCCAGGCCTTCAAAGCCAAATTAATGGCTTTCAATAAGGAATGTAAAGAGAAGACAAAAGAAAAAGCGGCATTAAAGATTTTAATTAATAAAGTAGTAGTGTTCGAGTTGGAGCAGAATATTGGTCGAGAAGTCAACAAAGTGGATTGCTTAGAAGAGGAAGTACCTAAGAGGAACTTAGATGATAAAGTAATGAGGATCGCAAAATCAGGACATGCTCAAGTACAAGACCCTTTGATAAAGGTGAATATTGGCGACTAAGGGGAAGATCGCCCAACATTTATCAGTTAGATGCTTTAGTCAAGAGGTAAATGACAAATTAATTGCTTTATTAAAGAAATACAACGATTGTTTTACTTGGGAACATAAACACATGCCTGGTTTGGATAAAAATTTGGTAGAACATAGGTTACCAAATAAGCCAAATTTTAAATCTCATAAACAACCTCCTACGCGTTTTGCCCCTAATCTATTGCCTGAAGTAAAGAAAGAAATATAACGATTGTTCAAAGCGGGTTTTATTAGAACAGTCATATACGTTGAGTGGTTATCTAATATCGTGCTAGTATTACAAAAAAAATTGTAGTATAAGAGTGTGCATAGATTTTAGAAATTTAAATTTAGCAACACCCAAAAATGAATATACAATGCCTATAGTTGATTCTTTAGTAGATTCAACTGCCGGACAGGTAATGTATTCTTTTATGGATGGTTATTCAGGTTATAACCAAATTTACATAGTTGAAGAAGATGTACATAAAACTGCATTTAGTTGCCCTAAGGTTTTAGGATGCTTTGAATGGGTAGTTATGCCTTTCGACCTGAACCTAATTTTTCATGACATGATAGGAAAATTTGTTGAAGTGTATGTAGATGACGTAGTGGTTAAATCTATTAGAGAGGAATACCATTTTGAACAATTAAAACGTTCATTCGAACGAATGAGGCAGTACAAACTGAAATTGAACCCTTTGAAATGTGCATTTGGTGTTAATGCAAGGAATTTCCTTCATTTTCTATGCACGCAAGAGGAATTGAACTTGATAAAAATAAAGCGTAGGCCACTTTAGAGGCCAAACCGCCTGGTAATAAGAAAGAATTGCAAAGGTTTTTAGGCCAAATAAACTTTTTGAGACGCTTTATCTCTAATTGTGCAGGCGAACGAAAGGTGTTTCGCTTCTTTTAAAACTGAAAAATTAGGACGAATTTTTCTGGAAGAAAGAACATCAAAAGGCTTTCGATAGCCTGAAAACATATTTGTCAAGTCTGCCAGTTTTAGTATCACCTACCCAATGAAGGTGTACGTATCGGCTGAACAAAAATCAATAGTCAGAATGGTCGCGTAAGAAGACCAATTTAGTGAAGAAATTGCGATTTATTATTTGAGTAGACGGTTAACAAAATGTGAATGTAATTACTCTGCTATTGAAAAATTGTGTCTTATTTTGTATTTCATATGTACAAAACTAAGGGCTTATTTACGGCCTGTAACCGTTTACTTAGTTTCTAAAGTAAATTTTGTTAAATATATGTTTTCTCGCCCTATTTTACACCAAATGATAGGCTTTTGGACTTTAACATTATCAGAGTTTGAGATACAATATATACCCCAAAAGGCAATTAAAAATCAAGCATTGGCTAACTTTCTAGCCGATCATCCATGCCTTGACATGCCTAAAGAAATTGAATTAGAAGTTGATTCATTCGAATTAAAACTTTGGATTTTATACTTTGATGGATCAAAAATTTCTAGAGGTGCAGGAGTAGGGATAGTGTTAATAAATCCTTTAGGGATTTTTTATAAATTTGCTTTCACTTTGAATATAATGTATACTAATAATCAAGCCGAATACGAAGCATTGATCGTAGATTTAGAGCTGCTAATAGAAATGGGAATAAATAGTATAATTATTAGAGGGGACTCCCAATTAATAATTTACCAATTGATTGGTGATTTTAAATGTCAAAGTGATTATGTTGTCAATATGAAATCGTCCAAGAATTATTAGAAGAGTTCGTCCAAGTGGAGTTTCAATACGTTAATAGGATGTATAACGACCTAGCAAACGAATTAGCCCAAATGGCTTCGGGATATTTAAAGGTGCTAAATTTAGAATCCACTTGTGAGTATGGAGTGATATTGTCCGTAATTCAAAGGAGGAGGAGAATGATTGAGGTTTATTGCATACAAAATGGAGATGCAATAGATTGGATGGCGGAAATAAAAAGATTCTTGAAAGAACCCGACAAAAAAGAAAAATAGGAAGGTGAAGTTATGCTCATTGAATTACATCTTGATAGATGATGAGCTATTTAAGAAACGCTCAGATGGTATGTTATTAAAATGTGTGAGTTTGCAAGAGGCCAAAACAATCATGGCTGAAGTGTATGAAGGAATATGTGGAGTCCATCAAGATAGCCAAAGGATGAGATGGTTGATTGTTAGGAATGGATACTTTTGGCTCAAGATGGGAGAATTGTGTGTTCAGTACGCAAAGAGTTACTTAGCATGCCAAAAGCATGGTCCGATACAAAGAGCGCCAGGCGCCTATTATTAAGCCTTGGCCGTTTAAAGGTTGGGCTATAGATTGATAAGGAAGATTTATCCCTCGTCATCCAAGCAATAAACGTTTATAATAGTTGCGACAAATTTCTTCACTAAATGGGTAGAAGCAATACCTTTAAAAGAGATATCTCAAAAAAATGTTATAAATTTTAGTTGTGACCATATTATTTATAGATTTGGGATTCCACAAACTTTAATGGTGGATCACGGAACTTCTTTAAATGGAGATCAAGTGAAGGAAATCTTGAGCGAGTTTGGAGTTAAGTTAGTAAATTCCACACCTTACTACGCTCATTCCAATGGACAAGCAGAATCTTCGAATAAGATTCTAAAAAATATCATAAGGAAAATGATAAATGAAAATACCAAAAATTGGCATGAATGTTTTAAGTACAGCCTTATGGGCCAACAAGACGTCGCCACGTTCAAGTATCAAAGTGACTCATTTTCAACTTACTTATGGACAAGAGGCTGTGTTGCCTATGAAAATCAATGTATAGTCGATTAGAGTAGGCTTACAAAATTACTTAAGTGATGGCGAATTTGTCGAATCATTAGCCCAAAATTTATTGGAGTTGGACGAGTTAAAATTGGACGTCCTAGACAGATTACAAATTCAAAAACGAAAAATGGCTAAATTCTATAACGAAAAAGTTATAGCCAAATCTTTTAGTTTGGGCAATTTGGTTTGGAAGACAATACTCCCTTTGGATAGCAAAGATCCAAAGTATGGTAAATGGTCACCCAATTGGGAAGGACCATATAAAGTGAACGTATTGCCTAATGGAGCCTACCATTTGAAAGATCTAGATGGTACGTAGCATATGATGTTTATTAATTGTAAATATTTGAAAAAATATGTTCCTTTCATATGGGAAATTGAACAAATAGATGCATAAATAAACAGTTTCGTTGGACGATTATAAGAACGAAATACGTTCAAATACAATCTTCCATTATCAAGTAGCTTTTACAAACCAAGAGGTACAAAATACAAATGAGCCACAGTTAGAAGCGGGCTATTATGGTTCTTCTATCAACTAGGGGTGGGCGCGGGTCTGTTCGGTTCGGTTCGGTTCGGTTTTTTCCAGTTCCAGAAATTTTCGGTTCTTTAGTAAATGGAACCGTCGATTCCAAATATAATTTTGGAACCGTTCGGGTTCGGTTCTGTTCGGTTCGGTTCCGTTCCGTTCCGTTCGGTTTCGTACTATAATTAAATTTTTTAATATTTAAAATAATACTACATAAATACACCTGAAAATAGATACTAATATTAGCCCCTGTTTGGAGGGCATTTTTTTCCCATTTCTAGAAATTTTCTTACCGTTAGACATGGGGACAGCCGAAATATTTGACCAACTTGTGAGAGGGAGGGGCCCACTAATTTGAAAAAAATGGTCCAATTCTTCATTTTTTCTTCACAAGATTGCTGGCCAAACAAGGGCTTAATAACAAGAAGTAGATACAAATACGAAGTTCGATCTTAGCAACTAAACCCTAAACCCAACTATGAATGGCTAAAATATCAACTAAAGCCTAACTCAAGACTGAAATCAAACCCAATCTAAACTAAGTCCAATAGGAAATAAAAACAAAACTACAAACTAGCCCAAAATTAAACCCGTGTTAGGTTAAGGAATATATATATATATATATATATATCAAATAGTTAAAACAAAAAATTATTAATTTGTTTAGAAAAAATAAAATAAATTGATTTATCAAAAAAAATTCGGTTCTTATTCGGTTCTTCGGTTCTAGGTCTAGAACCGAGAACCGAACCAAAGTTTTTCGGTTCTTCGATTCTCGGTTCTTCGGGTTTGAAAACCCTCTCGGTTCGGTTCGGTTCGGTTCCGGTTCGGTTCGGACATTTTGCCCAGCCCTACTATCAACTACAAGGAAAAGGGCGAATTGGCTTTAGTCGCCTTCCTAAATGCATTGCTGCAATAGCAGGCAAATGGTCCAAGAAACACTCCCAACAAGCAATTGTTTCACGTCCAGAAAGGAGTGCTGAGAAGACCTTCATTGACCAAAGAATATTTCCTATATCTCCCATACCAAAGAAAATATCAAGACGAGTGGAGAAATTGGGAGAAATTTAAGTTCATCTATGTTGAAAAAAGGAATAATTGATCAATCATTTGAATGCCAGATGATGGCAACAAACTAGTTTTGTAGAGAATGAAGACGAAGATAACGAATGTGTAACAAAGATGCAACTTTATATAGGCTTGAAGGCGAAGGGATAGAAGGTGAACGGTCATAAACACGCATAGTAACCGAAATTGAAGGTCCATATCTTGGAAAAACAAATCGGAATACCAAAAGTTTTATTCCAGATAAAGATCTCACAAGGGGAAATGTGCATGAATATAGCACGAAGTTAGTAATTAAATGTTTGGGGGGCGTTGATCATGCTATTTCGGAAATCTATGCAAAGGCCATCACACAAGTAAGTAAAACAGTGATTCCATTAACGAATATAACTGTCATTACATTATAGCCAATAATGTCTGCCATCATGAAATAAAAAGAACCAATGTGAGACGTAATCGTCCTACAAGAAAGCTCAAAATATATTTACAGCCTGCCCCAAAGAGAACGCATTTGTTCTCTAAGCTTCTCCCACTCGTTACGCTGCTCATCGGAAGAGGTAGATAGTTCGGTCATAAGTCCCTCATCGACGTCCAGCTTAGAGTACCGCTCCAACAAAGACTTGCCTTGCTCAACCTCCTGGGAAGCAGTACGCTTCTTAGCGCCAATCTAGCCTTACAGTCGTCCATTCTTGCTTGAAGTGCCTTAATCTCTGCAGCCAAACTCATCATCAAAGAATTTTCGACCGTAACTTCAGAAGAGAGTTCACGTAAATTGCTTTTGGTCTTCTCAAGCTCTTGAAGCAGAGACTCCTTTTCGATTACAACATTGAGATACTGAATCTTCTTAGCCTTTAACTCGACATTCTTGGCTGGCAAAGAGCTTATCTCAGAGTGGATAATCTTCAACATCAGCCTAAAGTTGGATGAAATTTTAAGCGAAGGAAGCTCAAGTGCTTGAGCCATTTTGGCACCTAGAAGATCAAACGTTTCTATTTGGTTGGAAGTACTGGCTTTCTTGATGTTCATATCCATGAAAGAAACGTACTCAAGCACTGATTGCTTGAGAATGTTCATGTTTTCCTTTGAGAAAACAGCAGATAAAACGGAAGGATGATTGGCTGAAGAAGAACGAGAAGCTTTGCTTGTCTTTACTTGTTTACAGGAGGCAAACAAATCCTGAATTGAGCGCAAAATGGCATCAACATCTTGTAAAGAAAAATGCAAGTATTTAGCACCTCATTACAGTGAACGAAATAAAGATGAAAGATAAAACAAAGGCTACCTCATCATTGCCTTGGAAAATTGAGGCACATCACTGGCAGATCCAACAACTTGTAGAGATTTCCCTTTGTCCGAGCGAGCAAACTCTTTCACAACGGGCAGCTCTAGGGAGGTCTCTGCCATAATCAAGTGATGATGAGTTAAAGGCCAATAACATATATAGAGGAGAAGACTACAAAACATGTATTACCTGTTGATTCAAGGCATGGGGGGTCAGCTCCCTGGGAAGGTGGACATTCTCCGATTGGCTGCACAACCAAAGACTCCGGGACCATGACTTTCTCCTTTGGCAAAGCCCCTTCGTCAGATGACTCGGACGAAGTAGCTTTGGTGGAAGATTGTAGAACAAAAGCTGATAATACTAGAGCCTTCGAGGGAGAAGTTGAGCTCTTCTGGAAAATTCAGGCAAAACATTAACATATGGAATATTTTCTCATAAATGAACAAACTTGAATATTTTTCTCCTGACGATGAGAGGGGCATCATCATCATCGTACAAAATTGGCGACGTTAAGACTGGCCTTTTGCGGTTGGAAGTACCTTGGCAGTACCAGCTTCAGCAGATGGGGAACTAGATGGAGGAGCAGGACGTTTAATATGAGCAGATGGGGATTTTGAAGGAGAAATGGGATTCTTAATGGAGACAAGGACGGTAGGAATAAGAGAAGTGGAGGTAGTCTCTGGTCATTCTAGCATATGGAAGGCACGGTTAACATCAGTTGTGAATAGCCTACACTTCACAGATGGTCAAAGTTGTTCAAAAAGAGGATGAATAGCAAAAGCGAGGTTGAAAGGGGTTAATGAGAAATCGTTTGTCAAAAGAGTATTACGGACATCAATGGCCTGTGCCTCTATCTTATTAATGGTATGAAAATGGTCCGTTAGGCTTTTGGAAAAACAAGGGGGAACTGGCCACATTTGGCCAAAACCAAGCTAACGAGCAAAAAATTGGAGAGCATATTTCTCAACTCCGACCTTGGCATTTGCTTCGGTTAAGATGTCGTGGAACAATTATTTCCCAATCAAATATTGGGCCCAAATGGGCAAAAAGGTGCTCACATCATCTATAGTAAAAAGAGGATACACGTAGTTTGGGATTGAGTGAGCAGGGAAAGGAAAAGGAAGAGATCGAATCCAAGTTATAAAAGAATAAAAAAAGTCCCTATTGAACATACTCACAAGGCTCAATTGGTTGATGGCCAGCCCATAACAGTTGGCAAATTGAGAAGGAGTAGACGGAGCACCAAGTTGTGCAAGTATGCTCTCAACTACAATTGAGCGAGCCAAAGAGGCCCGTTACCAGTAGGAGATACACCATTCCTTAACTAGTGTTGGAGGGAAGTCATGCCTCTATAAAAGGCGACTAAGAATAACGAACAAAGATTTAAAGACCTACCACGCGCTAATTCATACGCTATGGGCAAATAACTCATGGAAGGCTTAAGGCTGGGCACACAAAGAATATATTTACGAAACTAGACTTGGAGAAAAGCAACATGCTCGGAGTGAGTAGGTTCAGTACCGGACTTATTATGAAGCTCATGCATGCTTGAGTAAGAATCAGTAAGTCTTTTCTCAAATTTTGGGGCAGCGCTAGTAACCAAAATGACGGGAGAAATAGTGTCGTCCAAGGGTGGAAGGTTTACTAGGGCTCCAACGTCCCTCAAAGTAATAGACATTGGACCAAGCGGGAAAACAAAAGTATTATACTCAGAAGACCAAAAACTTAAAGCGATAGGGAAAAGTACGGCACCATAGATTGGGGGATGAAGAGCGATTTCTAATAAATTCGAAACCCTATCACGATCAAAAATTGCTTTAGTAGGACCATGATTCACCATATTTGCATGTCATCTACGAAAAATAGTATCAGTTTTGGGCCAAGTACGAATACCTTTCTCGCGGATTGACTTTAACGGTAGAGAGTTCAGAAAATGAGGATCTTGAGTACAAGGGAATAGCTGGCCCACTGCCGTTTGCCTAACCGATTCGGCATCATTAAATGATGGGCTTAGGTATAATTCATGAAGGTCGGGGTTGGCTAGTGAAAGGGAAGCCGGATTAATATACGACTTGGTGAGGAGGTTTTGGAAATCTTCGAAACTAAGAGAGTTGTCGGAAGGGCTCTGTGAAGTCGCTATTTGCTGCAAAGTACAGTCTTCATGAAGGTTTGTGAGAAGCATAGTAGAGAAGCAAGAAGATGAACATGTTAACCTATGGTTGATCATGACCTTAATGTTTTGATTATAACAAACAAGTCCATCTTGTTTACTAACAAATTGAATTGAGTGTTTAAACCTTCAAAATTATAAAGACTATTATTCACACTCAAATGAAGTACAAGTGAAGGTCAAACGAGCATTCAAAACAAATCATTCGAGACAATAGCGATTTGCATGCGACAATCAAATTGGAACTTAACAAAATTGCAAAAATCAAGATACAAGCCAAAGAGAGGTTCAAAGAGATCAAGAACATTGAAGATAGAGTTATTTATCGAACCTCATTTATATATGTAAATGTATAACTCGTCAATGTTTAGCAAGTGTATAAAGTTCAAGTATTTCTCATAAATTCATCACTTGCATAAATTGGTTTGACATGAAAATGATTTTGAAAAAATGAACATTTGTAATATATCAAAAACATTGAAAAATCATTTTCAAACGTCCCTCAAAAGATCACACTTCAACTTTCAATCAAAAAGTTATACTCCGATTTTCAATCTCATATTGGGACAGATTTTTGACATTGAAAATGATCTAATTTGAAGATAATTTCTGAATCAAAGTTGTAGCCCTTTCAGTTAGCTTTCCAACCCATTTTGAATCACCTTAATCGGATATCGAGAGAGAAATATATAATCAAAATACTGAAAGTCATCCGGTCTATCTACAACTTTCGATCAACCGACGGTCGATCGAAAAGTCAACTTCGGTCGACCGAAATGTCAACGGTCTGATTTCTAGTGGCTATATTACTGTTTCGATCGACCAAAAGTTAGTGTTCATCAACTGAAAGTTCCTGCAGCTTGTTTTTCTTGCTCTATAAATACCTATCTCTTTTCCATTCAATTTGATCAACTTACAAGAAATTTTTGAGAGCTTTTTTATTGAGAAATTATTGAGTTTACTTGAGTTTAAATTCTATTTCATTTATTACAAAAGAATTTCTTGATTGATTCAACCTATTTCATTCATCTTATCAAGAAATCTTTTTAGCAAAGAACTTTTCACAACTTCATCTAATCTTCATTCTTGATAAAAGTTTTTCTTTGTCAACACTTTGATTTGAGTGTAAAATCTCTTTTCATACTTAACTTGTATTATTTGTTAAGAGAGATCATTGGTTTGGAAACTTTGATACAAAGAATTTCTTGATTGATCAAAACTAGTTTTTATCCATTTTATCAAGAATTCTATTTTACAAAGAATTTCTCATAATCTCATCTATTCTTCATTTTTTATAGAAGTTTTCTGTGCCAACACTTTTATTAAAGTGTAAGATCTCTCTCTTTATACTTAACTTGTATTATTTGTTAAGAAAGATCATTAGTTGAAAACTTTGATATAAAGTTACAAAATATTTCATCATCCATCATTCATCAAAGTTTACAGCATCAAAACTTGAACTTCATTATTTGCTATCTATTGAAGTGTTTACCTAACTCTCTAATACTTAACTTGATTATATCATTTGTTAAGAGAGTTTCTTCATTGTAAAATTATCACTTATTTGACGGTTTCGAGAGCCTCGTGAAAACTCGATTGTAAGGATAGATGCTCCTTGTTGTAAATCACTTAAGGATAAATACTCCTTGTTGTAAGTCACTTAAGGATAAGTGCTCCTTGTTGTAAGTCACTTAAGGGTAGGTGCTCCTTGTTGCAAGTCACCTAAGGATAAGTGCTCCTTGTTGTAAGTCACTTAATGGTAGGTGCTCCTTGTTGTAAGTCACCTAAGGATAAGTGCTCCTTGTTGTAAGTCACTTAATAATTGGTACTTTTTGTTGTAAGTTACAATTATACTGCATTTGGCCTTACTCGTGACGGAGAGCTTGGTAACGGGGGACGTAGACCATTGCATTGGATCGAACCTTCATAACATATCGTTTGCATTCTCTATCCCTTTTACTTAATGCATTTACTTCGCACAAATTTACATTGTTCCATTTACGTGTTTACTTGTGTTTAGACTATTTTTTATCATTTGCGTGCTTACTTATCAAAATCTTGAGTGATTAACGAAAAAGTTTTAATAACCAATTCACCCACATCTTAGCTAGTTATTCTTGGGCTTACAAAACAGTGATCTTTATAGGGAAAATAAGCGCGCGATGCAAAGACGTGGGTATAATGGCGCTATGAAGTGGCATGTTCTTTGGTTTATAGGGGTTGTATGATGTTACACTTTTCAGGATGTAGGGGGTTATCGCCAAACGAAAAGAATGATTGGGATTCTCCGCCCTTTTGGGATTTCAAGTATTACCAGAAAATATAAATGAAGAATATGACATAAGATTAATACTTGATATTAATTTTATCATATTGGGAGGTAATTGTTAACATACAAAAAAATGAGGCACAATTAAATGGTCTAAAGAATGAAGCCCAATTAGGAAACTCGAAGGATGTACCTACACCAAGACGGAGTTATGTAATTGAGGCCCATCCTCGCTTAAGCCTACGAGACGTCCAGAGGCCCAAGATCTAGACGAGCCTGTTATCGCTCAAAGCCTGTGCGACGTCCAAGATCTGAGGGAATATAGTGTTTTGGTTACTATTTGGAGCAAAGGTTATTGAAGCAGTTAATGGGTAACCTTATCATATTCCATGATCCAAGAATCTCAGTTGCAAAGAGTTAAGTGATGAGAGTAATGGCAGCGGTTGAAAATGGTAGTTTCTTGACAAGTCATCCATGATGGAAAAAGTGGGTAGTTACAACTCTTAAATAGATAATTATGTAATTTCATTTCTTTTCTTGTTAAACTTTCAATTACTTTGCAAATTCAGTGTGTTTGTGCCTCTTGGAGGCATTTTGTTTCATCCAAATTGTAATATTCATAAATAAAGCACCCATCGTTGGGACTTTGTCTCACGAGGTTGTCGTTCCTTACACAATCATCTGAACCTTCTTTTAATTGTTAGCGATTTCTACGCTAAACAAGATCCTATGGCTATCTTAGAGAAAATACCTACACTAAATTTCTTGTCTCTCAATCTGAATGTCTTTCCGGGGAAGGAACTGTGTTGTTCTCGACAAGGTTTCCCTAAACTCAGAACGCTTGAATTTCGTGAGATTTCGGGCTTTGACAAGTGGATGGTGGAAGAAGGAGCCATGAGTCATCTTCTTCGTTTAAAGATTGTTGGATGCAGAAAATTGGAAATGATTCCAGATGGATTAAAATTTGTTACTACCATCGAAACATTGGAAATTTCAGACATGCCGAAACATTTTTACACCGTCTGCAAAAGAGAACCAGGGGTGTATTTCTACAAAATAAGCCATATTTCTTCCATCACATCTTTTTACTATATCAGAAAAGACTATGGGAACCTACTGAAGAGGTTATCAGGTATCAGTCCCCCACCCACATGGCGCCCATGGTAGTACAGGGCCCATGTGGCCATCCAACTTTGTTCTACAACTTTTTCCTTCTCTGTCCCCCAGACACAGGCTTGCACGTGTGCACGCTATTTCCTCATCTAGTAAATTTTGTGTTTATCTTATAACTGGCCTGGACTAACCTCATTTTCCATATTGGCCAAATGAAAAAATCTTCAGAAAGTTGCGAGGATACATGTCAAGCTTGAAAAGGTAATGTTGGACTCGATGGAATTGGACAAAATTTGGATAGAGCCAGCAAGCTGATAGAAAATCCCACGTCCAGCGGTAATGCCTTTGTCATTTTTCGATGTCTTCAAGATATTCATGAAACAATCAAATTGCTGTACAGATAACTCAAACTGATGATATTATTGAAACGTAATACCAATTGTTGGCACTTCTTGGGATCCAACTACCAAGTTCTACCCAGCTAAATGGTAAATTTTTTAAAGAATATTATGCTGCGAAGGAGTTACATAACAGAGAAACCAAGAACAAGCAAGAATTGAGCTTTTCCCAATAGAACAAACATGTAGATTTGGAGTGATTTTCTGGGTAGAAAATTCAAGATTATCGTTAAGCAATGATTTTCAATTTCAAGAACCAGGCTCAGTTTACCAACCAAATCAACACCCAATCGATCGACCCAAAACCTTCAAACTACTCCTCTCTTCGATTGCTTTCAATTGTACCCACTTAGGACACAAAGGGAAGGTGTTTTGCAGTCCCAAAGTCGGAGCATTTGGCATTAGGATAAGAAGAAAAACATGTAGCATTTCAATGTGTTTGATATGTGCATTGGCATGAATTGGAGTGATATTATTACTTGGTGTAATTGTTTGCATGCATAGTAGGTTGGGATGCATTAGCAATGTGTTGTATGTCATTTGGTAAGGTGGAGTATAGATGCCTACAGGTACATTAATGGTTTGTATTGGGGATGTGGAGTGTGACATTTGGATCACGAGTGGAGAGGTGATCAAATGTTGAAATTCTTTATCTGTGTAGAGACCCTGATCAAGTGGAGTGTGAGAGGCACTTCTATCACTTCTGTTAGGTATAGACCTATTATCTACGTAGGTTGGAAGAAATGATGAGGTGATAGAGGATTATCCTGAGAACTTAGGATCTATAGAGGCTTACCATTAGACATGTTTTTGAGTGATTAGTCATGTGAGTATGGTGGGTGATGAGGTGAGATATGTGTTCTCGAGGTGTGAGCAACACGGAATGGGATAGGATAAGTGTGGTAAGATCTTTTCGTGGGGGTCATTTATGGATTTGTTGCATATATGTTGACTTGTTGATTAACATGGTGTTAATATGTTGTTCTGTGTGAACATGTTTTGAAAATATCTATGTGTTATCATATATATGATATCCTCATCGCATGTTTATTTGCTCTTGATTAATTGCTGTGATTATCTGCTTCTACTTGGGTGTTCTTCATCTTAGCCCTGGTGAGTATATGGAGCAGGTATAGTATGTGTTTCGAATCCAAAACACAAGGTAAGGTCTGTGATACCAATTTTATTTGATTACCTTGATTGTACAAGTATAAACTTTATGTTTTGTTTGCTTGCGATTGATTGGGAATCAAGGTGGAGATTTGTTGGGTTTTGATACCCAATAAATTCGGGCGATGATGAAAAACAGTTGACAGAAATTTATTGACACCATAAACTTGGCTCGACTTGAATACTACCGACACTTTTGGAAGGTCCAAGTTGGAGATGGATTTGTGGTTGTGATTAGTAAAAATACGTAGTTTACTAACTAAGTTCGAACTTACGTTTTGAATTACGCTAATTAAAGCAAAAAGTCACATTTAATTAGTTTCTAGATGATTAAGCATACAATTCAATTATCCTATGTTTGAATACCACAATTTGTAATATGGAAAGCAATAAAGAATGAACATCAAAATGATGACGGAGAAACCCAACTGGGTAAAAACTCCGGGACTAAGCCAATATGGATTACAGTCCATTTCCAGCCTAGCAAATTCCACTAGTTTCTATTGTTGTAATTCCTATAATCTCCAAGATCTGTTGTTCCTTTAGACTCACGATCTGCTACCATAGATACTATCTAGCCAACCGCTAGATCTCCCGATCTACCTCCTATAGCTTTCAAGATCTGCTGTAAATTCCAAGCTCTCGATCTTCTTCAATTGTATCTTCCAAGTGAATATCCAGGAATCACCTATTTCCGTTCTTCTTCATGCGCTTGTAGTCCAACCTCTCTCAACCTCCAGAAACTTCTGAAGTCCAACTAAGAAAGTACCTTCCTCAAAGTGTTAAGGAAGTCAGGTATTTTGGATTCATGAACCTTGATGTTTTCCCAAAACTTGGTTGTCGGATCTCAAGAATGACATGAATGATTCACCAATTAATTGTGTTCTTAGATCTCTCAAAAGATGATGTGAATGTGTTATGTAATGTAAGCACAATGAAGCAACCACCAAAAAATCGTCCCAGATGTCTGTATTTATAGTTGGGGACGTTTAGGTGTTATGAGCCGTGTAAAATTCTTCAAAATCACGAACTAGGTCTAGCCGCATAAATATGTCGCTCGAGCGAGGGAGTCTGTAGCTCGAGCGACAGCGAGGCGAAAGGCAGGCGACGATGTTATTGTTTCTACCGCTCGAGTCAAGTCATAGCGACAGTCTAGCGAAATTACGGTGCCACGTTTTCCTTGTTTTCAACCTCGAACTCAAACCCTAGACAACCTAACTCAACTATACAAAATTGCACTTCACTCCTTGACTTTTACACATGTTCAATTAAGTTTTTTTTGTTCACAGAATTATCAATTACAATATTGAACCTAACAATTAGTTTGTGGTTTTAGATTATTGTTAGCCTATTAACTTAGCCCATTTACCTTGTTATTTAGTTGGCCCAATCAATTGGTTCTTTGGCCCAATTATATGTGATCTAATCAATTTATATATATTTTCATCCCTCCCAAAAACGTTGTGTGGTGTAATTGAGTGTGAAGAAAGAGGGGTAGCCATTCTTGGTGGTATTGAGTGAAACCATTGCTTCTTTCTCCTCTTCCCTCCTTTGTGGTTAATTGCATCCACCATTATTAATCATTTGTGGGTTAATACAAGAGTCATACTTGTGGCAACCGGGTGTAGCAGTATTGAGTCTAGCCTTGGTGTATGTGGTGATCGTTTTGGTTGTTTCTGAGCCTGAATTTCTTGGTTGAGTGAGCCCAATATCTAACAATTATTTTGTGTATTTTCTTGGAAAATCTGTGTTTACGTTTTCTTGGAGTATTTGATTAATTATTACTGGTGAGGTATCAAAATGCATTCGTGTATTCATGTGTTCAGTGTTGTATTCGCACAAGTATTTATTGTGAAATTGTTCGACACTGATTAGGCTCGCCCCAACATAAGATTCGTTTGCTACGAATTGAAGATTGTGAGAAACTAAGGGTGCTTCAGATGGATTAACGTTTTATTACCCCCACAGAGAGATCCAATACATGCATAAAGTTTTTCAAAGCAGATTTCAAGTTTATATCAAAAGCTGCCTGTTCTATTATCATTTTCCTCAACTACAGCAAATGAGGTACCTCGTATAAAAATGTGTAACATATGCTACAATTTCAATAGACGGTCCTGTATGCTGTAGCAGCTCATGTACATAGCTAGCCGATTCTAGCCAATCGTGCTGCAAAAAGGCCTGGAATAATTTGCTTACAGGCTGGTTCTGGTTTCACAGTGGTTAGACCAAGCCCAATCCACCACATCTCTCAACGGCCCTTCTCAAGGGAAGCAGGATCGTGATGGGCCTTCTGTATTATAAATTTCTTTTGGCCCATGGGCAGGGCCACGCCACCACCATAGCCATTTTGCTAACAGAACATACTCTTTAAAATAAATCAGACCAGGCAAGGTTGAAGGAAAATTTAATGTGCACAAGAATAAAAGAACCCAATCCAAATCTTATCGCCCATCAGATAAGTAAGCATACAATATAATGCGTCTGCATATTCTTTGAAGTACAATATAAGATATAATGCCACTCTTATTCGCAAACCCACACAGCAATATACTTGCATACAATGTGTAAGGGACAGTTACTCTGGTTTGAATTGCTTCAATGATTTTGGTTCTCTTTCTTTCTTGTTCTTGATACCATATGCTCAGATAGCTGCCCAAGAAAAGAAACAACTGAACATCATGTATGCTAAAATCCGAGTTATTATATTATAATTTTTTTTTTTAAAAATCCGAGTTACTATACGAAATTGTCATTATGATAACCCTAATGACTGGTCGCAATGTTCTTTTACCATAATAGATGAAAAAACTCGAGGAGTAAAATATTAGTAAACAATATAGTTTCAGATCTCTTTCCATCGATACCAAACCCACAGGCATAGTGGTTTGATTTCTTCAACATTATATCCATCAAGATTCTTATTCTCATGCTTTTTCTATAAACTACACCTGTAGCCTGGTAACTTAGGAAGGCATCAGCAACAAGAATGAAATCAATTAGAGAAAAGTGATACTGTAACAAGTCTACAAGGACAAAGTCCACTACATGTGATGTTAAAGGATAAATCTCACATCAGTTAAAACGCCAAAATATAGACCAACATATAAGGATTGGGTTACTCGACTTAACAAGATTAATATTTTAAAATGAAATCCAAATTTTAATAAGGCAAGAATACATAAATCCAGCTTTTACTTATACACATTTCAAAATTAAGGTTAGATGTTTTAAATTTCAAAAATCAGGTTTTTATTTAAATTTATTTATGAATTAATTAATTAATTATATGTTTTATTAATAAATATATAACGGTCACAGATATATACAATTTGGTCACAATTCGAATTTTTTTAGGTCACAATTCCAAAATTTCATAGGTCACAACTTAAAATTTTAAAAGTCACAATTTTTTCATCGATCACAAATCACAAAATTTGTAAGTCACAATACTTATTTACGGTCACAAACATCCCATTAATCAATTTGTAAGTCACAAACTAACCAAATTCTTGGTCACAAACAACCTAATCAATTTGTGACCACCCCCGAATCATTTGTGACCAACACTTCGCCACGACCACCACCGCCAACACGACCACAGCACACCACAATCGTACCGCCGCCTCACGCACCGACACCTAACCATGGCACCCACGAACACCCACCCAAACTGCACACCCAACAAAACTCACCCAACCACCTCCACCACTACACCAAACCATCCCACCACCACCTTCACTGCGCCACCATGCAATCACCACCCAAACACCACACCACCCATAGACCCCATCCACAACTGAAAACATAGCCCAAATCACCAGTAAAAACACAGTGGCCAACCACAACTGAAAACACCACACAACGCACGCAGCAGCCGCACCACTACAACCACCGGACCACCACACCACCACTACCACCAACACCCATCCAACAAAAAAAAAAATCAAAACTACAGATCACCCGGGAAGCAAAACTACAGATCGCCCCTTCACCGTACAAAACAAAACTACAGATCCTCGAGGCGGCGGAGAGCTCTTCACGGACAAGATCTCCAGTGGCGATGTGGGGGCTACTTCGCCGGATGTGAGAGAGGGAAGAATGGTGCAGACGGTAAAGGGGAGTGGAGGAGGCAATGGGTGTAGTCGGCGATGGGTGGAGAGAGGGAAGTGGAGGCGGCGACGGGTGGAGATACTCTCGGAGTGGGGGAGAGAATGGGGAGGGTTTGTTCCTAGGGTTTGATTAGATTAATTATATAAAAAAAAAAGTTTTTAAATTTTTAATTAAAACCTGATTTTTGAAATGTTAAACTTGTAACCTTATTTGTGAAATTGGAAATCTAAAAGCAAGTGTAAGTGTAATTTCCTCTTTTAATAATGTATCTAAGCTCGTTAAGCTCGAACGAACAATTAAGTTAAAACTCATAACAAGCATACATATTTCAAAATTGATATGCTCAAACAAGCCACCATTTTGCAAGGACATATTAAAAGATAAATCTTACATTAGTTAAATACAAAAAAATTGATTAACATATAACGGATTAAATTACTCAACTTAACAAGGCTGACATTTTAAAATGGAATCCCAACATATAGACCAATATATATTAAGACTTTCAATCAACCTTATTAAGAAGAGTATACGTTGGTTAATGTTTCTATTTTTATTCAATATGAGATGTCTCCTTAACATGTTCAAGCAAGATGGTGGCTCGTTTGATCATAGTAATATTAAAATGTGTGTGCTCGTTTTGAATTTTAGTCGGATTGAATTGCATTTTGGGACTTAATGAGTTCTTATATCATATAAAACTTGGGGATCCATGTTAAAAGGTCAATCTAAGAGAAGTAACTCAAACAAATATACTTATTTTTTATTCGATATGAAATTTATCGCTTAACATGTATCTCGACAAGGATCTATAGTGCATAGAAGCAAAAAAGAAGTCTTTGAGAGTAACCCGACACGCATTTATAGAGTCTATCTAGTTTGATTTTTAACAAAAATATTGTTGTTAGTCTGAAATGGTTAAAGAAGAAATACTCAACTTAAGAAACAAATACTTCTCCATGAAAATTGAGAAAAAAAATACTTTTCACACCCTAAAAATACAAAGAAACCTTATTTTGGAAAATATTAGATTCATCTACATATATTTAATTGTGTAACCAAAATCCTTTTACTGCTCATGTACTAGTTGTCCACTGTTCATCTGAAGCAATGATGCTTTCTTTTCATTTGCTTAAACTCTTTCATTTCATGCAACACATATTTAATAAAGTGAGATTCATTCAGTTTTCAAAGGCCGTAAAACAAGATCGGGAACTAACCTGCTCAGTATGTGGCAAATACTTCCCATCAAATGTCACAACAACACGATCCTTTCCGTCCACACCTTTGACTTTGTCAACCGAGCAGTAGAAGTCTATAGCTGACATGCTAATCATTGATGTCCCCCACCGAGCAAGAATAGATGAAGGGAAAGGAGTAAACATCAAATTCATAGAGAACTTTTAATTACAAAACCAAATTCACATTAATGTCCCCACCGAGCAAAAATAGATGAAGGGAAAGGAGTAAACATCAAATTCATAGAGAACTTTTAATTACAAAACCAAATTCGCATTAATCTCCCAGTCATTTGCAAAATATTCTGCATGATCCCCCCGTCTGAAAATGCATACACCCAGGTTGTTTAATCATTGAAGCCCTCCAAAGAGTGTAACTGTGTAGGGGTTTCATCTTCAGACAATAAAGAACATATTTCAAGGCAACCCACAGGTTGTTTATGTGCTATTCCTCATTTTAAACAATAAAAGATGTATAACAAAATTGAAAATTATTTCCAAAAAGTCCAGTCCAATAACCGAAGATTGAGGAGTCTCAAATAATAACAGATCCTTTTTTTTATTATTCTTTTAAACTGAGCCTTCACAAGAAACGAAAGGCGGGGAAGGTAGAGGGGCCAACGTTGAAAGGGCATTTAGAAATGTAGATAATTACCAGAAAAAAATTTCTCATTTTGTCTAAAACTTGACAGTCTGCTAAAAGTCTAATTGCAAACTCCTCAAGAGTCAAGCAGCAATGTAAAAATTTCAACTACCATCTATTCTCCAAATAATAACATATCCCAAACTATGGTCTTCAAATGAATGTTGATGAGAAATTTTCTTTAAGTACATTAATATTGCATGAAGAAATTAGTTCCTTGACTTAAAAGAGTACCTACTGTTGAAGAGATATAAATTGGAAGTTCTAGAATTGAAAGTAACACGAGATTGATTTCTACATTAATAGGAACTCAAAAAAGATTGTTGGGATCACGTGGACATTTGTGGATAATGTCCAGTGCATAAAAAAGGAAGAAAGTAGCATAATGTAACGCTTGCAGAACACATTCATGACTCAGCAATGCCGTGACTCTGCACATGCCTAAACATGCTTCAAATGCTTTGACATCTCCACAAACTTCACCTTAAACTTGCAGAAGAGGACATGCATATTGATGATAGTCACGTTCACACATGTGCGCAGAACACACATAAATACGAGCTTGCAAACACAGAGTGATTAACTATTCCTTTTTGTGTTTTTCACAAATTTTACGATGAAGAAAATAAATAAAGGCTGTATATTATGGATACCCATAAAAAAAAAAAAAGAAGAAGAAGAAGAAGAAGAAGAATGGTTATATAACAAGTCTGAACCTCCAAACCTGGAAAAATATTTTAGGATATTGCAAAGAACAACTTACATGCCATCTCCAAAGTCCTCGTTTATAATTTCCTTGATGCTCTCACCAAAATGCATAACTGCTTCATTCAATCTGGAAAAAAGTACAATAGAATTCAGAAGTCAGAACCATAGAAATTATGCAATAATTACTAGAGATTACAAACGAGTGGAATATAAAGTAGCAAATACTTTTGCAAATATAGTAATCAATCACAGAGATGCAATTTCAACGTTGGTTTTGCATTTGCAGCTAAAGATCTAGGCCTAAAATTGGTAATCTTGAGATTATTTCACCTCAACTCTTTGAGACCAATCTTATCAGTCCAGCCCAACTTACATTTCAAGCATTGCAAACAAAGGACTCAAGTAGATATTAACACAATCCATGTAAAAATCAAATTAGTCACCTTATCGTAATTGCTAACAATTAGTCACCTTATCGTAATTGCACCCAATAATTGGTTTTCTATTGTATACACACCAAGACACATTCTTTAATAAATAACCCTTGATTAATGATTACATATTCCAACACATTCAGGAGTAGTAATAAGGTATATAAACAGTATATTTATATAATTTTTTTCTGGTGAAGTCCCTAAACAGTAAAAACTAAAAACGCAAAAACCAAAATAACTCCCGTGAAAATTTCAACAAAACAAGAAAAGGAAACCAGTGACCTGTAAACAGTGGGTTCTTGAATGATGTTAGGATCATATGATCGCATGGGTGGTTGCATCATCTCATGGAGGAGCTCATCAGACAGGTCGGGCAGGGCTGCCCGGAGTGATGGAGCAGTCTCCGGCTTGAGCTGGGCTTGGCGCCTCAAGAGCTGAGCCACGTACACGTTTGTCAAGCCGGCTTCCTGGGCTATCTTCCCATGAGTCTTGCCCGACTTCCGCTTCACGGCTTGAAGTGCAGCCACGATGCTGGCTTTGCTGATGCTGCTAGGAGTTTCCATTGTTTATCTGTGATGTTTTCTTCTCTCTTCGTGATAAGGAAGGGTCACGGGGATTTTAAGGAACAGATGCTAAAGTTCGAGGACTTAAATATTCCATTTTGAAAAGGTTGAGGATTTATAAACTAAATATCAAAACTTGTGGGTATCCCTGCTAGGGCTGGGCAAAATGTCCGAACCGAACCGAACCGAACCGAACCGAGCGGGTTTTTTAAAATAAAATACCCGAACGGGTATCCGAATCGAGAACCGAATGGTTTGGTTCGGTTCTCGGTTCTCGACCAAGAACCGAAGAACCGAATAAGAACCGAACTTTTTTTTTTAATATTGGATAAATTAATTTCTTTTATTTTTTCTAAACAAATTAATAACTTTTTTCTTATTAAATCTTATTAGTTGAACAATTTAGAGTTTATTTATGCTTGTTAGTTGTGTTTTTTTCAATTTTTTCTTATATAGTTTCTTAATAGTTAGTATGGAAAGTCAACCAACTAATAATTACATTAAATAGTTGGTAAGTATTATCAATACTTTAAAATATTTTATATTTGTGACTTCTAATTTATATTTCACTTTTATGTAAATTTGAAGGTTTGAAGCAAATGAATTATTGATATGAATATCGAAGTTTTATTAGTAATATTTACTTTTTGGTATTTGTATTTGACAACTTATTATTTATATGTTATTAAATTAGATTACGTTAATTTGTAAAAGTTAAGATTGAATTTGGTATTTGTATCTACTTTTTGTTATTAATATTGGTATCAATTTTAAGATATATTTATGTAGTATTATTTTAAATGTTAAAAAATTTAATTATAGTACGGAACCGAACGGAACCGAATAGAACCGAACCGAACCGAACCGAAACCGAATGGTTCCAAAATTATATTTGGAACCGACGGTTCCATTTACTAAATACCCGAAAGTTTCTGGAACCGAAAAAAACCGAACCGAACCGAATCGAACCGAACCGACCCGCGCCCACCCCTAATCCCTGCATTTTTTTATAGCTCAATTATGCAATTATGATTTATGTAACATTTAATTATGCAAAAAACTCTCGTTTTTGGAAGAACCCTGCTACTTGGCCTGGCCAGGGCCTAGTATCTTTTTCCTTTTTGGAACGGTTCAAAATAATTTTATAATTTCATCGATAAAGCCACTTCGTCAAAACAAGTTTATGCATGTCTTTGACATAATGAGTGTTAGAAAGATATGATTAAATGTAAAAGTTGAGTATATTTTCAACTAGTCAATAATAGAATGTCAAGTGACATTATGTCAAGAATTATATCAAATTCTCTGATACTGTAGTTTGATTTTAATTTCATTCCCTAAATAACCCCTCAATTTGTAGAACCGCTCTCTCACCAAATTTGCAAAGAAAAGCTAGAAATAAGTTGCCAGTAAAATTATGTTGAGAGGGAAATTACACACACACATTAAAAAAAGTTGATTTCTATGCAAAAAATTTCACATGATTGAATTCGAAACTAACAAGAATCTGAGTCTACTTTGATTAGTTTGAAAAGAAAGGACCACATATAGTAAAAATATAAACACAAAAATTTGATTTTTAAATGTTTATAAATTTCTTCTCTCAATTCACCCATCCATATATTTCGAGTAATTACATTGATTATGGCACAAAGATACAACCAAGTACAACCTAAAAGCAATGAACTAGCAAAATCACAAAGAAATTGTATTTCTTAATTCTAGGTTACAAAATATATGTTGCTCTATATTCTCAAGGTTCCATGAAAATCAAGTTCTCATATCAAGGAAAAATACAGGACAAGTCAAGTCTGGCTTCGGGTTATTTTTTTAGTCAACGAAAATTATCAACAAAAACTTATGAAGGAATTAAAAATAATAATAAAGAGAGAAAAGCGACAATAACAATGTGTAATATCACAAACTTGGCAAAACAAATTGCTACCGACAAGGTAGCTATCGTCAAATGATTACCGAATTGAAATACAAATTGTTACCAATGTAGTTATCATATAACAAAAAATCTCAACTCACATGAAGCAATTTACTACTGGAAAGGTACGTATCCTTGAAAACGATAAAATTTTTAGCGTTTCGTTTTATAGAAGATATGCGTATTATTTTTTCAACTCTAGGGTTTTCGTTTTTAGCCCTATGGTTTGCAACTTTTCTGCTCAAAAAAATAATAAAAATAAAAATTCAACAGTGGGCTTCTCAATCCGCGAAGAATAGCCCCAGAATCTGCAAAAAATCAAAAACAACTTTTAATAAATAGAAAATGGTAAAAAAATAAAAGAAACGAAAATAAGTCGCCGTCGTCCAGTCACCACTTGCCTCGCCTCAGGACAGTGCTAGATGGCCCGGCTATTGAGCCGGGCCATCATACAGGTGCCGACGTGGCACCATACAATTGGAGGGGGGGCTGACCGACCTCAGCCCCCCCTCCAATCACAGGGCGCCACCTCGGCGCCCTGTCAAATGCCCCGATCATTGAGCCGGGGCATTCAGTTTAATCCCTCGCGTCATGTGCAGATGTCGAGTGCTCTACTCGACGTCACAATTCTAATGATGGGTCCCAATGGTCAAAAAGATGACTTTGAATATTCCGTTTTCCAATCCTACATCTTCGACCTAGGCTTTGAAGCCACTTTCATGTACTTTATCTACAAGAAATCAAAGAAATAACCAAAAGAGAAATGTTTTCCTACTCATAATGAGAAGTCTTATTTTATAATCTTATTTACGATTCTCACATTTTGAAAGAATCGTGAGTAAAGTTCTCATACAATATCAGCAAATAGACGATCTTATTCTGTCCATCGTAGACAGGAGAACAATTTCGATAACCAAAATATCTTGCAAACTTGATTCAAAGCTTAGCACAACGTTAACCTTGACATTCGAGGGGGAAGAACAAACATTAGGGCTCAATGTTACCCTAATTCCACATAACCTAAATCTTCAATCACTTTGTCCAAACACTCATTTCCAACCCAAATCCTCAACTCATGAATCTACCAAGAACGCAAGAGATTAATCCACTAATGAAGAAGAATTGACAAAGAACTCGTAGCCACTTGGCACGAAGAGGAATCAAACATGAGTCATGCTTCTCACTTAAATTCTTTCCTGCCTAATGTACAACGATTTCAAAATCTGATCAGATGAATCCATTTTTGTAGAATCGGTTCTATAAACTGCTCCTAATTTGCCGACTTCTTTATCCAACCTCTTCACGTATTCGTGTTGGTTTTCGCCATAGTTTCAACCGTGCCGAAGGATTTTTTTTAGTTATTTGATGCCAGGGAAATGAGTCTAATGACCGAGGCTCAATCAAAGAAAACCCAACCAAAACCAGTTAATCAAGCTAGCAATTATTCAAGAATTGATATGACTGCACTGAATTTTCAATAATCTAACGGAACAAAGAATAAAAGAGAATTGGGTTAAGAACAGAGGAAATGAAATGGAGAGAATTTTGCGTTCCAAAATGCAATTACATAACAGAAAAATCATAGAGATTCCCTTCCTCGTCATGCTCTATGTAAACAGTTAATAACTCATGCAATGAAATTCGATAGGAATAAAACGTGTGTTAGTGACAATGCGATTTCTTTGAACAGAGTCATCTAATGTTACCTCCCTTCAAATTTGAAATTTATATTTTTCTTGTTCCTGATCTTTTTCCTATCTTGTTTATTCTTCTGTCGCCTTATCCTCTTGACAGTTTGGTCTATGTTACCAGCACGGTTCATCTCAAAGATAATAAAATTTGTGGCATCAACTCATTAGTCATTTTTGCCTCCCTCAGCCACCATATCTCGATCTCAAAAGTTATTGGTTTCCTATTTCAAGTTTCGTGAAAGGCATTTCGCTACAAAAAGCAGCACAACTCATTGGTCTTTTTTTTCTTCTTTTTTGGGAATCTAGAGAACAAGATTTGAAACCTTGTTGTAAATAAAATTCTTTATGGTCAAAATATCTAGTTTTTCGATATTTTCGAGATTGGGAGATGGTTGGTGGGTATAGAGAAAAGAATATATGAACAATAATTTCATTTTTGTGAAAATTGTATTGCAAGTCTGTTTATAGTCTAAGCCCTTGTTTGGGTTCTACTTTAACAAGGTTTTGGGAAAAATAATATTTTGGAGAACGTATAATTAAAAAATAATAATTTTTTTTGGATTTACGTGTATTATTATTTTATTAAATAATATGTTGTCAAAAATATAATTTGAAAAATTATAATATAATGGAGCCCAAACAAGGAATAAATAAAGTGCTAAGATACCAAAATGATATATATAGAGTTTAGATTGCTTGAATTCATTGCTAAAGTATTTAATCTTAGTAAAATAAAATAATTATTTTTACATCTGTTTGTATGGTTCGTCGCCCGAATCTTAGATCCATTTTGGCCGTGAGTCCGGTTTAGTTTTGGTACCAGAGTCATGTTTATGATTTGACCATTTAAGGTTTCTCCCCCATGTTGATAGACGAGTATAAATATTGTTGAATCTTTGCATAATGAAACAAAGTTATATGAGTCATTTATTCAAATTATGAGTAAGTATGATAGAAATGAATGCATCCTTATTGAAAAAAAATTCCATGGATTTATTTAATTCTAAGGGTAAAAAACTCTTGAAATACACTAAGCCCTGTTTGAGCCACATTCTCATTTTTATTATCATTCTTCTACACATTTTCAATCGCACATTTTTCAATAAAATAATATTTTTCATCATATCAATACCTTTTCTTTTTTCTTCAACCACACATTCCCCATATCACATTAAAGAAAAAAGAATTTTTTCCTAAAAAATGTGCATCAAACACATTCTAAAAATGCAGAAGATATAGAATTCTCTAATAGAGAATCAAATTAGAAATTGGATTCTTCTAAACGTAAAGTCTAATTTAATTTATGATTTCTATGATTACCTTTTTCTTCAGTATCATTTTTTAAATTATCATTAAATTGACTTATGTTGTACATGGTAAGTTTATTAATGAATGACAATTGTACAACATCATCATTTACGTTGATCATCTAAATATTATTTGTATCTAACAAAATTGATACATCTACTAGATGCTTACATGGTATTCGCAACCTGAAGTTTTTGAAATTATTGCTCAAAGTTTAAGCTATGAACATAATTTTCATATTATACAATCAAGACGGCGTGTCTTGTTAATACTAATGATCATAAATCTCAATATTTTAATAAGTGTTAGATGGGATGTAGATAAATGGTTTAACATTATTGTTTGTTAAACGCCTCCAATTAGTTAAGAATAAAATACTTTCCATTTATGTTTAGGGAATGCTATTACAACATCATAGTCCTCCCTGCTATAATTGACTTATGTTTAAAGCCTAATTTTTTCATCTAATTATCTTGATATTGCAGTGCATGTAAACTTAATCGACCACAATGCATTGAGATGGAAAGTAAAGAATGTTGAGATTAAATGAGTAGTTTGAATCCTTACATAATATCTCAATCTCTAATGGGTGATATTTTATAAAGCGAACGTCAATTGATTGGATAATTTTCTCAACATTAGAGGGAAGAATTAAGAAATTGAAAATAATGTACAGATGCATTATTGTCAAAATCCTTGCAAAAGACAATTCGAATTAAAAATTCGAAAGACAATTCATTTCGATGCATTTATTGACCAAAAAGATCAACAATATCTCACACGCCAACTCTAAATACTCCATTTCGAATTAAAATCCCAAAGAACAATTAGTTAATATGATATTTGATGATACGTCTAAAACGTGATGATATTCGATTCTAATATAAAAGTCTACAAACGAAAATTGAGCAATTAGCGAAGAAAGCCCTATTAAAGAGACATATACTTTTAATGGGTATTTAGACATAACAAATTATAAATCTCATAAGAAGTTCAGGTACTTAAAATAATGAAAATTGAGATATATCTCAATAAGTTATGTCTTATGGGAAAAGAAATAGAATCGAAGACAATAGTTTTGCACATGATGTATTGCATCATATTATGAATAGCAAAGAATCGAAATAAATTATTTGAAACATATCGATCGAAGTAATGATGGCCAAATAAAATGACACGATCATACTAAAATTAAATTTATTAGAGAAACCTGAAGTTTGTGAACACGATCCTAATAAAATTAAATTTACTAAAGAAATCTAAAGCTTCTAAATTTATAATCTGAATACCTAAAGACATATACTTATGCAAAATGAAAATGAAAAAAGTAAAATCGTAATATGAAATGTACGACTCTTTACATAATAAATTTTGTAAAGACTTGTATAAATAGATAAGTGATCACGTAATGGATATAATCACGACTCTCTATTTTACTAGTCTAACCATGTATGAAATTTGATATACATATAATAAATTTAACTATTGTAAATTCATCATGCATGACTATTAATGTTACGTTGAAAGATTTAGGCTATATTTGGAGCAGCTTTTCCTTTAGATTTTTGTGATTTTTTTACTGTTACTTTTGGCAGGCGGGTCCCATGCTACTCACAAGTGGTCAAAAATGACAGCCACTGTTGATTGAAAATGGGCAAAAAATCAATTTTTTCCAGAAATAATTCGCACCAGACACACCCTTAATATGCATGAAACATATAATTCAAGCAATATTTTCATGAAGGTGAGTGAATACGCGTTGTACTCTTTGTCCCTTGACGAAAGTTTTGTCCTATTGCATTTTCCTCACAAATTTTTTAATTAGATAGACAACTTTTGATAGTTTTGTCCTATTGCGTTTTCTTCATTAGAATTTTTTCCAACATGATTTTTTTCTAATAAGGTTTTCACGAGTCATATTTTTTATGTAATAAATGTCCACAATCTAAAAAGACATATTTACCCTCTAAATAATACTTCGATATGTATGAAACTTCTCAAGAGATGCTATTTTTTTAATCATCTTGTTACTACAGATATCAAGCTTTGTCTCACAAGATTTTCTTGAAGACATTGACGTACAAGATATCTACATTCAAGAAACAGTTTCACGAGATTAGAATGTATCGGCTCAAAGATTTTCAGTGATCAACATTAAGGGGAGTAGATGTATTCTTTTTCATTTACTTAGATTTTATCCCACTCGATTTTTCTAGCAAGTTTTATGGGGCAACATTTATTTTTAATACTCTAAAATGATTGTACTTTTTCTTTTTCTTTTTTGATTGATATTTTTGTTTCATTAGGTTTTTATCAAACAAGGTTTTAATGGACAAATATTTTATAATGTGTAATTCATGTAGAGTATTGTAAATGGTAAGTTTATTAGTAAATGACAATTATACCCTGGAGCCCTAAAAATTATTACCCTTATATCCATAATCATTCCCTATAAATACGAGATTTTAATTTTCAATAAAATACACACAAGTCTATTGACTTTTATTCTTATATCAACTTATAATCTTTCTTTTCAAAGAAGAATCATCAATTTGATCTAGTAAATCTAAGAACAGATTATCAGACATGCTAAGCACTGGATGAAGAGATGGGCTACAGCCCACCATTGTCCATGCCCACCTCCTTAACATTTTTTTTTTTATACCCATTGTTTTTCTACCATTCAAGCCCAGTAACTCACTGTTGAAAATTTTTGTCCCTCGTACCATTACATCCTGGCTCCGCCCCTGATACTCAAGACCATTCATTATCATGATAGCCTTATTTGAATCTTTCTTGGCTGTAGAAGAGCATTCATCAAAAGTAGTAGAATTAACAGAAGAATCAGATTCCCTTTCACTCTCACTTTCAACTAAAATACTTAAAAGTCGTTTCTTTAAACCTTCATCAGCAGCTAATTCATTAATTCTTTGTTTAGTCATGCATATATTAGCATAATGGCATATTCTACCACATTTAAAACATACAAGTTTTTTCCTGGATGATTTTTCAGAAGATTTCTCCTAAAATCTTTTTGTGAATCATTTTTCACATATTTTTTTTCTTTTTCTTTTTATAGGGATAAAATTTCTCATAGAATAATTGAATCTGTAATTTATTAAATGCAATTATTTTTCAATAGGATTAGAGAGTAAGTTTGACTCTTTAAATTTTGGAGAGCCAAACCTACAAGTTAAAATAGAAGTCTCTTGGAACTTATTTTTGGCCGTTAGTTCTTTAAAATAAAGAGCATAATGTATTTACAGAATCTCTTAGAGATGTCCTTATATTTTATTTTTAATATACAAATAAATATTGTGGTATAAAATGAAATTTTTTATATTTTATGTGCACATATGATATTTTCCAGTGTAATTAAGAGCGGGCATGGTCCGATTCGATTATCTTTAAAATGAAATTTTTTATATTTCATGTGTACATATGATATTTTCCAGTGTAATTAGGAGTGGGCATGGTCCGATTCGGTTCTCAATTTTCGGGTATTTAGCAAATGGAACGGTTGTGTCTAAATTTAATTATGAAACCATTCGGGTTCAGTTCAGTTCTATTCGATTATGAGATTCCGTACAATAATTAATTTTTTTTTATATTATAACATTGTTATATTAATTCGATTATGACATATTCAATCTTAACTCTTACAAAATAATATAGTTCAATCTCGTGATATCTTTTACATCTCTCTTTATTGAGTTCTTCATAAATTTGACTTTTAAAATCACAAGAAGGGGAAGATGACTAGTTCACAATAATAGAATGATAGAAATGACACTACGATATAATAAGAGATTTATGTAAAACTTATGTCAATTTGATTAAGTTAGGTTTGGCTAAAAATTAGAAATAGTAAAATCATGTTTTGGATTTGGACTAAATTAATTAGCTAGCAATTTATTTAAAAAATAAAATAATTTAGCTTATTTAAGATAAAAAAAAATTAAAAAAATTGGAGAGATTCAATTTTTCGGTTCTTGGTCTAGAACCGAGAATCGAATCGAACCGAACCCGTCGGTTCTCGATTCAGATATATGTTCGGGTATTTAACTTAAAAAGAATCGCTTGATTCGATTCGAGTCCGATTCGGTCTGATTCGATTCGAGAGTTTTGTCCAGTTCTAAATGTAATGAATATCGGATCAGATCGATCGGTTCGACGGAAAAAATTGGGAATCGGGCCGAAATCTGGTCCGATCATACAACAAAAATTGAATGAAAAGAAACCGGCACAAAATAATCATAACAAATTTTGTCACCCCAATTATTTTTTAGTGGATAATAATGGATTTGAAAGGGAAATTTTCATATACGAGATGTTAAATATGACAACATTTAAAAACTAAGAAACAAAGTTAAAAATTTCAAAAATCAATTTTTTTTTTCAAATTTCATTTATAAACTAATTAATTAAATATATCAAGGTCACAATTCTATACAATTTGATTACAAATTATTTCTCGATCACGATAACATTTTTTATGTCACAAATTATTCACAATTACAAATCATAAAATTTATAGGTCACAAATCACAAATCTTATAAATTACAACTCGATTTTTTTGGTCACATTATTTAATGGTCACAAGTTATTGATCAAATTTTTTTATTGGTCACAATATTAATAATTGGTCACTAACACTGTAAAACTAGTTGTGTCAAAATGGGCGGGCTAGGCCGGGCCGGCCCGCACCCCGTCCAACCCGTGCACAGCCCGCCTGACGCGAAATCCGCCCGGACGGGCTTTCCAGGCCGGGTCGGCCCAGACCGGGAAAAAATTGGCTTGGCTTGGCTTGGCCCGGCCCGGACCATGAAGCCGACCCGGCCGGCCCGCTCAGCCACGGTATTTTTTTTTTTCAAAAGTAAATGGTAAAAATTAAATTTTATAATTGTAGTGAAAATCGATAAAAGTTACATAAAAATAAATTTTACATTGATTTATTTTTCGATAAATTTTACATCAATAATTGAATAACATAAAAACTTACAATTTTTCGAATAATTGAATAACATAAAAGTCAAACGAATACTAAACTTACTTTTTTTTTTACTTTTTGTCTAAATGTCTAGCATTATTGCAGTGAGTTCAAAAGTAAATGGTAAAAATTTAATTTTATAATTGTAGTGAAAATCGATAAAAGTTACATAAAAAAAAATTTTACATTGATTTATTTTTCGATAAATTTTATATCAATAATTGAATAACATAAAAACTTACAATTTATCGAACAATATTTTGCCTAACTTGACAAATTAAACAGTTTTTTAACTATTTATAAACTTCTAGTTAAAGTACATCCCAACTAGGTTGGCACCTATTGAACTATAATTTCGTCATTACAAATCATATTCTATTCATCTACGGTAAGATTTTTAAAGTCTTGAACAATATCATCAACAACTTTATCTTGCATTCTTCTATCTGCAAATAACCAGTCTTTAACGCAAATGAGAGTTTCTAAAATATCTTCTTTAAGTCTTGATCTTCTTTCATCTAGCACTCAGTTACCTGCACTAAAAGTAGACTCCGATGCCACTGTTGAAACTGGAACTGTTAGTATTAGTAGATCTCGGGCCATTTTTGACAATATTGGATATGACCGGTCATTTACCTTCCACCATTGTAAAATATCTAAGTTGTCAACCTCGTCTTCTAGAATTAAACTATAGTAATCAAATTGATAATATCTTTCTAATTCAGGTGGCGTAACATTCTCATTTTAAAATGAACTAATAGATGAAGTAAAAGACACATTGCGTTTCTTGGCTATTAAAGAAAAGAAAGAACTTTTACCTTTAGAAGTGGTAGTAGAACTTGTAGTAGAAGGAACATTTTCAATATAACCATATTTCATAGCATAATTATTGTACATTTCATTAATAAAGCGTTCTATTTCCCAGTTTGTAATATTTATATTGAAAGATAAAGTTTCAGAAAGTTGGTCCATAGCACACTGAACTCCAAAAAATTTAATACGAGGATCCATTACAGCTGCAATTGAAAAAATCATTGGCATATTTTCGTAATATTTTCGAAACTTGTCCTCCATTGTACAAACAATATCATAAAAAAATGGATCCTCTTTATAACTTGAAAATTGATTAGCAATTTCTACAAATTGAGCGAGCACAAGATTATGCTCTTTTGTTTGGTTCATCCACTATAAAGATTTCCCAAACATCAGATGTATGCTTTTTAATTTTCGTTGATGAGAAGATCCAATATTTGGATCATTATTATTTTTCAAATTTATTGGAGAACAACTATCATTTAAATTGACATTTTTTGAAGAAAAATCGTGAGAATCCATAACACTTTAACAAAAAATTTTGAAATAATAAGATGAAAAGAAAGTACAAAATACTAAATATGAAAAATGCTTGCTGAAAATACAAAGAAAGATTATGAAAAAATAGAGATTGTAAACTTGTAGTTGTAGACTTGTAAATTGTGAGAGTTTACTAATTTTTCACTTCACAATACCACTATTTATAACAAAAAAAATAATAACCGTTACAAAGGCGTCAGCCTGCTGTTGCAGGCTGCAAGCAAGCGCTGTTTTGAATTATTTATTTATTTATTTATTTTAAAAAATCGGGCCAGCGGTTTTTCTTGAACCAATCGGTCCGGGCAGCCCGTGATTCGGCCCAAACGATTCACGAGCCGAACCACGGGCTGGTTCGGGAGCGGGCGGGCCCATCTTGACAACTTTTATGTTAATCCCACCACCAACCCACCCAATCCCAATCCACCATGGCACAACCAAAAGTAATGCAGCCTTGTCGCTGTCACTACCATTTTCAACTTCAAAACCACCACCATCTCACCACCACAACCACCAATGAACCACCATTTTCAACTACAAAACCACCATTAACATCACCAGATCCAACAAAAATCACCCCTATCGCCAAATCGACCACCAACGCTACAAACAAAAACCACTGCTACAAACAGATCAAAGAAAACCACTATGTCCCTGTCGCCATCACTAGGCGCCACCACTAGGCGCCACCACCAACACCACCTCCAGTACAAAAACAACAGCCAAACCTGAGAAAGCACACCACCTAAAACCACTTCACCGATGTCTCCATTACCATGGCATCCCTACCAACCAGCCACCACAACCACGGTACCACCGCCACATCCACGCTATCAACACCACCAACACCAACACAGCCAAACCTGAGAAGGCGCACCGCCTGGAACCACTCCGTCGATATTGCCATCATCAAACACAGGATGAAGGCGACGGTTAGGACGGGATGCCGGAAGAACTAAACACTGCGCCAACTTCACAACCGCCAACATAAACATCAAAAATAAGATCCAAAAATTAGAGAACAGGATGAAGATAGAGGTTGGGAACTGGGTGTCAGAAGAACCAAACATTGTGATTTCACAGCACCACTCGGAAGAATTGGGCTGCAATGCCCCAACACTACTTACCGGTGATAAATATGGCAGTTAAGAACAGGATGCCGGCTGTTGTGAAGTGTGAGAAAGAGAGATAGGTACGGAGAGATGGGTGTGGAGAAAGGAGAGGGTATGTGACTGTCGTGAGAGAGATAGATAGATAGATAGATAGATAGATAGAAATGAGATGGGAGGAGTAAAAAGTTTCATTACTTACCCAACTTTACCTACTGTCATGTTATGGTCACTGAACTTTGATATGCTTATGATTAGTCATTGAACTTCCACTAAATTGGCTCCATCCATCACTTCCCTCACCACCGTTTGTATGGTTTCTTACGTGGCAAGACGGAATCCCTGGTGGCAAATGACAATGTCTTCATCTTGCCATGTAAAGAATTGCACAGTGGAGAGAATTCGATTTTAACTTGTTGGAAATAAAAAACACAACTCCTCCGCACACTATCCCTAAACTCCCACCTAAAATCGAACTCGAGAATAACCCTAAAAATCAATTTGCGCAAACCCAAAATTGACTGAAGGCTGGATTGAACCCAAATTTCACACCCAGACTCGATTTGCAACTGGAAAGGATTTCATCGAAGCACATCTGTATTCGGACGGCGAAATTTGCAGAAATGGATGGAGCACACGGTGAAGGTAAACCCAAATCCTGCTTCGGTCCGATATGAGTTTTCCCATTTCTGTTCATCTTGTAGATGTCGTTTACTTGGGATTTATCAAGTTTATCGAAATTATTCAGCTATTTACGATTTTGAGATAATCAAATGCTTTTTGTGTATATATATTACTAGTTCCAACCTTGAGAATCATAAGCATTTCAACTATGAAATTGTGGAGGTTATGTCAGATTTTGTTTATGGTGCCGGAATAAAAAGTTGCTTGCTTTGTTAAAATCGAAGGATTTCTGAGCCTATTTCAACAAACAAGTCGGGGTGAGATAGATTCAATTTTATTAGATTTATAGCTTCTGATTTTTCGATAGTTGGATGCACCCTACTGCGAGAAGCTTTTACATAGCTCTATAACAGTTTTGCAGTTAACTACGTTTCCTTAACTGCTGTTGGTAGTTTTTCTTTGCAAGTAATTTCTGCTCGACTCTTGCCGTAATTTTGTACGGCAGTACCTTTACTGCTTGTACTTTTATACTTTTACCATCTCATTTGATACTTTCTTGCGGTATTTATTAGTTACCCTACTTTCTGTCATACTTAGCTTCTATCTAAGCTAATGATTTCTGTCACACTGCTCGTGCTGCACTTAAAAATGTCACACTGATTGTGCTGCGCTTTTTCAACACAAGTTTTGCATTGAATCTGTTCCATGTCAAAGAGACAAACTGGTTTTTTTCATTTTCAACTATGGATATTTTTATGTTACATTAACCAAACACTAGAAAGTGACAAGAAATATACTCTTTGCACTTACCTGAGGAACTCATAGTAACTTGTACAAAACCAAATGTTAATCAATTCATACATGAGAAATATAAGACGAGATTACAACATACATAATTTACTACAAGTTCAATGCTGATTACATAAAAATGGATGTTGACAAATACAGTAAAAGTCATTAACTCGATCACATAGTTGGATCAAAGGCAATGAACTTTCCCTTTTCCTTTTGCATAGTAATGTTGATGAATATCTCGATGTCTTTTTCTTCAGTGTGTTATTGTAAAACTATCAAAGAATACATGGTTGAAGGAGCTTGGATGGAGGCTTCTTTTACAAGAGGTTGGCAGCTGTGAGTTTTGCTTATTCATTCACCTTTCTGTTTTTATTAAGTCTAGAAACATATTTCATTATATGGGTTACATGCAGAATGTAGAGGATGGACTGGTGAATCATTCTGAGGATAGTTTCACTGGTTACAAAGGCTTGGCAATGGATGTTATGCTTTCTCTGAGAACTGCGTGTAGGTTGGATCTAGAGTCTTTTGGTGTTTCACTTCTGCTCTCAATTTGTGAGGTCTACAGACCATACGTGGAAAGTGGGCATATGATCTGCTCAGGCGCGAAAAGGAGAAATATTACGTTGGATGGATTTAGTTTCTTGCTATCAGATAAGGATGAGTTGAATTGATCCTGATGGTGTCATGTTTCCATGATTTTCTTTTTCTGTTGTTTTTCATGCTTGGAGCTCTATACCAGTAATCATTGTAATTCAATTGGGAAGTTAAAAATTAGTTTTTTGATCTGTATTTACAAGAATATTGTCACTTTGAGGTATGTGTTTGTATCATTAATGTTGCTCAAATTCACTCGTGTTAATGAGGTTATGTTAATGAAATTGTTTTGATAAGGAAAAAAAAAAGTTGTACTCTTTGCTGGCCTGCTTGTTTATGAAGTAATACAGTCATTCTTGGTCTTGATTTACAACTGGGTAACACCAGAGAAGAATGTAATGCATGAACAATAGATGTGTTTTGCAACATGGATACAAGCAAAAAGTCTTACAACAGAAATAAATGCTCAACTTAAAAACGGAAAATCACTTAAATAATGTGATTGAATCTACCAAAGTCTTAAACAAAGAACACAATAAAAAGAAAAACAATAAATACTTAACTTAAAAATAGAAAAACAACAAAAGTTTTACAATAAAGTCTTACAACATACATAATTTATGACAAGCTTAGTGTTGATGGATATCTCAATGTCTTTCTCTAGTACAGCAAAAGAACAACCTCCCTATGTTTGAAGTATTTTACTCTACCTCCATAAATTTCTTGAAGCCCTAGCCACATTCTGGGTATCGCTTTTTCGTTGGGCAGTCTGACAAGTAGCCTTGGTTACAACTTTGACACATTTTTCGTACATGATTCTTATTCCTCCACACATTTCTTGAAGCCCTGGTCACATTTTCGTGCATCCTTCTTATTTCTCCATGCATTTCTCGAAGCCCTGGCTACAACTTTGACATATGCCCCTGTTCTTGCCTACCATAATGCTTCAAATATGGGAAAGGTGTACACTGTAATAATCAAACTCCAAATAAGTTAATCTTTAGCGAATAAAGTTACAAGAAGTCATAACAAATTCATCTACCTTTTAATTGATTTGCAAATCAAAACAAGCCGAATTCCAATTCCAATTCCAATTTTGCTCCATCACAAGTCAACATTCTTGTTATTGCTAACATTTTCATGCATATTCATCAGAAACTAACATGTTTCCATTCTTCTCATGTTTCTCAAGAAATATTTCAATCATTTTGGTTATTTAATGGCAGAAGAAATGAATGCTACCGATATATTTGATGCCAACCTCGAAATTGCCAAATTCTAATCATAGTTTAACAAAAGTGAAGAAGAAAACGAAAAAATAAACAACAGGATGTAATGTAATGCATAATGTCAAATTCGACTACGAACATAGACAAGAATAAAGCCGAAATTAAGTAACAGATTGATCTGAGTTCATCTTTTAAATAAAATGTCAATCAAATAGCATGCACCTCAATTTACAAGTCAAAGATAAAAAGAAATGACAAAAAATACTTTGTGAATGAACCTCCATTACTGGGTAAATCATTAGATGTGCGAAATCACTCCAAAATTTGATATCAGAAAAAAAAATCAAAAGCACAGTTAAAACACATAAGCATTTCCTTCAACCTTATAGAAACAAATAAGGAGAATATTTCACAGCCCTGTAAACTTGGAATTACCTTCACCATGCGCGAAAGTGGTTGGGCTTGAGGAAACCCCTTCTCCGAGAATCGAATTAGGTGGAAACTTGAGTTCTTTCCAACCTTCAATAGAATTTGGGTTTGTGCATATCGATTTCTAGGGTTCTTCCATGGCTTCGATTTGGAGTTGGAGTGAATTGGGGATAATTTTTGATTTACAAATAGTTAAAATCGTATATCTCCACAAACGACTCTTCACGTGGCAACAAGATAACGCCGTCAGTTGCCACGGTAGATTCCATCCAGCCACCTCACAAGCCCTTCAAATGGATGTCTGTGCAATGATGGATGGAGCGAAATTCGTCTAAGTTCAATGACCAGTCAAGTGCATATCAAAGTTTCAGTGACCTTAACGTGACAGTACTCAAAGTTCAATGATTGATGAAACTTTTTATTCGAGATGGGAGACTAATTAGGGCTTGTGATGAATTTTGGTGGTATTAATAATATTAAATATTTGAATTAATATCTGATTTTTGTATAAACAAACTCCATTTCTGATTTTTAAAATTGAATCTTAAAATTTCTGAATTGATGTGATTAATACTTTTGAAAAAGTAGGACATGCCTCTTTCGTGGGCTTCTTTAAGGTGGATTTTATTACACTTTAATTTTAATGGACTTAATTGTGCTACTTATTCAAAATCGACTCAATCTAGGGATGACAAAAAAACTCGTCGATTAGGGCGGCTTGAGCTCGCCCAGAAAAAACCCGAGTCGGGCTCGGGCCGAGCCCCATTTTGGGGCATCGCTCTAGCCCGGCCCGGCCCGTGGCTCATCACCGGCCCGTGACTAAGTAATATAAATTTTTTTTTTAAAATTTAAAATTTTTCTTTTAAGTTTAAATGTGTTATATATATATATATATATATTAATATTTAGTTATTATAACACGTATAAATTGCACAAATTTTAAATAGATTATAAAAAATTATAAATTTAAAACGAATTTTAAAAAAACACGGGCCAAGCCTCATTTCGGGTCCAAAAAAACTCGGACCTGTTTTGCTCGAGCTCTTTGAGTTTCAGCTCAGTTCAACTCGACTCGACTCGTTGACATAGCTAACTAAGTCAATTAATTATTTTGTTTATTTATTTTTTGATGTCTTCAAATGCTCGCTCAAAATAAATAAATCTTAATTTTCGATTTTCAAAATTCAATTTAGAATTTGATTTGAACTCTAACTTCCAATCAGTAAATTGATGCACATAGAAAATTTGAGAATAAACTATGGATTTGATTTGGAATAAAAATCCTTATCTTTGAAATTTGAGAAAAAAAAAAAAAACTGTGTGTGTTCACGTTGTTGTTGTTGTTGTTATTATTATTATTATTATTATTATTATTATTATTGTGTCAAATAAGAAGATAAATATAGCACTTTAAAATTTTGAAATTATTTAGAGTGTACTTCAGATTAAAATTAATACAATTTATATTTTGAATTTGGATGTGATTTCACAATTTGAGACACACCGCCACACATACCACTTATGTTCAATCAACGAGAAATTCCGTGAATGAATTTGATTTGAATAGAAAAGAAAAATTATTTGCCAAAAGTTAGAAAAAATCAATGACTTTTCAAAAGGTTTCTACAATTTTGTATCCACTTATGCTCAATCAACGAGAAATTCCGTGAATGAATTTGATTTGAATAGAGAAGAAAAATTATTTGCCAAAAGTCAGGAAAAATCATTGACTTTTCAAAAGTTTTCTACAATTTTGTATTTTTCTCCTTTGAGATGGACATCAAGCAGAAAGTAATTAATATTATAGTTTCAAACTTGCAGGAAAAATCAACAAGATATATATGTGTGTGTGTGTGTATGTATGTATATATATATATATATATATATATATATATATATATATATATACAGAAATGATCTAATGAGCACCGGTGCTCATCTTATCCTAAGCACCGATGAGTTGGCACATTAATTCATTGGTGGATAAAGATTTTGTGAGTTCCAATCCACCAATGAATTAATGTGCCAACTCATTGGTGCTTAGGATAAGATGAGCACCGGTGCTCTCCTCAAATATTTACTCGTATAGGGAAACATGTTTCATTTTAAAAGTTTAATCTATTAGGTGATAGTTTAATTCCTTATATACTTATCATGGGCCAGGTGCCGCCACAGCCCTATGTGAATAAAATCGTCTTGAGAGCCAACCAAGTATTTTTCGACTATCGTGGTCCAATTTAAGGTCCACCACCTTTTGTTTGGTTACAATCGAGAATTCGTCTTGGTGTCCTATGGCTAAGTTGTGACCTAACTTTGATATAACTTTTAGGAAATTAAGATTTCATCTCAAAATGTTAACCTATTATGTGGGATAGTCCAATCGTTAGAAACACATCTGTATCTACTCAATCTCTAATCGATATGAGACTTTGTTCGCATTTTTCAACAGCGGACATCTATAGGACGATATAACTTTTTTTGTTTTTTTGTATATATCGACTTCTTATTATCAATTACATTTTTACTAGTAGTATCAACTCAAGACAACCAAAATATCTTGTTATTTTCATGTGATAAAAAGGTTTGACTTTATTATAATCGAGTTAAATTAGTTGATAAGACGTTGATTGATTGGTATTATATTGAATCAAGCTAAAAAGACACAGAAGAATTATTTGTATCTACGCCAAAAGGAATCCATAGAAAAAAAAAATGCTGCAACTTGCTATTCAACGGATGCAAAGTTTGAATCGTGCAGAAGTTGAAACTTTGAAACAAACAAATTTATAATTACAATTTACAAAGTCGAAATTTTTTCTTCTATAAATATCGACAGGATTCACAATATAACGTTGAAGAACCACCGGAGCTTTAATATTATACTACAGGGTCTATATTCGAAGTAGAAAACCATAGTTCATACTCAATGCCGAGTCTTAACTTTAGTATTAGTTTTATGAATTATAATTACTTGTTCACGTAAATATTTTACTATAATTTCGATCATATAATCCTCGTTTCGTATTAAAATGATGTTACAATCGTGATGGGAATAACTATCTTCTTGAAAGCGATCTTTGTAAAATTCATTTTTATCTTTGTATGTATTATTGTATGAACCGCGTGACTTTGATATAAAAATCCATAGGATTAAAGATGATTGGTCTTTTGTAATATGCCATTATTCAATGATGGTACAACTTATTCTGGATTATGTAGAAAAGCTTGCGCATAGATTTGTGCCAATAATCTAGAAACTACAGAAAGACACATTTTTAGTAATATTCACAATATTAAATTTCTTTATGAGTATGTTAGGTACAACACTCGATAAGGTCAAGGAAGAAAAATATGTAAAATAGTTATTTTTAATATGTCTAATTAAAAGTGCCGAATATGTTATGAAAAGTCGTAATTAAAATATTTGTAGCCAAATTGTGTAAAAACTCTGTGATTTGCCTTGTCTATTCCCCCCCTTTGGAATCTACTCAAAACTTTCAGCAAAATGCGGCAATAGAAAATGAAAGAAAATTCATAGATGACTCATCATCTCCATTCTATATGAACTACGAAACACCGCAAGGTGTCTTCGACAGACCTACCATTGAACCCCCTTCAACGAGTGAAATGCATTAATTGAGCAATAAAGATCAAGGAACGACAATCACTAATTCTTATACCAATGTTTTTAAGGATGGGAAGGAGCACTTTAAGGTGTGCCCTTCATCACTAGCATACGATACTTACTATTTGGCCACTATTTGGTGGGGATTAAAATTATATTTTTAGTATATTTTGATAAAAATTGATTAAATGTGTAGTTGGAAATTGTGGGTTCCATGAAAATTGTGGTCGTTAAAACGTGCTGGCATGTCACTGTCTATCCAAATTAGAGCAATTGGATTAAACCATTAACATGATGAAAACAACTTACCAATAGAAGTCAAGATTTCAAACCCCCTTTAATATCTTAGTTCCCAAATTAAAGGATAAAAGTTGGACCAACATAAATATATACCGTAGAAAGTGGTCTACTCATCAACGTCAGCATTGATTAAAAGGGACATGATGGAGAAGACGTTCCGCGCCAAAACCTGATACCTTAAAAAAACATGTGGTGATTGTACATTCATACTTGTATGCCTTTCTTCGTAGTACTTTTTGTTGGAATTTTGTATTGGAAATTGGTTGTGACCAATTGAAATGATTTAAGTGGAAATTCCTTGTTTGGTGAATGAGAAATTAAACCAAACTTAAACCACTTAATACTTGAAATTATTGGAATTGTGTAGAATATTGTGGAATATTCTAGAGAATGTAGATGAAAAGTTGTGTCTTGAGTATGACTTTTGGTATGAATAACTTCCAATAATTATGATTATTCAAGAGATGTGTCTCTTGGTATGGATGTTCCAACTACTATATATATATGGATTCCCTATGTGTTTGGATACACTACAACTACACAACAAACAATTCATTTGATAGTTTCATATCATGGTTACTTTAGTTTTGCATAAAACACTTTATAGAAGTGATTTTCTCTTGCATCAAAATCATGGTTATGGTAGAGAGGGAACTCCGTTCGAGTTCGTTGGTCTAAGTCATTTGGAGTGCTCATATGGCTTGACGTGGTCGTTGTATCTTGGGAGATAATTGTCAAGAAACCGTTAGCACCGATGCGGGGCAAATTCATCTTAAGGAAAAAGTGTCAAACACTTGTCTCGACCGATCGCATCACTTGCATTTCATCTTTCTCATTTCTGATTTTATTTATGCTTGATTTCAGAATATGGTTAATATATTTGTGTTTTATTGAAGGGTTTGAATGGAAGAACAACATGCGTTCACTCATATTGGGAAGTGAAGAACACATATTATTATATTCGAAGTCGGTAAATCGCTATTTTATCTTCTCAAATCAGATTTCGGTAAGTCGAATGATGTTTCGATTTCACGCATATTAACGGCATGCTCTTGATGAATATAATATGCACATTATCGGTGTAATATCTCCCACAATCTTAAGATGAATTTTGATGCGTTCGTTGTGCGTTTTATATTCTAGAATCTATGAATGTTGTAGTTCTGTTCATGATATAAAGATTCATTAAAAAACATGTTTAAATATTCTTCATTCATGTTTCTGTATGGAATTGAAAATTAAATTTGATTGTAATTCCTTTAATTAGTAATTTCCTTTCCGTCCAATTAACATTGAATTACAGAATCTGTTCGGATGTTGGTTTGGTCATTTCATTCCATTCCATTTTATGAACCATTGTGTTTCATGTTTAAAACTGCTATAATTAAATCTGTGAAAGATGCATGTTCATGGGCATTATCAATGATTAAATGGTATTGGCAATTTGTTCAACAAATTAAAAAAAAAAAACAAAAACAAAAAAAAAAAGGCAGTTCGTGTCTGTTCCAGTAGTTTCTTTGCATATGGTTGAATAAAATAACCATTAAAAGCATAATATGGATATTTATGCATGTAAGTTGGTCCTAATTGCATGATATGGTTTGTGGTTAAGTTTGTGACAAGTAAATTGCTTCACATCCAATGGATTTGTATATTTCTATGGTTGAATGGTCAAATATGTATGGATTTGCATATTATATTCTTTTAATTTGTAAAGAATCAGGGGTGCAGTACATGTTTGAATAGATTACATCTGAAACATGATTTATGGGAAATTGGCTGGAGACGTGCACTGATAGTGTAAAAATGGAAATTGGTGTCTATTGTATTCCAAAAGAAGTCAGTTACTTGTTTTTTATTTAATTCAAGATACATGACTTTTCAAATTATGACTGTTCATTTCATAACTGCCATGGAATAAACTTATACAATGATTGTATAAATGTTGGAAGAATGCCAACTAGTTATTGAAAGTATATGAACTTTCATGATTATTTCTTTTATTGGAATATGGAAAGCCTCAATAATTTGATGAAATTAATTGAGATGACTTATGCGAATTATGGTTGTATTCTAGCATGACTATATATGATCTTGTCACAATGGGTATTAAGTCACCTAATCACGTGGTGGAAAATTTATAAAATAATCTAGGATCATTTCATATGAAAAATCAAGGCTCTTGAAAATAATTATTTTCCGAATGAAGTATCTCTTCATAGAGATTGATTTGAAGAGGTGTGTCCTCTTGTTTCGAAGAGGTGTGTCATCGGGTTGGGTTGTGTCTTTTGAGAACACAACTATCGAACCGATGGATGATTCGTTCATTAAATTTGAACATGGTGAATAAGTATTATTTAACATGAATAATACTATCTTGTGAAATGTCACAAATGTGATATGTTTGGAGAAGTTGCAAATCTTGTGAATCAAGATGCTTAGTCTTCTTCATTGTTGAATTTAACTTCAATATAAAACCAATTAGGTTAATATCAATGCTTGCGAACTTATATGAAAAGTTCAAGATTTGTGGATGCAACATTATTAGTTGCACATGCATTCCTAATTGAGGAATTATGGGGGTAACTTATGTTTAAAAGTTATAAATTTCTATACTTTATAATCATAGAAATATGTCTATGAATGTGAAAAAGGTAGAAAATCCTTATATTAATTATAAGGATGATATACACACTAAGTTTAAAGTGGATGAAATAGGATAAAAGCCAATTACGGTGTTTGTTTGGATATGCAAGATCAATTAGAATATTTGAAAAATATTCATAAAATTGAAATGCATTGTAATATTTCAATAATGATATTGAATACCCATGTTTCTGAAATCCACTAGTAAAAGTGATTGGCTAGTGCAGTGTGTGATAGAAATCCTCCAACATTGTTGTTTGGAATTTGTAAAGCTTTAGATAAAGTTAGTTAGAAGCATGTAGCTTCATGAGAGGATTTCTTGGTGGTGACATGTTGTATCTATTAAATCAATTAATTATTGGCTAGCTATATTTGATGAAATACTAAGTCACATGTAATGGTATGTCTAGACGTAGACATAATACCGTTAAGCAGTTGATCTCAATGGTGTAAATTCGTGGTACCTTTAGAGATTTACCGAGAGATCAGAAATACTGCATATCGAGGGAAATGAGATTAAAGCCTACGACGTAAGAGTCTTTATAATGGTAACCCTACCTTGTTGACTGGAGATCCCAAGATCTTGGTTCAAAGGGACAACTAAGTTATGAAGATTCCATGAAGCAGTTAGAAAATTATTCCTACTCATTCCTATGATAATTAAAGTGCTTTCTGCTGAATAGTTGAAGGTTAAGATACTCTTTTAATGATTCCTATAGCTTGATTCAGTCAAGTGGGGTATGGCAGAATACTCTTAATAGGAGATCACCTATGTAAGTGTGAAGTGGGGCCGCTTCAATGAGAATTGTTCGAGGCTTAAATTCTCTAAACACTTATGAAACCAAGAGTGATCCATGGCCAAAATGGACACAACCGTGAGAACCATGAACGGTTTAGGGAAGACATTGTGTGAGTACTGTTGTCTCGGCTTACACCAACGGCTGAATGGTTCAAGACATCACGTTCACCAATTAGCCAGTAAGTCCGATAGTATTTCACTAAGGGAGGTTCAAGGCCAGAAGCTACCTTCTCTGATACAGTGTTTTTTCCGCTCTCTCTCTACTAGTGTCTGCATAGTCATTTGCATTAATTTTCATTCATGTGGGGGATTGTTGGAATTTTGTATTGGAAATTGGTTGTGACCAATTGAAATGATTTAAGTGGAAATTCCTTATTTGGTGAATGAGAAATTAAACCAAACTTAAACCACTTAATACTTGAAATTATTGGAATTGTGTAGAATATTGTGGAATATTCTAGAGAATGTAGATGAAAAGTTGTGTCTTTTCATATGGATCATGACTCTTGGAGAGTATGACTTTTGGTATGAATAACTTTCAATAATTATGATTATTCAAGAGATGTGTCTCTTGGTATGGATGTTCCAACTACTATATATATATGGATTCCCTATGTGTTTGGATACAACACAACTACACAACAAACAATTTATTTGATAGTTTCATATCATGGTTACTTTAGTTTTGTATAAAAAACTTTATAGAAGTGATTTTCTCTTACATCAAAATCATGGTTATGGTAGAGAGGGAACTCCGTTCGAGTTCGTTGGTCTAAGTCATTTGGAGTGCTCCTATGGCTTGACGTGGTCGTTGTATCTTGGGAGATGATTGCCAAGAAACCGTTAGCACCGATGCGGGGCAAATTCATTTTAAGGAAAAAGTGTCAAACACTTGCCTCGACCGATCGCATCACTTACATTTCATCTTTCTCATTTCTGATTTTATTTATGCTTGATTGCAGAATATGGTTAATTTATTTGTGTTTTATTGAAGGGTTTGAATTGAAAAACAACATGCGTTCACTCATATTGGGAAGTGAAGAATCCATATTATTATATTCGAAGTCGGTAAATCGCTATTTTATCTTCTCAAATCAGATTTCGGTAAGTCGAATGATGTTTCGATTTCACGCATATTAACAGCATGCTCTTGATGAATATAATATGCACATTATCGGTGTAATATCTCCTACACTTTTTCCTTCTCTGGTCAAATCGAGGAAAAAAGTATGTTGCTAATATTTTGCTCGTTTTTAAGATTTCAAACCCCCTTCAATATCTTAGTTCCCATTTGGATTTAAAAAATAAAATCTCAATACGTATCCAAATTTATTGTTAAATTCTAGAAGCATTGACTAAGCACTTATTGTTTTAAAATAGTATTTTCTTTTGTAAAGGTTGAACCCCAACCTTGAGGGTCCCCCACCTCCCCGTCCCTACAGCATCGTGGAGGAGGTAAATCGCGATATGTGCCTTAGCATGCCATAAAGAGTCAAATTTCATACATTGATTATGGGAAAGAAATCATGTAAGCAATAGGAATAGAAGTGCGGTTTCATTTTTTTCTTTTTTTGGTCCACTTTTAATTCATTTAGACGTGTGAAATGTATTTCTGCAGAACAAATATACTAACGAATCAAAAAGTAAGAAAAGTGATTATTGTGCTCTACTTTAAATTTATCGAAAGAATAATGTTAGTTATCATTATGATGATGAAACATCGATAATGTGACAGGTTATGTGGAATAACGAGATTGAACATTTCAATTTTTATGAACGAGAGATGAAGAAGAGAGAGAGAGAAATATGAGGGATAATGAGTTGCCACATCATCGATGTTCCATCATGATAATGATAAATAACATTACTTAGAAGATTTCAGTTTGTTGCTGATATTCTCGTCTATTTAAATTTCATGCGAACACAAGTTGAAAATGTGCTAAAAAATATAGAATATCTATAAAAGAAATTGTATTTGACTGTTATATCAAAAAAATGGGAGGATTAAGTGGTGAGATTTCTATTATACAGTTCCTTTAGTTATTTTTTGTGCAGTGCTTGAAACTATCTAAAGAAAGTGAGATTCCTTGTCTAAGTTTAATTATTCATTAAGGTATTGCATAGAGGTTACATGTGTTAATCTTGTTTTTTAATATGTTCTCTTATGTGCACATTCGAAAATGTCACTTATAATTTTATCCGGTCCAAATGTAGCATCTTTTTTTTGTGGGGATTAAAATCAAATTTTTAGTAGATTTTGATAAAAGTCGATGAAATATGTGGTTGAAAAGTTATGGATTCTATAAAACGTGTAGTTAAAATTAATTTTTGTCTTTGTCTTGAATTAAAATCCTTAATTTAATTTCCACCAAACAAGGACATAATATTGAACCACTTCATCTGAAAGTTTAAATTATTAGTGAGAACAACGTGTGTTCATTTAAATTTTTGTCTCAAATAGTTTTCAACTGTAAATTTTAGCGCTGTTTGAAAATCCAGTGTGAAACCAAGTTTGGCATTAAGATTCTATGCCAACTACAAAATGAGCTGAGATAACGCAAGTCCATAACACACTTGAATATGCTTTGTCGTTTTGTAACGGACCAAACCTTTACTTTAGTTAGTTATCTATACTCAAAGAAAAATTAAGGCTTGAACAGAAGAAAAAATCAAGTTGCTTGTAAACGTGTAGTAGAAGAATATCCAAACCAAGAAATTTGAATAATACTATTCTACCTGGACTAATGGTTGGTGAGTACCAACGCTAGTGCCGACTAATAGCATTACTCCAACTATTATCTTGTACAGGTGGATATTGGTCAAGATTCTAGAACTTACACTAGTCTATTATAAAAGGGGGTTTCAACTCCACTTTTGCTACTAAAACTAGCTTCTTCTTCAAGTAAGAACATTATACTCATTTTCTTGGTAGTGTAATGGCTGGGGAAGAAGAAAATGGGCAAGATCGGTGCACACAAGATGGGACTGTGGATCTTAAAGGGAACCCTATTCTTAGATCCAAGAGAGGAGGGTGGACTGCTTGTTCTTTCGTTTTTGGTATCTATCTCTCTCTAATCTCTCCCTCTCTCTCTCCACTACTTAATGGTGCTACTTTTAACTGCTTGGAAGGGCCATATATATACTTAGTTTTCCCATGTTTTAGGAGATCTTAAGACCTCTTTCTCCCCCGAAAGAAAGAATTCTGTGCCCTATTGGTTTTTTATAGTGATTAAGTTGAAAACAGTATATTTTCTTGTGTTCCTTTTCATGTAGTTCATCGATCATATGGTTTTCTGTTCTTTAAAATAGGCTCCTCCAAGTTACCACCACCAAGGGCGCCACCACTGCCGCCCCTCCCACCACCAACAACCACCAGAAAAGGTGGTGGGAGTGGGGACCGTCGGAAAAACTTATGTTTAGAAGTTAGAACTAACTTTTGCGGTTTTGCCTCAAGGTCAATGAGATATTTTGAGCGCAGACAATTCGTTAAATGTCGGTTGGCTTAGTAGCTATCAATCTTACGTATGGCCTACTCTAAAACCAAAATTTCTTATCTACCTCGTCCAACCAAAACTAAGGAAAGATTGCCATGTGACCCAATTTTTCCATAACAAAGTTAGAAGAACCAAGAACCCCTAATTGATGACACAAAGAAAGCACCACACATTAAATTCAACACTTCACTCCATACTTCGTTTTCACCTCACAAAACCCGAAGTGAAAAAAGTCTTTTTAAGGCAATTCTTACTACTTACGAATCTAAACATAGATTACAAATGGGTTGTTGGATTATCCTATATTTGAACTAGAGACCTCGCCCAGTGAAATAAATTATCGCACCTACGGTCCAACCAATTGGGAGAAAATCAATATACGTGCAGTTAGGTTCGGGAAAAAAAAAACTAACAACTTTATGTCATTGCAGCTATTGTCCTATTAACTTCCATTTAATTGTCGCATCAGATTGTTGACCTAAATAAATGACTCTTGTCTTGTACAGTTTATGAAGTTTTTGAGCGAATGGCCTATTATGGGATATCCTCCAATCTCATCATTTACTTGACCAAGAAACTGCATCAGGGCACAGTTAAGTCAGCTAACAATGTCACCAATTGGGTAGGCACTGTTTGGATGACGTCTATTTTGGGTGCATATGTTGCCGATGCACTTCTCGGCCGTTATTGGACTTTCCTTATTGCTTCGGCAATATATCTCATGGTACGTCACTTAAAATGTTAATTCATGTTTTTAAATTCGACTTGAACATTAAAAAAGAGGGGTTAATTAAAAGAATTGACATATTCAAATAAAAAAGCCAATTGGTGGACCTGTGCTTGGGTCACCTTGTTCCTGATTGAACCAAGTGGTGGATCAGATTTTGTTATGGTCTCGATATGTTTGGGTCTTAGTATATAATTGGACTGATGCTTGACTGATGCCCTAATCAACTAATGTGGGATCCCTTTCACCACGTGCATGCCACATAATTTATGAATAGAACATTTTTGTAAAATTTGTCATCTTATTTAAAATTTCTAAATTTTTGTTTCTACAAATCATGTGAAATAAATGCAATTTTTTTCACCTGTTGACAGGGAATGTCGCTGCTAACCCTAGCAGTATCGGTACATGGGCTAAAGCCCCCTCACTGTGTGGATCCAAATCTATCCACCTGCCAAAAGCCCAATAAACTGCCATTAGCTGTATTCTTTGGTGCACTCTACACCCTAGCACTGGGAAATGGTGGTACAAAGCCCAAAATTTTGACTATAGGGGCCGACCAGTTTGATGAGTTTGACCCGAAAGAGAAGTACCAAAAACTTTCCTTCTTTAATTGGAGGATGTTTAGCATATGTGTTGGGACACTATTTGGCAACACTGTTCTTGTTTATATAGAAGATAATGTGGGCTGGACCCTCGGATACGTGCTTCCGACTACAGGGCTCGCGATTTCGATTATGATTTTCTTGGCTGGTACCCAATTCTATAGGCACAGGAAGCCCACAGGAAGCCCATTTACAAAAATGGCTAAAGTCATAGTGGCTTCCTTAAGAAAGTGGGAGGTTATTGTCCCTGCTGACCCTAAAGAACTGTATGAGCTTGATTTACAGGAGTACACTAAGAAAGGGAAATACCGGATCGATTCTACACCGAGCCTAAGGTTTGTTCATTACTCTTTTATCTTAAGTTCAGTTATTTAGTCTAAAATGCTAAACATGTTACACCATCCCCAAATTTAGTCTCATTTGAGCTTCATTTCTTAAAACTCATTTATAATCACATATTTTAAGATATCTAAAATTTTTATCAACTTTTTAATCATGTACTTCATCAATATCCACACGTTGACATCTTCCTCCACACAACTCAGACATTTGAAAATGACAGAAAGGGGACCGAAAATGATTTTTCCATTTTTGTGTGCCTAGGGTAGGGTAGGGTAGTGTAGGGCCATGTCTAAATATCTGCTATATCCGCTAGATCAAAAGTCATTGAGAAAGTAGAAAAGAAAATGTCTGCTATCTTTAAAGCTTTTTATTGTGATTACCACATATTTGACTGCAACATTGTCTATCATTGTGCCAAAGTCATTGAATAGTGACCAATTATAGACTTTAGATTATAGCCCTTCACTCCCTTTTTTAATTTTTTTATTTAAAATATTCAGTTACAAAATATTCTAAGAGCTACTATGGTCCAACATTGTGTATTATTTCATCGAGTCTAGACAAGCCGCATATCGAACAATATTTGACTATAAACTTCGTACGCCTGAGTTTTAATCGGTATAACGATGGATCTAATGCTATGATGAAAAACGATTTATTAGGTCAACCCTTGATTTACAGTGAGCTTTTAATTCATTTAATGATTTTACTTATGCAGGGTACTCAACAAAGCATGTGTGAAAACTGATTCTACTAGTCCTTGGATGCTATGTCCAGTGACTCAAGTTGAGGAAACAAAACAAATGCTGAGAATGATCCCAATTTTAATAGCCACCTTCATTCCAAGCACAATGATTGCACAAATAAATACCCTTTTTGTCAAACAAGGCACTACACTTAACAGACATGTAGTTGGTAAATTCAATATTCCCCCAGCAAGTTTAGCAGGATTTGTTACATTATCCATGCTGATATCGGTCGTGCTATATGACCAGTTCTTCGTAAAAATAATCCGAAAATGGACGAAAAACCCGAGGGGCATCACCCTTTTGCAAAGAATGGGAATTGGTATGATTTTCCATATTGTGATTATGGTGGTTGCTTCATTGACAGAAAGGTATAGACTTAGGGTTGCAAAGGATCATGGCCTAGTGGAAAATGGAGGACAAGTACCTCTATCAAGTTTCATTTTATTGCCTCAGTTTCTACTTATGGGAACTGCTAATGCATTTCTTGAAGGAGCGGAAATCGAGTTTTTCTACGATCAAGCACCCGAAAGCATGAAGAGTCTTGGGACATCTTACTGGATGACAAGTTTTGGAGCCGGGAACTTTATGAGCAACTTTCTTCTTTCAACAGTGTCGCGCATCACAAAAGAGAATGGACATCAAGGATGGATTCAGAACAACCTTAACGCGTCTCATCTTGATTATTACTACGCGTTCCTCGCCATCTTGAATTGTTTGAACTTCATTTTCTTTTTGGGTATGATCCAGTTTTATGTATACAAGGCAGAAGTCTCTGATTCAGTGAGAGTGAGTGCTAGGGGAGGAATTGGTAGCATCGAAGCATAGGATAACTGATCAAGAAACAACTTGAAAAATGAAATTATTGTATTCCACATTTGGTGAATTAACATTAGGAAAATTCTTGTGGTACATTATGTGATCCATAAAGGGATCCATAATGGACACATTGCGGCCTACAATTGGTGGGAGTGCCTGTGGGATCGGCACTCCAACCAATTGTAGGCCGCAAAGTGTCCATTATGTAGATCCTTATGGATCTCATAATGTACCACAAGAATTGTCCTTAACATTATGCCTCTCTTTGTTGTTATTATTATTACTATTTTTTTTAAAGGAGTTTGGGTTTTATTTTATTTTGCTAAAATTCAACTAGTGCTTGATAAGTGAGAACTATTTATCAATCTTACAAAATATACTAAGAAAATGAAACCTACGTGAAGCGCTTTTAAATTATTTCATTTCTACTCGAGGAAATGGCATTGTTTATACTTGATTAAGGGAAAAAGAAATGGCTGCTTGGTTGGAGGTCTCGATAATTAGCCCTTGTTTGAACCACGTTCTCATTTTCGTTCTCATTCTTCTACTCATTTTTTAACCACACATTCTTCAATAATATAATATTTTTCATCACATCAATAACATTTCTTTTTTTATCAACCACATATTCACAATCAAGTCACCAAAAAAAATGCATTTTTTTTTTCCATTTTAACGTGCATCAAACACACTCTTATTAAGCCCCTGTTTGGACCACCTTTTTTATCTCATTAAAATGAAAAATATGACCGTTATCCATCACATCAACATTTAAATTAAAATTTTCTATCTCTTGTGTCGGCCCAATAACGACTATACTTTTCATTCTCATTTTACAATAAGGTAGCTCAAACTGGGCCTAAAACTCATCTAAAAGGCTAGTCAGTCCAAAGTGACTAGAGGCCTTTACATTCTGGCTACTTATATTCACACCATATTTTTATTGTAATGAATGTCCTTTACCTTTAATCATTTTTGCACTTATGTACCCAATTTTTTCGTCAAATCTTACCATCAACCCTCTATAAATTTTTACATCTTATCTAATATTAGTAACGGTTTCCATCCCAAAAGTTCCCAAGGAGAGCGTAAAATACTTGTGTACCTCTCATATTTTTGAATAAGTGAAATAAACAACAAAGTTTAAATGCATGTTAGAAGGATATTTGGTCTGAAATAGTCATCATCAGAGACAAGATGTAATAATTAATTAAAGTATAAGGATTAAATAAGATATAAAAGTTGATGACACAAGTGTTGAAATGAACAAATTTTGAAACTTTTTATTGCAATTAAAATACAGTGCAGGAAATAAAAATTATTATATTAATATAATTATCTTTATTTTTCCGTGTAAGAGGCATTTATTTACTTCAAAAAATTATTAAATAAACCTTAATTGATTTATATATGACCATTCAGAATTGTTCTTCGTTGTAGTAGAGCGCATGCCCCGAGATCACCAACAAAACTCTTAACAGATTTGAGCGTCGCTTCATAGATCCAAGTGACAACATATCGCCAAAAATACAAACAGATCTGAGCGCCACTTCACTGTTAGTGTAGCTGCCGCTGCATCGCCATTGTGTAAAGCCCCACGTAGCAATGTCATCGCTACTACAAGCGACTTTTAGAGGTGGTCTCCAACGACGACAGTGGTCCACGTGTAAGGAAGACGGTAAGAATTAGACAAAAAAAAGTTAAGAATTTAAGTGTTATAATGAGAATATATTGAGGACCTTAAGTCCAATTAAAATATGGTGTTAGAGAATAAAATTGTGGTGTGAATATAATTAGCCTTACCGATATTACTAGTCTATTGCCCGTGCAATGCACGAGCTTTGTTATTTCGAAGGTAATATTAGCGTTCCTGGAAAATAGATTGATACCCCTTCTTTAGGTGACTTCTTAAACCTTTGATGCATAATATTTTTTACATGTACCAGTAGGGTGGGAGCAGGGCAGTGCACAAAGAAAGCAAATGTTCATATCCTTCAGAACAAAGATAATAATAGCTTACATCTTGGGTTTCAATTGATAACATGCGGAGAATGAAATATTTCGAAAGTTTTTCCCTTCTCTCCCTATTATATAAACAAACGGTGCCATAAAATGGCTCTACAATAAAACCTTTGCTATGAACGGTGTGCAGCTCAAAAACTAAGGGTCTGTTTGATTGTAATGATGAAAAATGGGTGAAAAAAAAATGTTTTATAGGGAATTGATTTTCTTAAAAAATGTTTTACTAGGAATTGTAATTAATTGTATTTGATTTGTATAATTTTTCATGGAAAATGTTGAAAATTTGATGTCCATTTGACTTCATTTTTTATGAAATTTGTCCATTAAAATGATAAATTTTTCTACTATTGAGTCTAAATTTGTTCTCATTGTAAAAAAAAATTTTGAAAAAAAAAAAATTTACCATACCGATTATCATTCGTTTGACTTTATTTTGCATGAAAGTTGTCGATAAAAGTGAATTTTTTTTTTACCATTGTGTCTAAAATTTGTTCTCATTGCAAAAAACAAAAAACAAAAAAAAGGTGGAAAATGTTTTCCCACCTATTAGGTGAAAAAACATTTTCCACTATTTGTGCATCAAAGGGTTGTACCTAGAAAAATGGAGGAAAACATTTTCATAAGAAAATTTCGCACATCAAACAGTCAAAAAAGTGAAAGTAGAAAAATATTTTCCTACTTCCCTGGAAAACTCCGCCATTCAAACGGAGCCTAAGGCCCTGTTTGATTTGCTTCTTTTTCCATGGAACTAGGAAAATTTTTTCCGTTTTCCATCTTTTGCGCTATTTGATAGCCTAAATTTTCTACGGAAAATATTTTCCTCCCCAACCTGCCACGTCAGCATTTTCATGTTTTTGAGGAAAAAATTTTCACCTTTTTGGTGAGAAAATTTTTTCCAGCCGACTGCTAATTTTTTTTTTTTTTGGGAATGGAAACAAATATCATAACCAATTGTAAAAAAAAAATTTCACTTTAATGGACAATTTCCATATAAAACAAAGTCAAACGAACACTAAACTTTGATTAAAAAAATGATTTTTTAGGAAACAATTTTTTTTTCTTTTTTTTTTTACTTTTTGGTAATGGAAACAAATTTTATAACCAATTGTGGAAAAAAAAAATCACTTTCATGGACAATTTCCATGTAAAACAAAGTCAAACGAATAGAAAATTTAAAAATTTTCCGGGTGAAAAATTATACCAATCAAACACACTTGAAATCATTTTCTCTGCAAAACATTTTTTAGGCAAAACTTTTCCCTGTAAAATATTTTCTTTCCACCCATTTTCCACCCTTGCAATCAAACGCACCCTAAGTGAAAAGAAAAGTGGAATAAACAAGTCAACAGTGACTACAAATGTGTTGACTCACCAACAAGCTCTGCCTGAAATGTCAATAAATAACACTTCTACAATCTTTAGCCCACTACAGCAACAAATGAACGTATTGAGAGAGATCATATCAAGAATAAAAAAAGAGAGAACAAAGACAAATGCAAGTAGAGATCACACACGTAGAGAGGGAAAGAGAGACCTCGTATACTGAGATGTGTTAGTTGCAGGAATTCTTTGCCCAACGATCATTGATCTCTTATTTTCCCAATCAAAAACAGGTTCATAAGCAGGCAAAGGAGATTCTCCAACATGCTGCAGGTAACTTGCAATAATGTAAAAATATTTAAGCAGTATCCCACATGCAAATACATGAAGTACGAAAAATATTGCTAAGTGAAGACCTTGGAAACTTTTGCATTTGATGACTCGTAGATATTTTCTTCTGAAAAGTGATGCCTAGATGTACTTGATGTACGTGGCATCTCTTCATCCATGGGATCTTCTACTTTAGTTCTTCTAGCATTAGCAAAATTCATTTCAGAAAGTAATTCGAAAAAACATGATTAGTTATCACACATGTACCTAGTGCCATAAAATTACAAATATTTTGTTTCCCACTGTACAGAAGAGACCACGGGTTTGCAGGATGATTTCTCATTCATTCACTAGGTTGCAACACACAATCATGCAATAGAATTAGATGGTACGTTGTAGAGGGTTTATTTGAACATATACTGAGGATTCAAAGCTATTTTGTGAGAACAAAGTAAACGCCATGATCATACTTTCTAGGAGGAGAATGAATTCGTATAACATCACATCTCCTGCGCTACTGAATCTATAAATTGTTTACTCCAAATGGAAGTGTATAATTATTGCCGTGTAACTAACCTGTTTCTATATCAGTATCAGGTCCTTCAAATATCTGATTGTGAAATGAGATGGGGTTAATTCTTTCATAGTGCCCTTGTATTCATCTTTAACCCATTCAGAACCATAACTTCGAATAAGTTCATTCAAATGTGGCCACTGCTCCAAGTTTTCATCAAGCTGGAATAAAATGTCAAATCAATAACACATCAATTTAACTGTCAAAGACTTGATTGAATCATTCTATCTAGCATATAATCCAGGACCCTGAACAAGAGTGCAACTAACAAAGTTATGCAGCATGTGTAGGTAGATAAATCCAGAACCAGTACCATAATAGAGCTACTAAACCTAAAGTTCTAGTGCAAGAATATATAGTCAATTAATAATAAAAAACAGGAATTCCAATGCTCAAAAAGTAATTCTAAACATTTTTTTTTCTTATTTTGAAGTAAAGTTGGACATTGAATGATCATAATATTAGATAATTTGTATGTTTTTTTGGTATTTTAACGGAGGGTCGCCCCTCCAACAGAAAAGGTCTAAATATGGAAACTTCTCTGCCATATCTAAAAAAGTTAGTAAGTCTGACTCACAAGTGGGCAGTTGACAAGAAAGAAAAAATTCATTTCCAATAATTTTAGATAATGAATAGTGCAGAACCAATTAAATGTAAACCTCTGCCACCAAATGAACAGTAGTTACCTCATCATCTCCTTTAATAGCAATGCTGGATCAAAACTGCAACAGGAATTGCCACTGGGAACCTCATATCTCATAATTGACAAATAAAAATCTCACAAACCACACACCTTAACCCTCAGCCCCGCACTCTCTCTTTTCTTCCCTAAAGCAAGGGACAGCTTTTATTTCACAAATTCTGCAAACGACAATCTATATTTTACTCGCAAATGGCATTGACACTCAAAAAAAACAACCAACAAGAGGTTGGTATATAGATCTTGTGTAATTGAATGCTGTGAACAATTTAAATGAATAATTAACTAACCAATGTATGATCAGCACAAAACAGTAGTAACCCAGAAGAAAAAATATGGCCAATGAAAGAATTGACTGTAATGCACGTTGCTGCTGAGGCTACAAGGATGACTATGTAGAGGCAAGAGTTGATGGTTGAAGTGTATGTTTAAGTTGCCTCGATAGATTGATCATTAGATTAATAGTTTGCTCTGTAGCAAGATCTTTACATGCACATAGAACATGTAGCGGAAGAAAGAGTTGATAGTCAAATTGTGGACTGATAGGATCCCCTGTCTCTGCTACCCCACCTGGAATTCTGCAAACTGGAGTACTGTGAGCTATACTGATGAACAATGGAAGATATTTGTATTGGAATATAGCTGCGAATTATGAATGTAAGAAGAACACGGATTGGTAATGATTATTGTATTGAAATGAAACTGGAATTGAAATGAACAGAACAATTCCAAGGCATTCGAGAGGCCTGGATTCTCTCCTACTTGGCTCAGCCAACTACTTAATATTTTGCATACCCAATACCTCCTACCTCTTCTTTATTTATAAGTATTTTGTAACCAAACATAACAAAATTTGTTACTATTAACTACTTCTCAATTCTTCTAGATCCTTCTAGAATGCTCGAGGTGAATAGGGGTCTATTCAATACCAAGTCTCGGTTGTTATTTTCATATAATTGGGTTCCTATCACAATCCTTCTAGAATGGATGAGGTGGGTGGGAGCCTATCAATACCCGTCGCCCGAAAATCCACCTTGTCCTCAAGGTGGAAGTGTTGCTCCACTTCAAAATCTGGAATGAGTTGAATAATTTCTTTAGCAAGAATCCCCGCCACGGCCGATGTCGAAATGGGGTATTTCAATCCAAAAGCAGTAAAAAATTTCCAGCACCGACAACGCACAATTAGAATGATTTCCTGACAAATTCCATAACCCGTCGCATATATAGAAACTATTAAAGAGTTTGAGCTACTGGAATGAGTTTTATTCGTATTTGGACTTGGCAACTTGATTTTAGCCCTTACCATATGTTGGGCTAACTCCCAAAAAAGGTCCAGTCCTTATAGACTATAGCCTAGTTCTTGAGGTTGCCGTTTCACGTGATTCATTCCCCTCGCCTCTTCGAGAATCAGCGATTGTGGCGCCACCAAAATCTTGATGGTCATCTCCTCCTCCAAAGACGACGAAAAGGGGCCGACCAAAATTTCTAACATCCTCCGGTAATCCGTTCAATTCCGATGACCTGCAGTGGCTCCGATTTCCTCATAATTGGTTGGAGCTCCCGAATTGAAGGTGGCTTTAGACCGGGTAGCTGTTGCAAAATTCTTCTTTCCTTCACGCACATGTTCATCCCCTTCCTTCAATGTATCTGGGATTGCCAGCAATGGAGCTGCAATTTCTTCTAAGACCCGTAATTTCCCTTCGTTGCTCTTCTCCTACGCCAATGATTTCCCAATGGCTTCTTCCACATCCAATTTCTTCATCATTAAAACTATTTTGCCTCCTTTATTTTGGCAGTCATTTAGTGTAAATTGGGACAGCCCACCTTCATTATTGCTGCCACGTCCCTCTGAATATCAGGTTTCATTACCTCTATCCTCTGCTTCATGAAATCCTGAGAAGGTCGGAATCTATCGAGCATCAACTCTTTCAATTCTCTCCAAGTTTGCACAAGTTGTTGATCTACCTTCTGAAACCAATCCCATGTTTGCCAGCCAAAACAAGCTGTGGCATCCTCAATTTTCTCCGCCTCCAATAACCGGTTTCTGGAAAAAATCTTATCAGCCTCCGACACCCACCAATATGTATCTTCTCCACAGAATATTGATATAACTAAACGGCCATGTGTATCCAATCCAGAATCCCTTGCTGAAATTGGTTCCATCTACCCCAGAATCGAGTGCTCTGATACCAATTTGATAGGATCCCCAGTCTCTGCTGCCCCACTGAAGGATATTCTTGTTGGAATTCTGCAAACTGAAGTACTGCGAGCTATACTGATGAACAATGGAAGATATTTGTATTGGAATATAGCTGTGAATTATGAATGTAAGAAGAACACGGATTGGTACGGATTATTGTATTGAAATGAAACTGGAATTGAAATGAACAGAACAATTCCAAGGCATTCGAGAGGCCTGGATTCTCTCCTACTTGGCTCGGCCAACTACTCAATATTTTGCATACCCAATACCTCCTACATCTTCTCTATTTATAAGTATTTTGTAACCAAACATAACAGAATTTGTTACTATTAACTACTACTCAATTCTTCTAGATCCTTCTAGAATGCTCGAGGTGAATAGGGGTCTATTCAATACCAATTCTCAGTTGTTATTTTCATATAATTGGGTTCCTATCACAATCCTTCTAGAATGGATGAGGTGGGTGGGAGCCTATCATGGACCCTACGAACAATACAGAATTTCTTTTGGGCCAAATGTTCAAAAGATAGGAGAATTCTCTAAACATGCAAGACCAAAAATAAAATAATCACTTTCGGAGCATATTCATGTATATTAATATCCAAAGATCCCCTAGTCAAGTGGAGGCTAATTAGATTGTAATACTCTCTTTGGAATATCATACCACAATAGAATGCAAACCAAGTTATTAAGTGGTCATATGGTGAGAACTAACCCTAGCAAATATAGCAACAATTTTGGGGAGATATTGAATGTTAGGACCCAAAATTTCCCTATCGGACCTACAAGAGGAAAACCAGGTCAATATACAGAAGCAAGGATTGTTAGCAACAAAGTTTGATTTCCAATGATGCCAAATCAAAGCAGTCTTAATCGCCTACCTTTCGACAATTGAGCAAAGCTGCTCATGCACAAGTTTTGCTTCAGTAAGATCACCCTTTATAGGTAAGTAGCTTAACCAGGGAGGGACTACCTACTAGTAACATTCAGGAGTAAGAGTGCAGGAATTAACAAGAAATAAGCAAATGAAACATACATTTATACACAAAAGAAAACTCTACTAGAATCAGCATTACAAAACGAATCAGATATCTTCAAAGAAGATGAGATTGGTGTTGGAAAGTTGTTATCCTACTATACAGTTCAATGTTAGAAACATTTGGAAGAAAAAACTTGAAGATCTTCTTTCAATTGGTGTTTACAGTTACTTTCTAACATAAGCTTTTGCTATATTAGAAGGAAGTAGATTTATATACCAACCAAGAGATGTTAAGAAGCCTTTTTGGGTCAAAACTGAAAGCAGGCCAGTGAATAACAAATCTTTTTGAGTGACCAATGTGATACCCAACTTGTTCACCTAAATACGAGCTTTTGCCACAATTTTTGCAACAGCTACAACATCAAATCTTCTTGGTTGTGTACAAAATATAGGCTCCATGTTACATCTATACGAAAAAAAACAATGACACATGCACATTTTATCAAATCAAGTAGTTGAATTGTCCCAATTGAAACTAAGTTTAATAAAATCAAACTCAACCTACATTTCCACATATAGAAACAACCAATCTATTCTAATTAATCCCCTTGATCATCGTATTTGGGTCTCTCATATAAGCAGCCACTTGTTCAGTGATATTCTGAAGAAGTGCAAATAGTCAGTTGTTGACTGTTGCACATTTCACTGCACAAGAAAAACTCCCAAAATGCTAGGATGGTATAGATTACAGTCTATACTCCCAAAAGTCCCTATGCACTCGATGAGTAAGAAAAAAACTCCCCAAAATTCTAGGATGGTGTCCAAAGCCATTAAACATATAAACCAAGTATGGTTTTCATCCATCTAGGCCACAACCATAATGCTAGCATGGTATAGATTACAGTTTAACCCTAACATACCGAACATGAAAAGAAAAGGCGACTTGTAATAACTAAAGAAAGGAGAGGTAAGATGGAGAAAGAAGCATGCATGTACCAGTACCCCTTTAGTAGATTCTTCAAAACTTCCGAAAGCTGTTCAGCCCCAATGTATGTGCACCATATCTAGAAACATATGATCCATTGCAGTTTGGGGTACGTCCCAAGCCAAATATAAAACCCAAATCAAATGGGAATGCTTCTTCCATCAACGACATCCTTCGCAGCAGATGTTGCCTTTGAATCATAAAACTGCAACAAAGCCTGAAAAATAGAGGAAACAGTAGGAAAGTCAAATTTTATAGGAATTAGAGTCCTTAAAGTAGCAAGAAACCAAGCAAAAACTCGGAATTAGAAATACATGTTGTCAAGTAGCGTAACGACCAAATAATGAAAATTGATGCTAACATGTAATTCTAACATCAATTGGAAAAAAATAAATAATAAATAATTGAATAAAAATCTATTGATCTGAAGAGACTATTTAAGCACACAATTCAAAAGAAACTACCATAGTATCGCATTATGGAAGAAAACAATTAAACGTACCATGTCACCAGGTCCCTAGGGATGGCAACGGGGCGGGGCGGGGCGGGGCGGCCCTCCCCGTCCCCCGCCCCGTTAAGAAATTCATTCCCCGTCCCCGCCCCGTTCCCCGTTTAAGGCGGGGCGGGGGCGGGGGCGGGGGCGGGTTTATTCCCCGTTTAGATTTTTTTTTTTTTTTTAGTTTTTGATAATTTATTTTTATTGTCCATATTCATTATATTTAAACAAATAATTTTAGTTGCTATTTTCTATTAGAACTAACGAAAATGTTCATTTAAAGTATTGAATTCTTAAAAAAAAAAAAAAAAATTTTTTTTTTTAACGGGGCAGGGCGGGGACCCCATTACCCATCCCCGCCCCGTCCCCGCCTCGGGGAATAATTCCCCGCCCCATCCCCGCCCCGTTACCCGTTTAAGTGGGTTTTCCTCTCCCCATTCGGGGCGGGTCCCCGCGGGTATCGGGTTTGTCGGGTTTTTTTGCCATCCCTACAGGTCCCAAAGCCTGTCACTCATATAACTGCCACATTATTAAGGACACAAAACAGTGACCGTTAAAACAAAGTTTAACCAGCAATCTTGACACACTACCCATTTCCCAAAATGAAACAAGCTACTGAACTTAAATAAAAGAGAACATAAAATGAAGTAGAACATTTCATTATTCTTTTCAAGGATAAAGTACACTTCCCTTGTGGATTCCATCAAATAGTATTGTATGGCCCATTCCAAGCTCAAGTAGAGGATAGCACTTGTTACCGAATATCCTCACCATTGCAAGCATAACTGACATTAGTGAAGGCACAAAAGAACCAACCTGAATGATAAATCGATTCTCTAAAACAAGTTGCCAATTTTCTTTCCTTCCGACATAGATTGATGGTGTCTTGACATTTTTGAGAACATCATTTGTAATAATATTTGACTATTAGAACTATTTTGAACATCACACTACAAAGAAAGCACAAGATCATTATCTTGATGGTAATTAGTATAACTAAATGATACCGTTTTGATACTCGTGAATCTAGAAAGCGAAAACGACTTTATGAAAAAATAGAAAATGAATATGAAGAATTGAAGCTCCAAAACACAAAGAATCCGAAATAAGGACAAATATAGAAACAAAACAGAACAAATTATCAATAAAAATGGAAATCATACAAAATTAATATATCACAAAAGAAATTATTAACTACAAATATGTCTAAAGTAATTCATATCTAACACAGAAGAAGGAAAAATAAAATAAAATTTAATTCCTAAAATATGCGTACAAAGAACAGCTAGATACAAATTACCTATAAATCTATATGCCGCACGCAGTGACGCAGGAGGTCAAACCAAATCGGAAGAAACCAAACCAACGACCTAGATCTAGTGGGATTGAAATAGACCAAACAATCTAAGCAAATGGAAAATAAATTAAAAATACCAAACAAAAGTTCAAATCGATTGTAAGAAAAGTTCACAAATATTCCAAACACACATACTTGAAATCTTCTTTTTCCTTCTCAACCAAGTTGATAAACAGGATCCCAACATAGAAATTGCACATGTTCAAAGGTTAGGTTTGAATGAGAATCACACTACCTACTCGAATACCAGGTTACAAAGGCACGAACATGTGCATTAAAAACAATGTTAGCAAATATTTGCATAAGCAACTACAGGTAATCAACGGGATCCGATGGAAGTTGTAAAGCATAGATTTCTTGTTCCCGAAATGAGACATATATGCAAAAACATTTCAACAATCATAAAGAAGAGAACGGTATAATCCCAGTTTTCCCTTTCATAAATAATAAGATATTCCTTTAATGATGGGTCACATGTCCAGGAAGGAAGCAGTTCTTCGAATTCTCTTGTCACTTGTAACAAAACTTAATTTGAAATATTCATTTATAAAATAACTTTCCAAAAGATTAACCACTAATATTATTGAAACTTAATACTTGTCTAACATATATCAATATCTTCATTTTATGTTATAGTGTTAAAAAAATAATAGCTTTACAAACTTGTATTACAATTTCACTGTTGCAAATCACTAATAGGCGAACATACAAAAAATAGACATAAATATATCAATGTCACATAGAGGATACTATTTTCTCAGCTGCAACGAATGCATCTTCAGGCATAGTCCCTTGTCCATTTTATGCACCAAAATAAGAATAATAAACAAAAAAAAAAACTTGCAAGCTTCATTGATGAAATAGCAGTACATATATCAATTTAACCCAAATTCGTAAACACGCACTATCAAATCTTCTTGTACAAAAGTTTTCCTAAGGAAATCGAACATTTCTACAAGGTATATAGAAGGAAAAAACACTTCTTTGATAAAAATCCTAATTGCATGTTGATTAGATTGGGAAGACAGAGTCAAGGAGGAAGAAAATTCCTTAGACACGTAGCACTTCATGGAGAGCTAATCTACTAAGATGAGTTTTTAATTTTTATGAAGTAAAATAATTATTAACATCCAAAGGTAAATAATTTTCAAAGAAAATTTGTAGAAATGCACACTCAAGTGATAACAAAATTCTTATCACTACTGCAGAATACATTCAGAATAAATTTGTAGAAACAGAGACCTTTTCTGTTTGTTTCTGTGGGTAAAGAAGAGGGGAACAAAAGGATTTCATATACAATCAACCGAACATAAATTTAAAAAATTCAACAACCCAATCTGTCTGATACATTTGCTACTAAGATCATTGTATAACAGAATTAACACCCCTAAAAGGCCATGCTACATGAAACCAAATCACATATGAAGCTACAAAACAAAAAATCTAATCCCAATTGAAGCTCTCTCATGATTAGCAGATAAATTAAATTGACAGATACAGAATGCAGCAAGCATCATTACATAAAGAGCCTTCAAATTTTCAAATGAATTACTAAGAAATCTTGTCTAACAAGACTGTACCTTTATGCTTCTTAATAAGACCCAGAAAGGCTGTTGTTGTTTTATTGCTTTTCAATTTACTAAGAACATCCCAGGCTTTGATGTGTTTCAAAGAAACCAGCTCTATACCTTATGTTGCATAATGAAACAAAGAACCCACGTCAATCTCAGTTATATAACTCTAAAAACCTTACCGAACAAATATTGAATGCCACGACCAGACAAACCTAATCGCAAGAAACCTCAACTGGGGAACAGGGATCCTCGCTGTTGAAATTCCAGCTAGACAGCATTCGAAGGGTTTGAAATCGAACCCTTGAACTACAGCAGAGCGAATTCTCCCGTATTAGAACCCCAAACAGTGTACTGTTGAACCTAAAACAATACCCAAAGAAAAATTAACAAATTCAATGGCTTGTGTAGACGGAATCAAAAGGCGTACCCAATATCCTCCTTTCCCTTCGAAAAAGAAGCAATTAACGGGATCCCAACATGAAAACAAAATAGAACCTTACATGACAAAGTTTGTGCTGCTACGGTTAAGGCACAGGCAAATGGGAGTCGAGTGAAACGAGGGAGAGTAAGGCCTCTGTTCTACGAAAGAACGAGAGAGAAAGAACGAAATCGGGTTAAGGCAAGTGGCTATGGCTGATGTTCCCCCTCATGGCCGGAGAAATTCATAAAATGGGCATTGCCTTAGGTTTCGGTATTGGCTTCGATTTGTAGATTCCAGAAGGGTTTAATCTACTTTGTTTGTAATGAAGAAGAAGAGAAATAGGGACGATGGTTGCAATAAAGTGGAGTTGGAAGATATTTTCTGAACCTGTTTGTAAATAGTGCAAGCCAGTTAGGTGTGAAAACTCATGTGACAAGTTGAAACAGTGATCCAAGACTTCCCTCTTTTAAGAGAGGAGGGCTATATACCACATAATTCAATATGTTTATAAAACTTTTCATTAAAATTCTTTTGAATTTTTCCATCAAAAGTAGAGAAAAACCAATCTTTCAATCAGTGGCGAACCCAGGATCCAAGCTCAGTTTAGACGGACGTTGACTAATCAACATCGACCAGTCAACGTCGACCATCAGCGATCGTAAGAGCGAAGTCGTTTATTAATATTATATAATATTAAAAAATAGCTCCATAATCTGCAAAATGCCCTAATTTATTTTTCAATTAAAATTGATTGAAAAATAGTCTACACATAGTTTAATTGAGCCCAACATTTTCTTCATTAATTTTTTTCACTTATCCCCAATTTCCTAAAAACCTAAATTCTCAAAATCCCCAAATTTCAAAATTTCAAAATTCCCAATATTCTTAGATTCTCAAATTCACAAAATCCCCAATTTTCAAATTCACAACATTCAAAATCAGGTTAAAATACAATCTACATGCTGCGGTAACAAGCTCAATTCACAAATCACAAATACATTACACATTCATATTATATAAACATAATTTATAAAATATAAATAATAAATCAAACAAATTAACTAAAGGAACAAAAACAAAAAACAAAAACAAAAAGAAACGAGAGAGCGAAGAGGACTGACCACTGAGGAGAGCACTCCCCACTGTGAAGCGAACTGCAGCAGCTGTTGGAACTGGAACTCGAAGCCTGCAGCCTGAACTGGAACTGGAACTGGAGCGAAGTTGCTGGTGCTGGAACTAGAGCCTGGAGCCTGGTGCAGCCTCAGGTAAGCTTCAAGCCTTCGCAGAATCGCCATTCGTCTCTCTCTCCTCAGCTCCTCTACGGTTTGGGTAATTGGGTTTCAATGTATTGGGAATTTGGGGATTTTGATTTTGGATTTGGTTATGTTTGTAGTAATGGGTTGGTTGCAAATTGGTCATTAGGCCTTATTGTTTTAAAAAAAAAGCCCAAGAAGCAACAAATGAAGGTTACAAAGAAAAAAAAATGGCTGATCGTCGGCTACAACCTTCCCCGCGGACTTCAAGGTCCCGACGGACCCAGCACGGGCGGCCGCGGGGGCTGACCAGGTGCTGGGGCCGCCCCTGCTTTCAATTCTGTGTTTTGGGAGGTAAAACTCTTCATTATGAAACAATTTTGTTTCATGGTAATTTTGTCGTATGGATAAGAGCATTAGCTTGCAAATTTTCAATATCATCTTCATCTGAAGAATGTTTAATTCCTAAGAGGAGAAAGTCTTCAACCTTTCAATTTTCTGAAATAGATGAAGTAGAATTTCTACTTGATTCTGGTAAAGTAAGGGCACAATCGTCTTTTTAATATAATGTTTCAATTTTAATGGTCAAATGAATGATTTCTATTTTCCATTGATCAGTTTAAAGTCACATAGATGTACATGTTGGTTGAAGACTCGGGTCCTAATTTTCTCATATCTAAATAGTAAACACAAAGCTTTCACATCTAAAAAATATATAATTTCAAAATAAATACTTGACATTTGCCAAAACTTTAAATTGCTATCACTCCTTCATATCCGAATACTTTAATCTAAATCAAAGCTTTAAACTACTGCAAATCTTAAGAATCTAAAAACTTGGGCTATGCTTGATGTAAATTGGTACGCACATCCCATTCCATCACATCTCATCCCATTGGTTTCTACCTTCTGTTAATCGTCTATCACTATTTAATGAATTTTTTATCTGTACATAATAAATTACATAATATGATGTGGAGGGAAAAGATTAGATGAAAAAGTTGATTATGTTTTAAACGACAAATAGTGGAGTATCACGTGACGTTAGGTAAATCTTGATGTACATGTAACAAAATCATTGTCTAATATAACAAAAGTGTTGTAAATGATAAGTTTATCAGTGAATGACAATTATACCCCTTCAGCCTTAGAAATTATTACTATTGTATCTATAATATTTCCCTATAAATATGAGAATTTGGTGATAGGAGAGGTAACCTAGCCATTATATAGAAAATTATAAAGTCGGTCTATTACCGACTCTAACCTTAATTAGGGTTTACAACATTTCGGCACACATACTTAAAATTACCACATTATAAATAATAAAATACCCAAGTGATTACTAACATATTTGGCCTAATCATAGTATCATTGCAAACCATACATCTAACCCATAAAATTCACAATCAAATGGAAGCTCACATAATAAAATTATTCTAACATTCTCTCACTTGGGAAAACATTTGATTGTTATAGAACGAAAATTTTAACCTCCGAGTCATAGTACATAGGTGGCCACACAAGTATAGCTACAATGATAACACGTTACACAACATGATTTGATCCAACAAAAATGTTAACATCGAATATGGAAGTCGTTACACCAATCAAACGATGTAAGACCACTACACAGCTACAAATGCCAACATCCTTCTCGACATGGATCACCATCCTCCAACCAATGTGGTAGTATGCAGTATGAACTTAGCGCCAAATGGGATAAAAATTGTGCTAATTCATATCGATCCTCAAAATACTTCTAATCCAAATGAAGTCACGTGTCTCTAAAAGAGAGTCATCTTATGTCTTTAATTGTCATATTTTGAGATCAAAATAATATCATAATAAAAGATATAAGTCAAATGCATGCTCAAAATTATTTATGGATAGAGAAAAATATATTTTATTATTGGAAAATGCTGTACCCTAAAAATATATGGACTGTCTTACATAAATAACTTCCACTAACCAAAAACACCAAAAGTTTCACAATACCCATATTAGTAACATGTGTCTTAAAAACATTGGGAGCGAGTCCCTTAGTCAAATGATCTAAAATCATTGTCTCTGTATTAATATACTCTATTTTCTTCTGTCGTTCTCTGACCACCAAATATTTGATGTCAATGTATTTCGATCCACTGGAACTTTTATTGTTTCTTGAAAAGAACACCACCGCGCTATTATTACAATAAATGGTGATTAGACTCGAGATGGAGTTAACAATGTTCAGCCCCGAAATAAAATTCCTTAACCAAACAGCTTGAATTGTAACTCCATCACATGACACAAATTCAACCTGCATAGTAGAAGATGACAATAGAGCCTGCTTAACACTTTGCCACAAGATAGCACTACTGGCCAACATGAAAATATAACCCGATGTTGATTTCAAATCATCTTGACATCTACCAAAATCAGAATTTGAGTAGCCTATCACCTCAAGATGACTTGAACGCTGGAAAACGTGTAACTTTCAATTTTCTTTAAATATCTAATAACCTTTCTAGCCGCTTTCCAATGCTCTTGCCCTGGATTCAACTGAAACCTACTGAACCAAATCACTGCTTGCAAGTAAAATGTCTTCAACATACATGACATGATAAATAAAATTTCTCCCACTGGTTTTAAGATAAATACATTGATTGACTGTATTTTCAACAAAATTAAGAGAAGTTACAACATCGTTAAACTTCAAATATCACTACCGTGATGCCTGCTTGAGGCCATATAAGGATTTATTTAACTTCCATACCAAGTTTTCTTTTCCCATCACAACAACGCCTTCAGGTTGTCTCATGTAAACCATTTCTGAAAGATCTCCATTCAAAAAAGCCGTCTTAACATCCATTTGATGAAGATCCAAATTATAATGTGCCAGAAGTGCCATGATAATTCAAAAAGAATCTTTGGACGAAACATGTGGAAAAGTTTCATTATAATCAATGCATTCTCGTTGATTGAACCTTTTTGCAACCAATCTCACCTTCTTTCGTTCAACATTCCCTTTTTAAGTCCAATTTGCTTTTGAGTATCCACTTTTTATCTATGGCTTTAGGACCGGAGGAAGTTCCACAAGTTCTCAAACTTTGTTATGTTCCATAGAATTCATTCCATCTTCCATAATATTTATCCATTTATGTGACTCAAGACTTGTCAATGCTTGATTAAAAAGTAACAGGGTCAACAATATGCCCAACATTAATATCACTCATAGTGGAACATTTCCTAGTGGATTTAGTCAAGTTTCGTCTTATACAATCCACTCAAGTGTTAAAATCAGAAAAGTCGAGAAATGAAGGTATCTCAACTTTAACCAATCTTTCAATCCTATCATTTGAAATGTGACTCAACTGCTTATGCAACAATATAGAGGATGATTCACGAATACGAGACCTTTACTTTGACACATTCGTAAAATAAGATACTTCACCAAAAGAAAACTAAAGAGAATTTATATAAACCATCACATAAGGGGTCATTTCCAATCAAGCGAGAATCATAAAACAATTCAATCATTCCATTACCAAAATTAAAGGAAAAATCAGAAGTATCAAGTTTCGATATAGAAATTAAATTTCGTCTCATTATCGGTACAAAAACTGTATTCTTTAAAACAAGAGAGAAACCAAACTCTAAAAACAACTTCACTGCTCCTATGAACTCAACCTTCATTTGAACTTCATTCCCAATGCACATGCTTACTTCATTCTCACTTGGCCTCTGTTTGCTTGTGAACCCATGTGGAACTCCTTTTCTCCTCCAACCAAGTCTTAAACTCAAAAAAAATCTTTCTGCCAATGACCATTCTTCTTGCAGAACTTGCATTGATTATCTTTCTGTATCACTCCTTTGGGACCACCAGAAATCTGACCTCCAAAATTTTTGTTCTGCTGATCGCAATGTGATTTGTCTCCATTGTGGAATTTAGACTTATGGTTGGCTAAAAAGTTCATTGCGCAGTTAAGACATTTTCACTCCTTAACCTATGCTCCTCTTGGGCACATACAACAATAAGATCACTCAAATCTCATTTATCTCTTTGAGTATTATAATCAACCTTCAGCTGATTAAACGGCTCGGAAGGCTATTCACAATATGATAGACCAGAAAATGCTCAGTAATGGGAATCTTAAGAACCTTTAATTCAGATGATATATTAATTGTCTTCATAATGTGCTCCCTAACTCCACTTATACCATCATATCTCATATTCATCAGTTTGTCCATCAGATCTCCAGTTTCAACTTTATCAGATTCAACAAATCTTGATCATATGACATCCACAAAAACTTTAGCAATTTCATTATCCGGAATAGCACCCATGATGGAATCGGATATCGAGTGCTTAATAATTTTCAAACAAAGTCTATTAGCTATTTCCCACGTTTCATACCCAGCTACATATTCATGATCGTTTTTATCTTCGAAAGTTGCTTCTCCATTGCAAAATCTAACCCCAAAAGACCAAGTACTATTTCTACGTCTTGTTTCCATGTCACATAATTATTCACAGTTAAGGTTTCAATAGCAGACAATTGACTCAAAAGAGTTGAGGCATTTAAAACTGTGGAAACATGAAATATATATTTAATATCATCCAAACATAGTGCATGCGGACAATGGATGATAACATATTCATCTAATTAACATGGGCTACTAATTAGATGGTATGTAATTAAAGTCAAAACCAAATGAATATTATTACGAGAAGAGCCTAGATGCATCATTATAAAGTTACCTTTGGGCTAACAATATAACACGCTGTAAGATACTCTTAAAACACACGATCAATTTAGTTAACAAAACAAATTGATTTTCGAAACACCAACACCTTTGGACAGAAGGAGATTTCTAAACCAAATAAACTCGTTAACCATTTTATGTCAATTTTCAAAAAATATCACATACAATAACACTTTTGGGCAAGATACTATATGTCATAATTCAAGATTACGATGCTAACATCCAATTTTTTTTATTTTTTATTTTTTGGGAAAATCGAATAAATAACAATGAGTGTGCCACTTTGGCGACTACCACCCATTTTTATGTCCAAATATTTTCCATGAAATTCGATCACAAAATAATAATTATGCAACAAATCATAATTATCAGCTAATGAAAGGCAAAATTCATATGTGATTGAGAAACAAATTTGACAACAAAATTTCAATATAGGAAACTGAAATTTAAATGAACAAATAATAATGACATTCAAATATTTCAACAAAAATTAAAAATTCATTATTTTTAGGTCGAAATTGAAACACATGGATCAAAATTTAAAAATCTCATTTTTAAAACTTCAAATTTAATATTTCATAATTGCAGAATCAACCATAAAATTAAAATTATGAGGAGAGCGTCAAATTTTGGAAATTACAGAATTAGTCATTTTCCTTAAATTACCAAATGACTATTTCCTTTAATTGTAGGCAAAACCCCCAAAAATTCAGAATTTGTAGAGAGGCCCCGGTCCCCAAAATTAACTTTCCCCAAATCGCTCTCTACCATGGATGCCCACAGATAAGAATTCAATAAAAAAAATTATGTTAAGGCAACCACAATATTAAATGGCTAAAAATTCTAAAACTGAGAGGGTAACCAGCATGTTTCCTCAAGTCAATGAATGTGGCCATAGCCGCTCTACCATAGCTGGTTTTAATTTAAAAAAAACAAAAAAAGGCCCACGGTTGTACATAATCTAGGTCAGACAATCCACCATATGAAACCCAAGAATATCAAAGGGCAGAGATTGTGATTGGAAGACTTGAAATAAGTTGGATATTTATTTTAAGCAAAATCGGCCTACTTAAAAAAGGACTCTCATCTAAAAATCTATGCCCCCACCTGTGTTTGTGATGAGCTCCACTCCATTCATTTATTTCAAGAGCACCCGTGGGTAGGTGGTGGTAGTAAACATATATGCACACAGACAAAGGGGCGAGAATTTCATCAATTGATTTTGTTCTATTGTAATCATCCCGATCACAATAATGATACTAACAATACAACACGAGAAGAAGAAGAACAGGGACAAGGATGAAAAACTGCTTGGGTTTCTTTTTTTAAAGGATTCAAATCTTAGCATGCTGCTCTATACCATTTGTTGTAATTATTCAATAATCTTGCTAAGAATAAGAATAATGTATTCTAAATTGGTATGTTAAAATTCATACACGCGGAAGCCATTGTTATGCATGAATATTACCAGCTAGATCTTCCTCTCTTTGCTCCTAAAAAATAATCAATCGTCAATGGGGCAAGCCAAAACCATGTGGAGAGGAGAGGGGATCTAGCCATTATATATGAAATTATAAAGTCGGCCAATTACCGACTCCAACCCTAATTAAGGTTTACAACATTCCGGCTCACATACTTAAAATTACCACATTATAAATAAGGGTGGACAAAATCCGACCGAACCCACTAAAACCGAACCAACCCGACTGGGTTGGGTCGATTTTTTGTTGTTTGTACGCGGGTGGCTGTTTTGGCGGGTTGGATTTGGTCAGATTATGAGGTAACTCATGAAAACCGAATAAACCCGTCCAACCCAACCCGTAACTTTAAAAATAATAATAATAAAATAAAATGACTAGAAAAGTAAAAGAAACCTAAAAAAGTATAAGTAGATAGTGTAAATGTAATTACATTAGTGTATTTTAGAGGATGAGCTTACTGTTTTTCCCACAAGAAATGTACAAGTTTTCCATATTATGTTAAATGCACTTTATTCTTTGTAGACTCGGCTAATGAGGATTGAATAAGATAATATATAATTTTATTTATTTATTTATTTACTTACTATTTAATTTTGTCTATTCGAATTTAGTATAATAAAAAATTGGATGACTTTAATTTTTGTTGACAAGTCGTCCCAAACTGATCAACTCAATCCAACCCGACCGATACTTGATTGGGTTGGGTTAAATTTTGATCAAACCGATCATGTGAGTTGGGTTTGGATTAACACAAAAATTGACTCAACCAAACTCATGCACACCCCTAATTATAAATAATAAAACTTGTAAGATGTACAATGGCCTAAGTGATCATTAACATATTGAGCATAATCATAGTATCATTGCAAATCATACATCTAACCCGTAAAATTCGCAATAAATGGAAGCTCACATAATAGAATTATTCTAACATATGGTTTTCAATAAAACACAAAATTTTATTGGCTCTTTTGTTCCTTTTTTCTCTCTAGTTTGTAACACGTTATCAGGATGAAGTTCTAACCAATTGATTTAGAAAAATTTATTTTTCTTTCTACTTTCAAATTTTTAGTCAGTTGAGATATAGTTTTTTTCTTCAATCAAACAAAGACGAGAAGTTGTAGCTAATTGGGTTTACAAATAAACTCTTTTAATCTGCTCAATAAAAATGTAAGTATTATTTTAACTTTAAATTTAATAACAATGCATATAGTTATTCAATCTTATATATCGATTTGACTATATCAATTTAAGAAAGATAAATATTTGTTTGAATGCTATTTTTTTGGTTCAATATGCCAATACAATATTCTTAATATTGTATATTATTCTTAAAAGGAAATAATCTAAATCAAAATTCCAGAAGAATATTATAGTATTGCACAAGAAGGAATATTATATTTGTAAATTTTGTTACTCCTGAAAAAACATAATATAATTATTAATATCTCAAAAGAATACTAATCATAAATCTGTCTATTACAAATATTTTATTGTTACTCTTGAAATAAAACAAAATTATAATTAATATTTCAAAAAAAAATATTACTTACTCTGAAGAGCATGATATTACAATTTCATTATTCGAAAAGAATATTGACACGATACTTTTGAAAAATCATAACTTAAATTATATTTACTCTAAACGAATACAATGTTTATGTTGTCGAAAAAACACAACCCACGTTATATAAATATGTCAGAAAAATATTACATTGTTGCTCATGTAGAGAACAAATTTTAATATTATATGGGGAATTTGGTCATTTAGCCTAGTTGGACAATATATTTGATGAAATGGCTTTTGACCAATAATAAAAACAAAAAAATAAAGCAAAATATTTTAGTTGGCAAAATGACAAAATTCTCCTTCAATTATCAACTTTAAAACCCTCAATTTTCCTCATTTCATCCCGTAATTTCTCCTCCATCTTCTTTCCCTTTTTATCTTCTTCAATTTTAGATCCTCAAAATCACAATCACCCATTTTATTCTCTTCGGTCATTGTTCTTGCTACCCAAAAATCATGTTCTTTATTATATTCTTCACTTATTTTGGGCATCTTTAAGCATTTGAACAAGAGTTTGATTAGCATATCATCTACATTGAAAATCACTTTACATTTGAAGAAACAAGAAAGACAATTTTAGAAATTTTATGTAGTTTATACTTTTATTATTGAATATAGTATTAATAAATATTTAGTTGGCATTGTTTTCGTATTTAGTGTGTTTTTTATGTTGTCTGCAACCATTGGATGATAATGATACTCCAATTGCTAACTGAAATGTAGAACACCACTCCAGTCGATATCCACTACATAAAACGGCACTACAGTCGTTATCTACTGTGGTTTGATTTTTTCAACAAACTGAATTCTAATAATGGACTCACTAACATATATAACACAGAAAGATTTTGACTGTCACAAAAAATGATTGAAATGATATAGCTTTTATATTAACAAAACAATATCTTATAATGGATTCCCTAACTATATAACATAGAAAGTTTGACAATGTCATAAATAACTTAAATGAGTTCCACTTATTGGTTCTCAAGGTACGGATAAGACGTAACTGGTTATACTCGTGTTTACAAACATAATGGTACAAGGGCTGTTTTCGTCTCATTAACGACACTTGCGTCATTTTGTTAATTTTTCCTACATTTTCATTTTTTTAATACAAAGACATCCAATAATGGACCCCATAACGTATGTAAAATATAGAGGTTGACCATGTAACAAAAAAATATAGAAATGACAGATTATATGTAATCCAACAATGAACCCCTAACATATTTTTTGTCCTTAATGTTGTTGTAGTTATATGAAATGACAGATTTCATGTCCTTAATTTAAATGTTCTTATGCATTTCTGTTAGAACAGTATAAATTTGATTCGTAGATTTAGTTAAATGTTGCTGTAGTTAAAGTTTTGATACCCTTAATTTAAAGATCTACGAGAATGACACAAGTGCTGTTACTGACTTATAAGCGTCCATTATAATTTATATCATTTCAATTGTTCTTTATCAGATTCAGTTGCTTGAGGTTATCGCGTTGCAAAAAAAAGCCAAAATATAGGTGAAAATAACATAACGATGCCAATGCCATTACTGAGATGAAAACGTTGTTTTTGTCGTCTTGTATGTAAATACGATTATAAGCAGTAATATCTTATCCGTTGCCCAAAAGCCAATAAGTGGACCTTATTTAGGTTATAAGATATACATGACATGTACAAAAGTTGTGAGATGCTCATTACTTAATCGACGTGAATCAATAGGATGACTTGTGGTTTCAACCATTCTATGTCACAATGTCGACCTCTACGTCTAACATACATTAGGAGATTTATTTTTAGAGGTTTTTTGTTTGAAATAAAAAAATCAGAATATAGGAGAAATCAACAGAACGACACAAGTGCCGCTAGTAAAACGAAAACATTTTGCCGTTATATACATAAACGCGATTATAAGCAGTCACGTCTTATATGTGTCTCGAGAACTAATAAGTGAAACTCATTTACATTTTAAGATGGGCATAATATAAACAAAAGTTGAGAGATATGCCCATTACTTAATGGACATGAACTCGTAGGAAAACTTATTGGAGATATTGGAGATTTTAACAGAACGGCACAAGTGTCGTTACTGATAATGAAACGACACTTATGTTGTTTTGTACATAAAAAGAGTATAAGCAGCTACGACTCGTTCGTACCCCGATAATCAATTAGTTGAACTCATTTAAGTTACAAGATAAACATGTCGTTTACAAAAGTTGAGAGATGTGTTCATTATTTATATTTTCTAACGAATTAACATAATGACTTATAAATTCACCAACTCGATATCATATAATTTATGTCAATTCAACCGTTATTTGTCACATGACTAATCTTTCTGACATTCTTAAATTAGGAAATTCAATGTTTGATGTTGTTACGTTGGAAAAGAACGAAAATACTAAAGAAATCAACAAAAGTCACAAGTGTCGTTACTCTGAAAAAATGACACTTGTGTCGTTCTACCTACGATGAGAACATTTATTAAAATGGTATGACTATCGTTATATTTACAAATATAACGATAATGAGAAAGACGCTTGATGAAATATTGAGTTATGAAAATAACGGCAAATTGCCTCAACAATGTAGAAAACGACACTTGTGTTGTTACTGATATTAGATCGTGTACTAGAACGGCACAAGTGTCATTATGTTGTGTAAATAAATGTCCATGAGAACAGCACAAGTGTCGTTACTGTGAAGAAAACGAAACTTGTGCCGTTCTGCCTGGAAATACCTGTACAGAGCCCCACGACCCGATGAACTCATTAGATAAACTCATTTAAGTTGTAAGATGGATATGCTTCTTACAATGTATGGGAGATAAGCTCAACGCTTATACTTTCAACAAAATCAATGTAGACTTGTGTAATTTCACCGTTCGATACCATACATTCTAAATCAATTACACCGTTCATCCTGCTAGAAAAGTACTAAAATGTCGGAGAAATCAACAAAACGGCACTAGTGTTGTTCTGACTCTAAACACGAGTACGAAGAGCCACGATAATTGATAAGCTGAACTCATTTAAACTGCAGGACGGACACGCCACTTATGACATTCGGGAGATATGCTCATTACTTGTACCTTGAATCAAATTTAGGCCAAGACTTGTGATTCTACGGTTTGCTACCATATATTCTACGTCAATTCCATACCTAGTTGTCACGAAATCAACATTTTTCGGCCTTCTGAGGTTAGGGGGTCCAATCTTTGAGGTGGTCCAGCTAGAAAGGTACTTAAATGTTAGAGAAATCAACAGAACGACACTAGTGCCATTTAACGACACTAGTGCCGTTCGACTCTAAACACGAGTATGAAGAACCACGACCCGTCCTAGCCACGATAATCGATAAGCTGAACTTATTTAAACTGCAGGGCGGACACACTGCTTACAACATTCGGGAGATGTGCTCATTATTTTATAAACAGAAAACAGGAAAATGACACAACTGTCGTTATTGTTTTTAAAACGGCACAAGTGTAGTTATGCCTCTAAACACGAGTACGAAGAGCCACGATAATCATTAAGTTGAACTCATTTAAACTGCAGGATGGACACGCTGCTTACAACATTCTGAAGATTGCTCATTATTTAATAATCAGGAAAAAGGAAAATGACATAATTGTCATTACTGTTTTGAAAGTGGCACAAGTGTCGTTACAACACCGATGTTTTGTTGTAACAAAAAATAGTATAGTTATTGTTATGTCTTCATCGAGCCTAAGACAATGAAAAAATCCCTCGTTCCAATCATTATAAATAGGTTGCTTTTCAAAATGACAAAAGTAGTATATCGCAACATAACACCACCATCATTTTTCGATATTACAAAAGAAGTACATTGTAACACTACAAAAGTTGCATATGTGTCGTCTTGTCTTCATTGTTCATGTCTATCACTAAGCGGTACACGATCTGTACAAGTGATACGATTATGCCCAGTTTTCAAACACCTACTACACTTACGAGACTTGCGCATCTCTCCGGCTGATTGTTTCATTTTTTTGGTGGACGATCACTTTCTCTTCGTGTCAACGGTAGTATCACTTTTCTTGATCGAACATTATCGGGAATTTTTCGGCAATGGATATATATATTTAGAATAAGCTTATTTCCAGTAAGAAGTGCTATAAAATGGAGAGCAAAACCCGTAACAGTTATCTCCAACATCCCTTACTACAGCAATTGCATGTGCCCGTTGAAATTTGTCCAAATTAAATTCCTTGCATGTGCATGTCCCCCTCTCCAAATGAACAATTAAACTTTCCATTTCATCACTCACTTGCATCTCATTTGGGCTAAGAGCTTTCACCTTAAAATTAGGGCTGTAAGCAAAAACCGCCAAATCGAAAAATCGAAACGAAATCGCATTTTAGAAACCATCGATTTGGTGCCACGTGGACCCGTCAACGAAATGGTTTTGAACCAAACAAAAAAGGGTTTGGTTTAGGTTTGAGAATTTTACTTGCGATTTAAAACCAAACCGGACTGGTAAAAAAGAATATATAAAAATAAAAAAAATAAAAAAATGAAAATTTCTGAAAAATCCAAATATGTAAAATTCAATGGTTTTGTCATGTGTAGGTATTTTTATCAATTTCTAATTTTCTATTACGTATATATTATTATTATCCAATAATCCTAATTTATATCTAATAATCTCAAGACTAACCTAGTATATCAAAAGCCATTTTTCCTCTTCAGAATTCAGATGAACTTCAGTCGATACCCGACACAGCCTTGAGCCACCAGCACCACACCAAATCGGAGACAAATAGATCATGGGTCTTCGGTGATAATATTTGCTACGAATAAAGTTTCAGATCAATACATTTTTTGAGCAAACTAAGGTAAGAAATCTGAAATTATATGGGTTTCTCATTTCTCTCAACTATTGGATGGTTGTGAAATAAATTTATTTACTTTGATGGAAAGAGTTTATCTACTATGTACATGATTCTATTCTATTTGTGTGAACATACTATTGTTTTGTGACTGAATTAGGCATGATAAAATATGTCAATAGAAGCTAAAAAGTGTTCATGTGTAATTTGATATGTGGATAATCTGTTTAATAAGCTAAAAGAAACCAACAATGACTCCAGTGGCAACTATACTTGCATCAATTTAATTGTTGTGTTTTATTGTATGCTTAGATATTTTGTTAAACCGTTTCTTTAAGTGTTTTGAATTAATAAGGATGATATCTATTCAGTTAGCCTATTAAAGTCTTGGATTTTGATCCAATAAGCGTAAAGTTTATCATTTAAGATGTTGTCATGTCTCAGTAATTGTATTATGGAACTATATGCTTTCAAATAAATATTTGGTTTATAGGTGTTTTGGGTTTTATATTTAGTTTATTAGACTTGTATTATAACGTTAACGTAACGTCTTAACCTAAAAATGGTGAACAAAAAACTATTATTATGATCTCACTTAGATTTAGTTGGTATTTCAAACATAACATTTTCCATAATGGTGTCCATAATGGACACATGGAGGTCCCCCATTGGGGAGGTGTCTATAGGCCCAGACACCTCCCCAATAGGGGGCATCCATGTGTCCATTAATTATGGACACCCTTATGTATTGTGCTATGTACCCATAGCACAACCCTTAAATTTATAGTAGATATATTTAGTTGGTTTTGACTTATTGCTAGTAAGATATAAATATATATTGAATTCAATGAATTAATGACATAAAAGTAGACAGGCAAAAACATATACGACGAAATCGACGATTTAAAATCAGACCAAATTGTTAGGTTTATATTTGAGTTTTTTTCAAACTGGTTTAAACGGTTTGGTTTTAAAATATGTCAAAAACTAGTAAAATCGGACCGCTTACACCCCTACTCAAAACCTTTTGACTCGTTATATCTATCATACATCTTGTCTTTCAAATGCGGGGTGAGGTAGCTCATACATCTTTGTATCTTGTACCATATCATTTCTACAGAATTCATAACTGCAAATAAAATAAAAAAGTTTAAATAGTTTACTCAAATATATATCAAAGTAATATGAAAATCACTATCATATTTAAGTTATCAAAATAACCACATTATATTATCAAGAACGGACAGACCATAACATATATTGTTTGTATTGTCATTTTACATGGACGATAACGACTGCAGTGTCGTTCTACATTACGTAAAACAGTTGGAGTGTCGTTATATACTACAGATCGTCTAATAGTTACGTACAGTACAGAAATACACCAACTGTGAAAAAAATCAGCGAAAATATCATTTCATACTATATTCAACAATAAAAGGATCAATATACATGAGATTTATAAAAATATATTTCTCTTTTCTTCAAATATAATAGAGATTTCAATGTAAATAGTATAGAAACCAAAATTTTTGTTCAAATGCTCAAAATGTTGGAGAAGATAGGTGAGGAATATAATCAATAACAAGATTTTAGAAGGCGGCAAATATAGGAGACAGAGAGCACGTTGGTTTTGATACGAGATGAAATTGGGTGAAAATGGTGCATGAGTCTTTTACTTGATGGAGATATTTTAGACAATTTTCCATATTTATTTATTGTATTTTTAATTGAAGTCATTTCACCTGTAAACATTGGAAAAAACTATTTTTTCAACTATAATGTTTGACTGGACTTCTTAACAAAGAGTCCCATATTATATTGTTTAGATCGAAAGGTAGAACAAATCGTTAATATCATTGTTTTAGAAGAATACTGTATTTATACTTTTAAAAATTATATATCTCGTTGTATATCTAAACAAAACATAACTTAATGTGAAGAAATTTGTGTTTATGCTTCCGAAGAAAAACACAATCCAACTATAAAAATATTTAAGAAGAATATTATTTTGATATTTTTGAACAAATTAAAATCTTATACAAATCAATATTTTAGAAGAATGCTAGATTTTTTTAAAATTTTTTTCAAAAGGAATTATTTTTGTTACTCGTAAAGAAGCATATATGTGCAAATAATATATGACTCCTGAAGAGTTAATATTTTTAAATAATAGTTTGTCATTACTCTTGAATTGGCATACAATTATATATATATTAATTAGATCTTACTTGTTCCGGAAGAGTACAATTAAATATAATCTAACATAAATTATGTTTTTATTCTTAAAAAGTAAATCCTTGTATAATTTGTTATAATAATATTTGATTGCTCTTGATGAGCATGAATTATAATTTTTAATATTTTAGAAGAATATTGATATATTGCTTTTGAAGGTAAAATAATAAAATACAATGTGCTCTCGAAATAGCGCATATTTCGAAGAATGTATCATTTTGAATTCATTTTTATCCCTAAAGGAAAACATAATGTCATGAAGATATTGATTAGTTTGACTTAGTGAATGATATATGATTATATAATGTTTAATCAGATTATTCGAAATTGAATATTGAATTATATCTTATATTGAATTAGAAGTTTAATTTGATTTTATTGTTTTTTTATGACCAGTTCTACTATAACATATTCGATACATATACTAGATGATTATATGGTGTTCGTAACCAAAAGTTTGCGAAATTACAGTTCAAATTTAAATTGTGAGCATAATTTTCAGATTATATAATCTAGATGGTGTGTCCTGTTAATACTAGTGGTCCTAAATTTCAACATTTTAATAAGTGTTAGTTGAGATATCGATAAATGGTTTAACACTATTGTTTGTCAAAATGGCAAATATCCTTGGCCAGGCTTAAAGCCAAGTCCAAAAGCACGGATCTTGTCAAAATGCCTCCAATTAATTTTATTAAGAGCAAAAAACTTCACATTTTTGTTTAGGGAAAGCTATTATACATCATGTCAATATCATAGTTCTTCCATTATGATTGACTTATGATTAAAGCTTAATTTTTTCATCTAATTATTTTGATAGTACTGTATATGAAATATTAATTCACCACAATACAATAAGATGGAAAGTAAAGAATGCTGAAAATAAATGCGTAGTATGAACCCTTATTTCAAATTATAGTGCGGTAAAAATAATTGTCAATTTGATTTGACAATTCTCTCAACATTAAAGGGAGGAATAAAGAAGTTGAAAATTATTTACAAATGCATCATTATCTAAATTCTCGCGAAATACAGTTCGAATAAGAAGTTCGAAAGATAATTTTTTTAGATACATTTACTGACCAAATAGATAAATAATATCTCACACCCCGCTTTATATGCTCTAACTCGAATTAGCATCTTGGAAGACAATTAGTTAATATTATATTTGATGGTACGCCGAAGCGTGATGATATTCGATTCTAATATAGAATCTCCAAAAGAGAAATGAGGCATGTAAGAAAGATGGTCTTATTTAGGAGGTGTATACATTTGGGAAATATATAGAACAAATTATAAAATCCAAGAAGAGGTTCAAGTACCTGATATGTTGAAAATTGAGACATTTTAATAAATTATGTCATTATGGCCCCGTTTGGGCCCCATTAAATTAAATTTTATTTTTCTCTCTCCTATTTTTAACCATACAATCTTTTATAAAATAATATTCACATAAATAAAAAACTTTTCTTTCTTTTCAAATCACTCATCTTCCAAAAAAAATATTATTCCACCCATTAAAATTCGAAATAATGGTAGCCAAACGAGGGTATTAGAAGTTGTCGACAATATTTTTGTACATAATGTACTAATTTATATTATGAATAGCGAGGATATCGATATAATGATTGACCAAATAAAATGATACGATCCTAGTATAATAACTTATTAGAGAAATCAAAAGTTTATAAACGTTATCCTAGTAAAATTGAATTTAATAGAAAAATCTGAAAATTTTGAATTTACAGTCCAAATACCTAAATGTGTATACTTATACGAAATGAAAACGGGAAAAGTAAAGTCATAATATAAATGTACAATTCTTTATATAATGAATTTTGCAAAAATTTATAAATAGATAAGTTATCATATGGTGGATGTAATCACAAGTCTCTACCTTGTTAGCTTGACAATGTATGAAATTCGATATGCATGTAATAAACGTAATTATAAACAATTTATCTTGTATGATTTTGATACTATCTTGGAAGGATTTAATATGCTCAAAGTATAATTCAAGTAATATTATCATGAGAGGGGAATACCCGTTGTACTCTTTTTCCCTTGATCAAAGTTTTGTCCCATTGAATTTTCTTGACAATGTTTTAAATGAGACAATATTTATTTTTAATACTTCAAAATAACTGTATTTTTTTTTCCTTCGATTAACTTTTATACAACTGGATTTTCTTGATAAGGATTTAATGAGACGTGTATTTTGTAATGTGTCATTTAATGAGGAGTGTTGTATATGGTAAGTTTATTAGTGAATGACAATTGTACCCTTGTAGTTCTAGAAATTATTACGATTGTATCCCTATTTCTTTCCTATAAATCTGAAATTTTGATTCTCAATAAAACACACAATTTTATTGGTTTCTCTCTTTTATTCACTCTTTTTTTTTCTAGCTTATAACAAAAAGTGCTATTTCAATGCAAAAATCTCCATCATATAACTTACAATGTATAAGATAGATGGACGTATAAGAAAAATAAAATGTAATATCCATAGAGGAAGGCTTCCTTGGGGTCAGGAGTATAAAGGGTGCACGGACCCTGGTCAACTTGGGCATATCCCGCGGTTAACCTCCACCCATCACTGAGGGGCCAAGGATGGGTGGTCCAGAACATAGTCTTAAGTTGGAATACTTGAATATCAAAAAAAAAAAAAAATTGCTCTGTGCTAGTTGGAAATAAAGACTACCCACCAAAGGGCTGCTCTCTCTCTCTAAATTGAATAATATACAAACAATAATTTGGAACACGTCAATTCATTTTCTTGCATTCTTCAATTGTTTCTAACTCCTCCAATGAGTCAGTTAGACTTTTTAAATTATTAAAATGTCATAGAATATATGTGTAATTAAATACGACCAATATCCAACTCCTCAAATATTTACTCGTATAGGAAAACATGTTTCATTTTAAAAGTTTAATTTATTAGGTGATAGTTTAATTCCTTATATACTTATCATGGGCCCCATATCATCTCGACCCTTTCAAGCTATTCTATACATTTCTCTTCCTCAAACCAAGAAGGGCTACACGCTCTATTAAAGTCCAATTCTTCCACCACGTCAGGTGCCACAAACCCTATGTGAGTAAAATCGTCTTGAGAGCCAACCAAGTATTTTTCGACTATCGTGGTCTGATTTAAGGTCCGCCACCTTTTGTTCGGTTACAATCGAGAATTCGTCTTGGTGGCCTATGGCTAAGTTGTGACCTAACTCCGATATAACTTTTACGAAACTAAGATTTCATCTCAAAATGTTAACTTATTATGTGGGATAGTCCAATCGTTATAAACCCATCTGTAACTACTCAATCTCTAATTGATATGAGACTTTGTTCGTATTTTTCAACAGCGGACATCTATATGACGATATAACTTTTTTTTTTTTTTGTATATATCGACTTCTTATTATCAATTACATATTTACTAGCAATATCAACTCAAGACAACCAAAATATCTTATTATTTTCCAGTGATAAATAAGTTTGACTTTATTATAATCGAGGCAAAGTAGTTGATAAGATGTAGATTGATTGGAAGATTGAACCAAGCTAAAAAGACAAACACAGAAGAATTATTTGTATCTATGCCATAAAGGAATCCATAGAAAAAAAATGCTGTGACTTGCTATTCAACGGACGCAAAGTTTGAATCATGCTGAAGTATTCAAACTTTAGTCACAAGCACTACGCATTGACGTAGACTTCAAAGTTGAAACTTTTGCTCTATAAATATCGACAAGATTCACAATATAAGGTTGAAAGACCACCGGAACATTAATATTATATACTACAATGTTTGGTTGAAAAACGTAGTTCATACTCAATCCTGAGTCCTAAGTATTAGTTTTATGAATTATAATTACTTGTTCACGTAAATATCTTACTATAATTTCGACCATATAATCCTCGTTTCGTATTAAAATGGTATTACAATCGTTATGGGAATAACTATCTTCTCGAAAGCGATCTTCATAAAATTCTTTATTATCTTTGTATGTATTATAGTATGAACGGCATGACTTATATATAAAAATCCATAGGATTAAAGATGTTTGGTCTTTTGTAAGATGCCATTATTCAATGATGGTGCAATATATTAGATTAATTACATGTATATAAGTTAAAAACTTATTCCGGATTATGTAGAAAAACTTGCGTATAGCTTGTGCCAATATTGTAAGTGTTATGCCCTAGGTCCAATCAACTTTGGACATAAACACTTTGAATATATATAATCAATGCATATATATGGCAATATCTATTATTTAATTGAATTAATATTCTAATAAATTAAATGATAGAATCCGTAGATTCAAGTCTTGGTGATTTGTTAATCACAAGGAGTTGTGATTGTGAGATACAAATTACATATGAGTGAATCTTAAATCGTCTGTGGTCGAGGTAATAACGAGATACGGATATCGTTATTACGGATAGACTATCGCGTGTGGCATTCTTACTTGTGAAGTAAGTAGCTGATCTCACAAGCTAAAGTGTGGTGACACTTGAATGAACACGTGGATGTTTTGTTATAGAACAAAACATTGGAGACCCGCTGAGAGATTCCACATGGATAACTATCTAAGTGTTAGTGGTTAATCTCTAACGTTCGGTAGTGGAATTGGTCCTTTGACTTGAGGTCATCATAGTACCTTATATGAGGGCAGACATACTTTGGTGGTGTTGGATGTTGCTCTGTCAAGGGTCGCTAATACAGCATCGTTCGGGTATGTCAAGAATCATATGAAGGTTGTGAATGATCAATAGAGGATTCGTCACTCTTAGATAGTAAGAGATTATGATCTACATTTTATCCAGTTAAGTTAATTATGAAATCCTTGGCCAAGGTGAACTCATAAGTCGGAAAAGAGTTTTCGACGTACATTGACTTAACAGTGGGATAAAAGATATGATCGATAATTGAGATTGACACATATCCATATCTCATAATTGATCGGATCATATTAACGAAAGGATTATAGTTTCACGGTAGACGAACAAGTTTGGTTTTGTCATGCTACGTGATATTTCCCGTCACATGTATTGCCCTGATACATTGCTAGATGTCAATCTGGGACAACGAAAATGAATTAGTGATAAATTAAAAGGGGCGTTTTAATTTATTGATTTTGATTAGATCAAAATAATAATTCACGTCGTTCGATATCGTGATCGGGAACCTAATGGGTCACACACAAAAGAGAATCAGAAGAATGAGATTTACCAATTAATTAATTGACAAGTGTTGGATAATTAATTAATTGGGTTGTTTATTAATAGGCCCGAATTAATTAATTGGATTAATTAATTCATGGACCAGATTTAATTAATTTGATTAATTAAATCTTGGACCGGGTTAAGTTTAATAGATGGGCCGAGCCCATCTGGACTTATATTAATAAGCTGTTAGGGTTTGAAAACTGTAGAGAATTTTATTATTCTTGCTAGCACAAGAAAAGAAACCCTAGCCGTCATTCTTATTCTCTGTGTGGATCACCATTGGAGGCTGGACAATTGGACAGCTTGGATTGCAGATCGTGATCATTGGAGTTCAAGAAAAAGCAAAAGAGTTTGTGGAATTCATCAAAGGTATCATTCTCATCACAGTTTCTATCTAAACACATTGCAGATCCTCGTTTGGGAATTGAAAATTGTTTAATTTCCGCTGTGCATGTTAAGTAAATTCCCAACAAATATATCATCTAGAAACCATAGAAAGACACATTTATTATTTCTTTTCCATCTTTAATAATATTCACAATATTAAATTAATTATTTTTTGTAAGTATGTTAGGTACAACACTTTATTAGGTCAAGGAAGAAAAATATGTAAAATAGTTATTTTTAATATGTCTAATTATATGTACCAAATATGTTATGCAAAGTTGTAATTAAAATACAACCATGCTATTCGTACAACCAAATGGTTGACACTCACAATGGAGGGTCCACATTTTTTTTTTTTTGTGGAATTTTTTAATCATGCGGGCATGCCATGTGAGACAGTGAGAGGTTTCCCATTAAAATATCTCTAGTAAACAACTTAGCAGTAAGCGGATTAGCGAAACTATGTAAAAACTCTTGATTTGCTTTTTCTATTCTCCTTTGTGAAATCTACTATTGAAGATTTCTTTTGAATATAATCATGATTTTGACTAGGTTTCCTAGTTAAATCTAAAATAATGCGAGCATGAGAGGAAAGTTGAAAAAAATCCCACTTTTAACTAAAAAAAAATTTAGTTGTGAAAAGTCCCTTTTTAGTTTTTTAATTGTTTCAAGTTAAAGATTTTGTCGTTAAAATAAAAAATTCTCGTCGATATAAGCAAAATTATTTGTAACATATAATGAGAAGAAGTGGTGGATCTCACTAAATTTGTCGATTATAGATGTGTAGTCATTATGAATGTATATTTAAAATTAATGTTTAACTTTGAATAAAAATTATAAATTACAAATAAGTATATCCAAACATGACTTATTTTTGTGCATTATTAATTGCTTGTGTTTAAAAGGTCCTCCTAGTATGAAAGATGACACTAAAAGACTCTACAAAGATGGTTGTCAAGAACATAGACAAAATAGAATAAGCAATTGAATAGATGTAATATAGATCGTTGTACATAGGGATGGCAACGGGGCGGGTTCGGGGCGGGGGTGCCGCCCCGCCACGCCATCACCCCACCCCGCCCCGTGCCCCGCCCCGCCTTAAACGGGGCGGGGCGGGGCGGGGCGGGGCGGGGCGGGGGCTTGCCCCGTTAAACCGCCCTGTTTAATTTTTTTTTTATTTTTTTATTTTTTTTTCCTTAAAAAATCCACATATATATTTATTTTTTTTTTTTAAATCTTTCACGGGCCGGGTTCGGGGCGGGGCATCCCCACCCCGCCCCGTGCCCCGCCCCGCCCCGCCAACCCCGTCGGGCGGTTTTTTTCGCCCCATTCGGGGCGGGGCACCGTCGGTTTTTTTTGCCATCCCTAATTGTACATGGACGAAGGTTGAATTTAGGCCAGTTGGTGGCTCTCCCTGGGGTTCGTCTGAGTCTATGGGGAAGAGGATCAAATTGGGCCTTGCAAAACAGCTTGATAGATGGGATCTACTCGAAACTTCGAGCAAAATGCGACAACACAGAAAATGAAGGAAAATTCATAGATGACTCATCATCTTCATTTTGTATGAACTACAAAACACCGCAAGGTGTCTTCGGCTGACCTACCGTTGAAGCCCCTTCAATAAGTGAAATGCATTAACTAACATTCTCAAATTGAGCAATAAGGATGAAGGAACCACAATCACTAATTCTTATACCAATGTTTTTAAGGATGGGAAGGAGCACTTTAAGGTGTGCCCCCTTCATCACTAGCCTACGATATTTACTATTTGGTCCCTATTTGATGGGGGTTAAAATTATATTTTTAGTAAATTTTAATAAAAGTTGTTTAAATGTATGGTTGAAAATTGTGGGTTCCATGAAATATATGGTTAAAATTAATTGTTAAACTTATATTAAACTTTAAATTTCAATCCCTACCAAATATTGGCTTAGTCGTTTGAACGTGCTGGCATGTCACTGTCGATCCAAAGTAGAGCAATTGGATTAAACGCTGATGAAAACAACTTACACCAATAGAAGTCAAGAATTCAAACTCCCTTTAATATCTTAGTTCCCATTTGGATTTAAAAAATAAAATCTTAATATGTATCCAAATTTATTGTTAAATTCTAGAAGCATTGACTAAGCATTTAAAATAGTATTTTCTTTTTCTAAAATCACTCTAATTTGGACCGAATAGAAGGGATTCCTTGTCTAGCGATTACATCTTATGTTCAAACGCATAATATTTAATTAATGTTATTATTATAGGATAAAGCAGAATATTGATTATGAGAGAGAGCATGTAAGCAATGGGGGAATAGGATTCGACAGAAGTGCTGTTCCCTCTTTTTTTTTTTTTTTGGTCCACTTTTTATTTAGAAATGTGAAATGTATTTAGGCAGAACAATAATAGTAATAAATCAAAAAGTAAGAAAGGTGATTATTGTACTCTCTTAAATTTATCGAAAGATTAATGCTATTTATCATTATGATGGTGACATATCGATGACGTGACAATTTATGTAGAATAATGAGATTGAGAAGATCTATTTTTATGAAAGAGAGAGAGAAATGTGGGGGATAATGGATTTGCCACATCACCGATATTCCATTATGATGATGATAAATATCATTACTTAGAAGATTTCAGTTTATTGCCGATATTCTCGTCTATTTAAATTTCATGTGACAGCAAGTTGAAAATGTGCAAAGACATATAGAATATCTATAAAATAAATTGTATTTGACTATTATATCATAAATAGATAATTGCAGCAAAAGTTTCAAACCTTTAAAATATTAGCAGACTTTCCCAAAACCTTTAATTTGTTACAACCGTCACTCCTAACATTTTCAAATGTTGTAGGTGAAGTCCTTTTGGACAGTTTCCATCCATAATTCTATCAGCTGACTAAAAATTTAATTTTGACCACATTTTTAATATTTTAGAAAGGGACAAAAGAGTAACTTTTCATTTATCATATTAAATAATTAAATAAAAAATAAAAAAATACACACACTCACTCAAATCCAAAATCCACACCGACCACCTCCACCTGTCGGGAGCAACACAGTTTCACATCCGCTGCCAATAATTGTACTGTGAACGCCTAGTAGAAGTCAACTGTAGAAGCTACCAAAAAAATAAAGAGAATCAGGGAGTCTACCGGCGGTGGCATCAAACACCCGATCTACCAGGGGGATCAGGATGTGCAACTCGGGAAAATGGGTGCATGATTCCTAGTGTAAAGAACAATAAAAGCAACCAGAAAAAAATGAAACAAATTGATCAAATTCAAGGTTTAATCCAAGGTTCGATTCTAGAAATGTAAACTAAATAGAACCCAGTAAATTGTGTGAATGATATGATGTCTTAAAATGGAGTGTATATCTATAAGAAGAATCTTTATAATATTTACAACAAAATAAACAGATTAGAAAAATTGGGCACAAAAATCAACATAAACAATGATTTTTTCAAAACTTTTGAGTCCAATAAATCTTGTCAAAGGAATAATCAAGAAGAGAAAGAGCAAAAATCTAATTAAAAGGATTGAGAAAGGACGGAGAAGAAGGGTTAGATGCTTTTGCTGTCGGAAGCAATACAATTTTTATCTGTTGTCAATAATTGTGCTGTGAACGCCCAACAGAAGTCAACTATAGAAGGTATCAGAAAAAATCAAGAGAATCAAAGAGTCCATCGATGGCGGCAGCAAACACCCGATCTACTATGTTGCTCTCGACAGGTGATTGGTGGAGGTGGTTGTGGTCGGTGTAGAGATGGCTCGGCTAGGCCTGTATGCGCACGAGCCGAGCTCGTGGCTCGTTTTCTACACGAGCCGAGCTCAAAAGGGATTCACCTACAATATTTGGAAATGTTATGAGTGACGGCTGCAATTAATCAAAGGTTTGGGGAAAGTCTGCTAATGTTTCAGATGTTTGGGATTTTTGTTGCAATTATCCCTAACATGAGAGAATTAAGGGGTGAGATTTCTACTATACAGATTTTTTTATTTGGATTTATCTAGATGTACAAAATCTTGTACAAAATGGATTACAAAATCGCCAAGTGGCGCCCCACTATTGGAGGGGCGCCTATTGCGTCAGGCGCCCCTCCAATAGTGGGGCGCCACTTGGCATTTTGTAATCCATTTTGTAATCCATTTTGTACCTATAGCATGCTCCTTTTTATTTTTATTTCTACGGTAGTTTTTAAAACTGTTTAAAGAAAGTGAGATTCCTTGTCTAAGTTCAATTATTCATGCATTCCTCTAGAAGTTTAAGGTATTGAAGAGAGGTTACATGTATTAATCTTGTTTTTAATATTTTCTCTTATGTGCATATTCGAAAATGTCACATGCATAATTTTGTCTAGTTCAAATATAGCCTCTCTTTGGTGGGGATTAAAATCAGTTTTATAGTAAATTTTGATAAAAGTTGATGAAATATATAGTTGAAAAGTTGTGGATTCTATAAAACGTGTAGTTAAAATTAATTTTTGCCTTTGACTTGAATTAAAATCTTTAATTTAATTTTCGCCAAATAGAGACATAATATTGAACCACTTCATCTGAAAGTTTAAATTATTAGTGAGAACAACGTGTATTCATTTAAATTTTTGTCTCAAATAGTTTTCAACTGTACATTTTACTGCTGTGCGAAAATCTAGTGTGAAACCAAGTTCGGCATTAAGATTCTATGCCAACTACAAAATGAGCTGAGATAGTTTCTAAATTCCAATCTCTCCCCTCTCTAGAATGAAAAGGACCTGAATAACGCAAGTCCATAGCCCATAACACACTTGAATATGATATCTCGTTTTTTAATGAACCACTTGCGGGCCATTCTTGTCCTTTACCCATTAAGAGTCATCACATATTTTTTTTGTCACTAAAACACTTTTATTTTTCACTTTTGTACGTTTTCCTTTTTTTTTTTTTTCTTTTTTCTTTTCTATTTTGTTGAACCTTTATTAATTAGTCATCGATACTCGAAAAATTAAAGAAAAATTAAGGCTTGAACAGAAGAAAAAATCAAGTTGCTTGTACATTTGCTACGTGTAGTAGAAGAATATCCAAACCAAGAAATTTGAATAATGCTATTCTACCTGGACTAATGGTGAGCACCAACGCTAATACCGACTAATAGCATTACTCCAACTATTATCTTGTACACGTGGATATTGGTCTAGAACTAACACTAGTAGTCTATAAAAGGATAGGTTTCAACTACACTTTTGCTAGTAAAACTAGCTGCATCTTTAAGTAAGAACATTATACTCATTTTCTTGGGTGTAATGGCTGGGGAAGAAGAAAATGGGCAAGATCGGTACACACAAGATGGGACTGTGGATCTTAAAGGGAACCCTATTCTTAGATCCAAGAGAGGAGGGTGGACTGCTTGTTCTTTCGTTGTTGGTATCTCTCTCTCTCTCTCTCTAATCTCTCTCTCTCTCTCTTTCCACTACTTAGTGGTACTCTTATATATTGCTACTTTTTACTGCTTGGAAGGGCCATATATCTACTTAGTTTTCCCATGTTTTAGGAGATCTTAAGACCTCTTTCTCCCCCGAAAGAAAGAATTCTGTGCCCTATTGGTTTTTTCTAGTGATTAAGTTGGAAACAGTATATTTTCTTGTGTTCCTTTTCATGTAGTTCATCGATCATATGGTTTTCTGTTCTTTAAAATAGGCTCCTCCAAGTTACCACTACCAAGGGCGCCACCACTGCCGCCCCTCCCACCACCAACAACCACCAGAAAAAAGTGGTGGGAGTGGGGACCCGTCTGAAAACTTATGTTTAGTGTTAGAACTAACTTTTACCTCAAGGTCAATGAGATATTTTGAGCAAAGACAATTCATTAAATGGTCGGTTGGCTTATTAGCTATCAATCTTACATATGGCCTAATCTAAAACCAAAATTTCTTATCTACCTCGTCCAACCAAAACTAGGGAAAGATTGCCATGTGGCCCATTTTTTCCATAACAAAGTTGGAAGAACCAAGAACCCCTAATGACACAAAGAAAGCACCACACATTAAGGGTCTTTCATTGCAAATGTGGAATTTTGGGGAAAAGAAAATGAATTATAGGGAATTGCTTAAAATTTATTTTACTGGGAATTGTAATTAATTGTGTTTGATTGGTATAATTTTTCACTCGAAAAATGTTGAAAGTTTGGTATCCGTTTGACTTTGTTTTTCATGAAAGTTGTCCATTAAACTGATAATTTTTTTTGCCATTGGGTTTAGAATTTGTTCCAATCGTAAAATAAAAATAAAAAGAAATTACCATACCGAATACCATTCGTTTGACTTTATTTTGTATGAATATTGTCAATAAAAGTGATAATTTTTTTTTACAGTTGTGTCTAGAATTTTATCCAAATGCCAAAAAAAAGGCAGGAAAACCAAAATCCACCTAAAAGGTGGGAAAAGAAATTCATCAAAAAGCAAGAAAAAGTGCACGTGTGAAGGAAAGTGGGAAAATGATTTCCATGGAAAATTTCTCCCATCAAACAAGGCAAAAGCTAGAAAATGAAAAATAAACTCTTAGGTCTAGGGAAAACAAATGCTATCAAACATGCCCTAAGTTCAACACTTAACTCCATACTTCGTTTCCACCTCACAAAACCCGAAGTGAAAAAAGTCTTTTTAAGGCAATTATTACTACTTATGAATTCTAAGAATAAATATGCACGCACAAGATAATTTCGCAGGTTTTTGCACTACAAAAACTTGTGAAATTTCCTGTACTTATAGCCTTGTTCCAAATCTAAACATAGATTACAAATGGGTTGTCTCGGCCATCCTGAACTTGAATCAGAGACCTCGCCCTGTGGAGTAATATCATACCTACGGGCCAACCAATTGGGAGAGAATCAATATGCCTAAAGTTAGGTTGGAAATATAAAATAATACCTTTATGTCATTGAAGCTATTTTCCAACCAACTTCCATTTAATTGTCGCATCCGTTTGTTACCTAAATAAATGACTCTTGTCTTGTACAGTTTATGAAGTTTTTGAGCGAATGGCCTATTATGGGATATCCTCGAATCTCATCATTTACTTGACCAAGAAACTGCATCAGGGCACAGTTAAGTCAGCTAACAATGTCACCAATTGGGTAGGCACTGTTTGGATGACGCCTATTTTGGGTGCATATGTTGCCGATGCTCTTCTCGGCCGTTATTGGACTTTCCTTATTGCATCAGCAATATATCTCATGGTACGTCACATAACATGTTAATTATGCACGATGTTTACTTTCTATAGTGTCACTTAGTTACCACATTCGTATTTTTAAACTCGACTTGAACATTAAAAAAGAGGGGTTAATTAAAAGAATTGAAATATTCAAATAAAAAAGCCAATTGGTGGACCTGTGCTTGGGTCACCTTGTTCCTGATTGAACCGAGTGGTGGATCAGATTTTGTTATGGTCTCGATATGTTTGGGTCTTAGTATATAATTGATTAATGTTTAAGAAAAGTGAAAGACAGTGAAAGCTAGTAGATTACAAATATATTTTTCACCTTTATTAGGTGTATGATTGCATTAAATATATTTAAAATTACTCTAAAGGATGATGAAAGACAATGAGAGATGGTCGAAGTGAAACATCCATCTTGCAATAGGCTGGCATTCGCAACCTGTGAGGGGTCCATAGTTTTTTCAATAATATATTCTCGATTCACATAGGGAATATCGAATGGTACATTTGACTTTTTATTTTTGGAGTTTTAAAGGGACACCAATGAAACCTTTTGAGATAAATAGTATTGAGAATAAAAAAAATTCCAAATTTCATTTATTATTACATGCATTCAGGATTGCTTATCAAACAAACCTAAATCGAAAATCTTTGTGCATGAGAGTGCATCTTTAAAAACACATATGAAAATCATAAACTAATATACGCATGTGAATTACCTCGATAATTTTTTTTATTTTTTCTTGTCCCTTGTGGCTCCGCCCTACTATATTACGGTAAGCCACTATGTATACGGTAGCTAGGGTTCAAGAATTAATTATAGTGTTGATATTTAAAAAGATTGATTTAGCGATGAAAAAGTCAATCGACTCAAGTCCTTTTTTTGACAAATAAAATTAACGAGAGATTGCTTTGACTACGTTAACAATTCTTAGTGGTTTTCCTAGTTCAAAATCAAATATTTCCACGCAAAGTAATTAAAGTATTTGGGCTTGAATATATACACACGAAAAGTTGACTTGGAAGTTGGATTTTGGTCTTATAAGGCTAGTTGGAAGACTAGTTGGTCATACTTTACTTACTAAAAAAATTAGCATAGGGCCAATTTGGAATTTTTATATAATTTATATTACTTCAGAAAAATCAGCCACTTGACCATAATTTCGTGTGCCAGAATTCTTTTAATAATCCATAAGTTATATAATTGTCCAACTATGTTTTGTCATGTGCAAACTTTGGTCAACTACTGGTGTCTTATTAGTTTTCTCGTGCAATGAATCATGCAAGTGGTTTGACTTATTATTATTATTATTATTATTATTATTTGCATTTAATAAGCTTATTTTATCATTAATCATTACTAAATACGTGAATTCTTGAAAATAAAATTTTAGAAAATAAACTGGTCATATTTTTAATGAACTTTTAGACATGATAGACATAATATCACTACAAATTAAAAATAATAAGTTCAAGTCTCCCTATCGCTTACATGCTGAATATTTAAACAACATTAATTAGAAATATGCCATTGACGTGAGTAAAGCGAAAGCAACGATAGTATTTATATCATTCATGGGTGCGGCTATCAGAATTCGCTCAAGATCAAGTGGTCACTAGAATCTCGGGCACCTCCCCAAAGTCCTAGGTATCACCGCAAGCTACATGCTAAAACACACTGCAGGAGTTATGGTCAAGTCAACTGTCGAGAGAGATAATGAGTGCAAGAGAGATTTTGGCTAGGATAGACTACATACCTTTAGTGAATAAGAACTCCTGTACATAGAGGGAGGAAAATTGGTCAAGATAGGTTTAGTGGAATGGCCCAAGCCCAAGCCTCCAATTGACGACCTCGATGCTCTAATCAACTAATGTGGGATCCCTTTCACCACGTGCATGCCACATAATTTATGAATAAAACATTTTTGTAAAATTTGTCGTCTTATTTAAAATTTCTAAATTTTCGTTTTTACAAATCATGTGAAATAAATGCAATTTTTTTCACCTGTTGACAGGGAATGTCCCTGCTAACCCTAGCAGTATCGGTACATGGGCTAAAGCCCCCTCACTGTGTGGATCCAAATCTATCCACCTGCCAAAAGCCCAATACACTGCAACTAGCTGTATTCTTTGGTGCACTCTACACCCTAGCACTGGGAACTGGTGGCACAAAGCCCAATATTTCGACTATAGGGGCCGACCAGTTTGATGAGTTTGACCCGAAAGAGAAGTACCAAAAACTTTCCTTCTTTAATTGGTGGATGTTTAGCATATTTCTTGGGACACTATTTGCCAACACTGTTCTTGTTTATATACAAGATAATGTGGGCTGGACCCTTGGATATGGGCTTCCGACTGCAGGCCTCGCGATATCGATTCTGATTTTCTTGGCTGGTACCAAATTCTATAGGCACAAGAAGCCCACAGGAAGCCCATTTACAAAAATGGCTAAAGTCATAGTGGCTTCCTTAAGAAAGTGGAAGGTTATTGTCCCTGCTGACCCTAAAGAACTGTATGAGCTTGATTTACAGGAGTACACTAAGAAAGGGAAATACCGGATCGATTCTACACCGAGCCTAAGGTTTGTTCATTACTCTTTTATCTTAAGTTCAGTTATTCAGTCTAAAATGCTAAACATGTCGCACCATCTCCAAATTTAGTCCTGATTTAACCTTCATTTCTTAAAACTCATTTACAATTGCATATTTTATGAAAGTTAATTCAATCAATGGTCACTAAACTTTGTTATAGATTACTACATGCTCATCGAAATTCAAAAGGTTACTCTTTGCTTACTAAATTTTACTATATGTTACCACTTGTTCATCGAGATTTAAAAAGTTACTTGTTGCTCACTTAAATTTGAATAAAGTTACCCATTAATTACCCATATCATTTCCATAATTGCTACATATAGCAAAGTTTAATGAGCACTGAGTAACTTTATTCAAATTTAGGTGAGCAATGAGTAAATTTTTAAATTTCGGTTAGTAAGTAGTAACATATAGTAAAGTCTAGTGAGCAATGGATAACTTTTTAAAGATTGATGAGTAAATAGTAACTATAAAAAAAATTCAGTGACCATTAATTAAATTGGCTCTATTTTATAATATTTAAAACTTTTATCAACTTTTCAATCACATACTTCATCAATATCCACACATTGACGTCTTCCTCCACACAACTCAGACATTTGAAAATGACACAAAGGGGACCTAAAATGATTGTTCCTTTTTTGAGTGGGTAGGGTAGTGTAGGGCCATGTCTAAATATCTGCTATATCCACTCGATCAAAAGTCATTGAGAAAGTGGAAAAGAAAATGTCTACTATCTTTAAAGCTTTTCATTGTGATTACCACATATTTGACGAGCCATGCTAGTTGTACAATCGAGGTTGACTACCACTCACACAGGTGATCCACTTTTTTTTTGTTGAATTTTTTAAACATGTGGACCCCGTACAGAGAGGTTGTACAAATAGAATTTTCCCATATTTGACTGCAACATTGTCAATCATTGTGCCAAGTCATTGAATAGTGACCAATTATTAGACTTTAGATTATAGCCCTTCACTCCCTTTTTTAATTTTTTTATTTAAAATATTCAGTTGCAAAATCGTCTAAGAGCTACTACGGTCCAACTTTGTGTATTATTTCATCGAGTCTAGACAAGCCGCTTATCGAACAATGTTTGACTATAAACCTAGTCTTCCGATTAACATTGTCCGAGTTTTTAATTAGTATCGTGAATGCCGTGATGAAAAACGATTTATTAGGTCAACCCTTGATTTATAGTGAGCTTTTAATTCATTTAATGATTTTACTTATGCAGGTTACTCAACAAAGCATGTGTAAAAACTGATTCTACTAGTCCTTGGATGCTATGTCCAGTGACTCAAGTTGAGGAAACAAAACAAATGCTGAGAATGATCCCAATTTTAATAGCCACCTTCATTCCAAGCACAATGATTGCACAAATAAATACCCTTTTTGTCAAACAAGGCACTACACTTAACAGACATGTAGTTGGTAAATTCAATATTCCCCCAGCAAGTTTAGCAGGATTTGTTACATTATCCATGCTGATATCGGTCGTGCTATATGACCAGTTCTTCGTAAAAATAATCCGAAAATGGACAAAAAACCCGAGGGGCATCACCCTTTTGCAAAGAATGGGAATTGGTATGATTTTCCATATTGTGATTATGGTGGTTGCTTCATTGACAGAAAGGTATAGACTTAGGGTTGCAAAGGATCATGGCCTAGTGGAAAATGGAGGACAAGTACCTCTATCAATTTTCATTTTATTGCCTCAGTTTCTACTTATGGGAACTGCTGATGCATTTCTTGAAGTAGCGAAAATCGAGTTTTTCTACGATCAAGCACCCGAAAGCATGAAGAGTCTTGGGACATCTTACTCGATGACAAGTCTTGGAGCCGGGAATTTTATAAGCAGCTTTCTTCTTTCAACAGTGTCACGTGTCACAAAAGAGAATGGACATCACGGATGGATTCAGAACAACCTTAACGCGTCTCACTTTGATTATTACTACGCGTTCTTCGCCATCTTGAATAGTTTGAACTTCATTTTCTTTTTGGTTATGATCAAGTTTTATGTATACAAGGCAGAAGTCTCTGATTCAATGAGAGTGCTAGGGGAAGAATTGTCAGCATCGAAGCATAGGATAAGTGATCAAGAAACAACAACTTGAAAAATGAAATTATTGTATTCCACATTAGGTGAATTAACATTATGCCTCTCTTTGTTATTTTTTTTAAAGGAGTTTGGGTTTTATTTTATTTTGCTAAAATTCAACTAGTGCTTGATAAGTGAACTATTTATTAATCTTACAAAAGATACTAAGAAAATGAAACCTATGTGAAGTGCTCTTAAATTATTTCATTTCTACTCGAGGAAATGGCATTGTTCATACTTGATTAAGGGAAAAAGAAATGGCTGCTTGTTTGGAGGTCTCAATAATTATTAAGAAAACTCATTTAAAAGGCCTTTACATTTGGCTACTTATATTCACACCATAATTTTGTAGCTAATCATATTTTTATTGTAATGAATGTCCTTTACCTTTAATCATTTTCGCACTTATGTACCCATTTTGTTTGTCAAATCTTACCATCAACCCTCTATAAATTTTTACATCTTATCTAATATTAGTAATGGTTTATGTCCCAAAAGTTCCCTACGAGAGCGTAAAATACTTATGTGTCGCTCATATTTTTGAATAAGTGAAATAAATAACAAAGTTTCAATGCATGTTAGAAGGATATTTGGTCCGAAATCGTCGTCAGAGACAAGATGTACTAATTAATTAAAGTATAAGGATTAAATAAGATATAAGAGTTGATGACATAAGTGTTGAAATGGACAAATATTTAAACTTTTTATTGCTATTAAAATAGTGCTGGAAATAAAAATTATGATATTAATATAATTACCTTTATTTTCCCGTGTAAGAGACATTTATTTACTTAAAAAATTATTAAATAAACCTTAATTGATTTATATATGACCATTTAGAATTGTTGTTCCCTGCAGTAGAGCGAATGCCCTGAGATCACCAACAAAACTCAATAGATTTGAGCGTCCCTGCATAGATCTGAGTGACAATAGATCGCCAAAAAAAACAATCAGATCTGAGCGCCACTCGGCTGTGAGTCGCAGCCGTTGCAACGACATTGTGTAAAGCCGCACGCAGCAATGTCATCGCTACTACACTCGACTTCTCTGGGCAGAGGTGATGTCATTGCGCAGCGACTCTTAGAGGTGGTCCACAGCGATGGCAGTGGTCCATGTGTAAGGAAGAGGGTAGAGAGAGATGGAGAGGAAGAACGAAGAGAAGAAAGAAGGCAGATGGATTTGGATGGGGTGGGATATGAGTATATAAATTAATTTATAATATTATTGTAAATATATGGCCCAACATTTTTGGGTATTATTAGTGCAAGAAAAAAATTGTAATATTAAAATATGTATATTATGTCCATGTTTGATACACATTCTTTCAAAATACATTATTTTATAACTCAATTTCAACCACACATTTTTCAATAAAATATATTTTCCATCACATCAATAACTTTCCTTATTTTTTAACCACATATTTCTCATCATGTTACTATTTAAAATACATTATTTCTTCAATAATATCCATCTAACACACCATACTGCAAAAATAGCTAAAATTGGACATTTAAAAATGGATTAAATTATAAGTAAATATAAATGAATGGTGAATAAGTTGATAGTACTTGTGGTTCTTTCGAGATGTGTAAATAAAAAATGACTTTAATGTTTATAAATAATTTATAAACACGAGGCAAACATAAGTCAGAAGTATAAAAATATAAGCGGTTGTGTTACATGTATATAACAACTTATTTAATGATTTACCAACAGATGGTGTGACGATATTTAATTAGATCAAAATCTCATAAGTAAACTTCACTATTTCCATTTCGACACCTCATCTTTATGTAAAACATTATGTAAATAGTTATGTACAACAAATATTTTCTAAACATAATTTGTAGGGATAAAAACATACTAAAACATGAGGCAATTTATAGTTTATAAACATAAGGCAAACTACAAGATCATTATACGGATAAAAACAATGTGAATTTGGATAATTTCCTTGCAGAAAATTTATTGTAAGATGATTATAAAGCCGAAGATATTTGTCCATGTGTTTTCGTAAAAAAATAAAATAAAATAAATATTTGATATAGTTTATTCTAATGATTTATCGAATAGGAACTCGTGAAACGCTTAACAAAATTGTAAATTACTTGAAAAATGAATTTAAGATGAAAGATTTTATATAAATCGATTTTTATCTTGGATTGAAAATTGAATATTTTCAAGAAAGATTATTTGTTCATCAATTTTCATATACTAAAATAGTATTAAAATGTTTTTATATGAATAAAGTACATCGCCGGCTTCACCTATGCTCATTTGATCACGATGTGATAACTATAAATTTCAAGTGTCTAACTTATTTATAGAAGTATTGCCGTTATCTACATTCAAAAAATTGGTACTCAGGGACTAAAATGCATCGACTCAATAATCTGTAGTGATATCACCAAATGGAGTAGCAATACTCTTTTCTCTTCATCCAGATTTTGTCCTACTAGATTTCTATGACAATGTTTTAATTTGGTAGCATTGTTTCATGATACTCTAAAATTTTAACAAATTTAACGAAAGAGTTTTTGTTCAAAGAGTAATCAAATGAACAATGTTATAAAATTATGAGATAACTATTAATGACTGTTAAGTCTTTTGAGAATAAATAAATCTTACTTACTCTAGAAGTTTGCAACTTGATCAATTTATAAGTCTCATTGAAACCATAAATATATGGGTCAATCGCTTTACTCTTATTTTTCTTTCTTCTTCTTTTAATTTCACAACGGATTTGATATTATTAATTGATAATTTTTGTTTTGGAGATGTAAATATGATTTTATATGAATCCCTATTTGGTAGTGATTTTAATCTAAGTAAAAGTCAACAATCAATTTTAACCACACTAGCCAATGTTGAACGTGCGTTGCACGTTATTATGAAATGTTTTATAAATGCCGTAAAAGTGAGATCTAAATATGTGTGAATGTTTATTAATTTAGAATTAATATTATGAAATATATACGTGACAATGAATGTTAAATCATTTACTCCCTCCGCCCCATTTATATAGACTTGTTTTATTTTTCACATGGATTAAGAAATCTTATTTAATGTTATTGGAAAAATAATTTTTTCCAAAAAATTTCTTAATTTACCATCATTTAATTATCAATAACTAGTAGTAAATTATTATTGAAGGTAGTAAAGAAATAAAGGTATATTAGTAAACGAACAAAACAAAACATTCTTAATAAAGAAACAAGACTATATAATTGATATAAAAAAATAAGGAAAGTGAGCCTATATAGATGGGACGGATGAAGTATTTAATTTTCAATTAAATGAAGATGGATGACAAATATGATACATAAATTAACGTGAACGTTAATTAATTGAGAATTAATATCAAAGAATATTTACTTACCAATGAATGTTAAATCATTTATATTAAATGAATATGATTTAATTTTCAATTAAATGAAACTGGATGCTAATGAGTATACATGGACACAAAAAATGACTGCATTACTGAATGTGAAATTGTAATTAATATTAATTAAATAAATGTGAATGTAAATTAATTGTTAATAACAGGGACATTGACATTGATATGAATGTGAATGTGAAATTCTAATTAATATTAATTAAATAAACGTGAATATTAATTAATTGTAGTATTTATTACAGTTTGAAAATTAAATATATATTGAAAAATGAAAAGTAAGATATTATTGAAATAACTGAATTGTAGAAGTCTCATAATCGTCCAAAAAATGATTCTTACTTGACGTGATATTTAGCCCTTGTTTGATATCCATTTTTTCTCATCCCCTTTCTCATTTTTTTTCCTTTCTTCATTTCAACCATACATTCTATCAATAAAATAATATTACACATAAATCCAAAAATTTTCCTTACTTTTTAATCATATATTCTTCCATCAATCACTATTCCAAATCAAATTCTTCTCAAAAATGGGTGTCAAACAAGGTCTTAATATATTATAGATATTGTATATGACCTATAACTTTTCAACCACATATTTCAATAATTTTTATCAAATCTACTAAAAGTTTGATTTTAATTCCCAACAAATAATGGCTAAATGGTCCTAAAATTTTTGTGCTCTTTCTTTTGTGATAAAAATGTTATTTAAATTTCTTTATCTTTTGTCGATTTTCATGAACCAAGTCACAATCAAATGGTTCATTTTCAATTCAGTTTCTAATCATATTTGAAACCAATGATTCCATTTATAATATTCCAATTGTTCTCGAAACCGGACCATCCACCAGTATGCTAAATATGTCGCAGTTAGGCAAATCAGTTATCCTCGTGCTACTGAGCAATTCTAGGAAGTCTTCTTCCAAAAGATGAAATATCTTCCATTGAATTGGGTAAGTTAAAGATGGAGCAAAGAAAGGTATCTGAATACTTATTCCAAAATAAAGACCATTGCTTTTGTGGTACCAAATTGTAATGCAGTGTAAAGTATGGTTCTCTGAATGTATGACCGTTATAGAAAACCACAAGTAAGATTATCTTGTCACGTCAGCACTGAGAATTTTTTATCATATCCATCACGGATATGAGATATATGTCGAATATCACATTATTTTAACTTGCGTAAGAGTTAGACGTTGTGAACGTGTATATCAGCATGACAACCTCTTATCCTAATAATACAAAGGCTTCGTGATGTCTATATAAAGCATGTTTCTTTGCTGAACACTTGCAAACGCTCATTATTGTGTACTGAAATTATTGTTTTTATTTTTGTCCCACTAAAAATTCAAGAGAGTCAGCTGCAAGCATTGCCGCGGTAAAAAATGGGCTGAGTGAATACACACAAGATGGAACTGTGGATCTTAAAGGGAACCTAGTTCTTAGATCTAAGAGAGGTGGATGGACTGCATGTTCCTTCATTGTTGGTACTTGCCTCTCTGCCATTCTTTCTTCGTTAGAATAGATTAATAGTATTGGATGGTGTCAAGAAAAGTAGAAATTTAATTCTTGATATTTATATTGTCGAGTTTTATCTAGAACTGCATATCAGATATGAACATACATAAAATTTTAGAGAATACTTGTATTGTCCTTGCTTTTTACAACACTTGTTGATAACTCGAGTGCATGTGATTCAACCATGGTGCAATCTATGAGATTTTCGAAAGAATGGCGTATTGTGGTATATCAGCAAATCTGGTACTATATTTGACCCGGAAGTTTCATCAAGGCACAGTCGCGGCCTCGAATAATCTCACATATTGGGTTGGTACTATTGGATGACTCCTATCTTGGGTGCATATGTTTTGGATGACTCCTATCTTGCAGATGCTCATCTTGGCCGTTACTGGGCGTTCTTGATTGCTTGTGCAATATACTTCATGGTATGCCTCCTGTTTAGTTCAACTAATTTGAACAAGATGTAATGAAAGAGAATTACGGTAAAATTAATCTTCCTCATCCATAATTTTAACTTCCAAAGTTCTACTTACTTCTAGCTAAAGGTGAACAATGGGCATTATAAGTCAAAATCATAATTAGGAGGAAGAACTGATGAACTAATTAGTCGTCTTTGGTTAACTACTTGATTTGGGGTTCTTTCTGTTGGGAATTTACTTAACATGCACAACGGAAATAAAACAATTTTCAATTCCCAAACGAGGATCTGTAATGTGTTTAGATAGAATCTGTGATGAGAATAATACCTTTGATGAATTCCACAAACTCTTTTGCTTTTTCTTGAACTCCAATGATCACGATCTGCAATCCAAGCTGTCCAATTGTCCAAACTCCAATGGTGATCCACACAAAGAACAATAATGACAGCTAGGGTTTTCTTTTCTTGTGCTAGCAAGAATAATGAAATTCCATATTGTTTTCAAACCCTAGTAGCCTATTAATATAAGTTCAAATGGACTCGGCCCATCTGTTAAACTTAACCCGGTCCAATATTTAATTAATCAAATTAATTAAATTTGGTCCATGAATTAATTAATCCAATTAGTTAATTCGGGCCTATTAATAAACAACCCAATTAATTAATTATCCAATACTTGTCAATTGATTAATTGATAAATTTCATTCTTCTGATTCTCTTTTGTGTGTGACCCATTAGGTTCCCGATCACGATATCGAACGACGTGAATTATTATTTTGATCTAATCAAAATCGATAAATTAAAACGCCCATTTTAATTTATCACTAATTCACTTTCGTTGTCCCAGATTGACATCTAGCAATGTGTTAGGGCAATACATGTGACGGGAAATATCACGTAACATGATAAAACCAAACTTGTTCGTTTACCGTGAAACTATAATTCTTTCGTCAATATGATCCGATCAATTATAAGATATGGATATGTGTCAATCTCAATTATCGATCATATCTTTTATCCCACTGTTAAGTCAATGTACGTCGAAAACTCTTTTCCGACTTATGAGTTCACCTTGGCCAATGATTTCATTATCAACTTAACTGGATAAAATGTAGATCATAATCTCTTACTATCTAAGAGTGACGAATCCTCTATTGGTCATTCACAACCTTCATATGATTCTTGACTTACCCGAACGATGTTGTATTAGCGACACTTGGTAGAGCAACATCCAACACCACCAAAGTATGACTATCTTCATATAAGATACCATGATGACCTCAAGTCAAAGGACCAATTCCACTACCGAACGTTAGAGATTAACCACTAACACTCAGATAGTTATCCATGTGGAATCTCTCAGCGGGTCTCCAATGTTTTGTTCTATAACAAAACATCCACGTGTTCATTCAAGTGTCACCACACTTTAACTTGTGAGATCAGCTACTTACTTCACAAGTAAGAATGCCACACGCGATAGTATATCCGTAATAACGATATTCGTATCTCGTTATTACTTCGACCACGGACGATTTAAGATTCAGTCATATGTAATTTGTATCTCACAATTACAACTCCTTGTAATTAACAAATCACCAAGACTTGAATCTACGGATTCTATTATTTAATTTATTAGAATATTAATTCAATTAAATAATAGATATTGCCATACATATGCATTGATTATTATATATATATTCAAAGTGTTTATGTCCAAAGTTGATTGGACCTAGGGCATAACACTTACACTTTCTCGACTTGCTAATGTACCTAGTTTGACTTTCTCGTTGTATGAGTTTTCTTTCTTCATGTTGTGCATAATGTTTTTTGAATCCATTTTCACATTGTTTTACCTAAATGAAGTTTAAAAATTAGTAACCAAATACTCAAGACCCTTTTCAGCACCAAGTTAGGGATATAATTGACAAGAAAGCTTATATAAAGAATTTCTTGCAGGGAATGTGCCCATTGACACTAGCAGTTTTCGTACCAGGACTAAGACCTCCTCCCTGCAATGACGTCAAGGTAATAGATTGTCCCAAGGTCACAACACTAGAATTGGGAGTCTTCTATACTGCTCTCCACATTTTAGCTATTGGGACATGTGGAACAAAGCCCAATATCTCGACCATCGGAGCGGATCAATTCAATGATTTTGATCCAAAGGAGAAGGCCCATAAACTTTCCTTCTTCAATAGGTGAATATTTAGCATTTTCTTTGGGATACTTTTTGGCAGCACTGTTCTTGTTTACATTCAGGATGATGTGGGTTGGACCTTGAGCTATGGTATTCCAACTGTTGGACTTGCAATAGCTATTTTGGTTTTGGAAAAATTACCCAAAAGCCTGCATTTTAAGTATACATTTCAATTATCAAATCCTAAGACCTTTTGTTTTCATAATTAGGGGTTAATTCATCTTTTATTAATAATAATATTATAAAATTAAAATTTAATTCAAATATTCAACCCTAAATATCATTTCTTACCCTACATTCTCTCTCTCTCGAAGATCACTAGCTCCCCAGCTCACGAAAGTCCCCCGCCGGTAAGCCAGCCAAGGCCACCGAGTTTCCGGCTTCAAAGGATCTGGCCTCCGCCCTTGCTTAGATTATCAACCGCTCGCCGCCTTTGGCCCAGTCCCGGCTTCCGGTCTTGACCCACCCCAAAATGATGGGTTAGCCGGAGGTCAACGGGCCGTGCAACCACTCTCACTGCTTTCGCCGCTTCCGGTTGTGCACGCATCGACGGAGTCCCCGATCTCCGCCTACATGCGATTCCTCCAGAGTTCAATCTCATCTTCTTCTGGTGCTTTGCCACGGTGGAATAGCTTCGCGCAACCCCTAGCAGCAGCAGTCACCACCAGCATAATCTTTTGCTGCCTAGTTCAAGCTGGTTTTGGTGGTGGTGATTGTACCATAGGTAGATGAGGTGGGAATTTAGATATTGGAGGTGGGGAGGAGATTGGTGGCGGAGGTGAGTATGGTGGTGGTAGAGGTGAGTACATTTGTATTGGTGGGGGAAAAAAACTAGTGGTGAAGGTGGAGTTGGTTTAGGACTTGGTGGCTGAGATTTTGGTAGTGGTGGTGTTGGCAGTAATGGTTCTGCTGGCGGCGACGGGGTGAGGTGGCACGAAATTTGATTGGTGTCGATGGTAGCTATGTGGGTGGGGTAAATTTGCAGTTGTGCTGATTTACATTTAGTATGAGAGACAATGATTTTAGGTATGGTACTGGTGATTTGACTCTGGAATAGAAGGTGGCAGCGATGATTTGGGTCTTTTCACCTGTTTTATTGTAGAGGTGGTGGTGGTGGATTTTTTAGGTGTGTTTGAAAGTGGAGGAGGAGGTGGCATAGTGACTGGTGGATAGTTCGAGTCTTGTGTTTTCTAAAATTGTTTGTGGTGCATCTGTTAATGGTGTTAAGTAGGGTGCAGCCTGATATCCATTCCATTCTGGATTTGGAGAAGGTATACTTGGGTTGTAGGAAGCATTGAAGGTACAAAAGGTGCAGTTTCATTCGATGCCCTTGGTTATTTGTGGTGATCCTATGCGATTAAGTATGTACTTAATTGTGACCGATTGTGATTTGAGATTGATCTAGTCACAAACAGTCACACTGAATACAAATTTGGTCACATTGAATACAAACTTGGTCACAATTAATCACAGATGATATGTGTCAGTTAATGGAAGTGGTGGTAGGTGGATTCATGAGTTGGGGGTGTGATTTCCAATTTTTAATTTTCTGAAAATTTTTAAGTCATCAGAGCGGCCGTTGGAACAGTCACCGGAGAGGCAGTCGGAGTGATCGCCGGAACAATTGCCGAAGCCGATGGTTGTCTCCGATAGAAAGATGGAGGGAATTTGGTGTAGTGGGGTGATAGGATGAGGAATGTGAGGTGGTATTGGTAGAAATAATTAATGTATTATATTGTATTTTAATATTTAATAAATTTATTTACCATCTGATTTTTGAAATATTTTAATGAGTTTGTTATTTATGAAATGTGATCTTTAAAACTAGGAGTTACTATTGTTCCCTTTGGTTTTCTTGGTCGGAACTCCCTTCTACAGGCATAAGAAGCCCGATGGGAGCCCGTTTACACGAATGGCCCGAGTTATAGTGGCTTCTATAAGGAAATGGGGAGTATCCATCCCTGAAGATCCCAAGAAATTATATGAATTTGATATAGAAGAGTACACCAAGAAAGGAAAATTCAAATTTGAACCCACGCCCACCTTAATGTCTGTATTGTCATTTGTTATATAGCTATGTTAAATATCACAAATAAATGAACACTGTGCAATTTTGATGCAGGTTTCTAAATAAAGCTTGTGTACAAACTAATTCCAATAGTCCATGGATGCTATGCTCAGTCACTGAAGTTGAGGAAACAAAACAAATGCTGCGAATGCTACCAATATTAATCACCACATTCCTTCCAAGTGTTATGGTGGCTCAAAGCAACACTGTTCATCAAGCGAAGCGCCACCCTAGACAAAAGCATGGGGCATCTCAAACTTCCCCCTGCCAGTTTAGGCGCATTTGTGATGATAACCATGCTCGTCTGTGTCATAATTTATGATCGCGTATTTGTCAAGACTATTCGAAGGTGGACTAAAAACCCGAGAGGCATTGCTCTCCTTCAGAGACTAGGGATTGGTTTTGTGCTTCACATTTTCATTATGGTAATAGCCTCGGTAACTGAAAAGCACCGGCTCATTGTAGCCAAAAAAAATGACCTAGTCGAAAGTGGAGGACAGGTTCCATTGACAATATTTATCTTGCTTCCCCAATTTATACTCATGGGAGTGGCTGATGCATATGCAGAAGCGGCCAAGATTGAGTTTTTCTACGATCAGGCACCCGAGAGCATGAAAAGTCTCGGAACTTCATATTCGACGACTAGTGTGGGAATTGGGAACTTCCTCAGCAGTTTTATTCTTTCGACTGTTTCTCACATCACCAAGGAGAATGGTCACAAAGGATGGATACAAAATAACCTTAATGCCTCTCGACTTGATCGATACTTTGCATTTCTTGCAGTGCTGAGTTTCTTGAATTCTATCGTCTTCTTACTAATTGCAAAGTTGTATCGATATAAGGATGAAGTCTCCAACTCAATGGAAGTGCTCAAAGAAGAACTCGAGGGCTTAAAGTCGAAGAGCCACGTGGAACTAGCAGCTCACGGGGATTAATTAAGGATTTAAACAAGAATCCTAGCTATCTACCATGAGAAAGAATGTAGAAAAGCATCAAATGATGACAAGGTGAATAGCTGAAGTAAGGGTACATTGAAGGCCTAGGTTGATCAGGAATCAATTATTTGCTGGTTTATGTACCTCTGGCTATTATTAATAGATATAACTTGGTTTAAATATGATTATTTGCTAATATGAATTAAATTTTGATACATTGTGTATATGTTTCTAAGATCTCGTGTTAAAAGGGATATTAATAAAATGTCCAGAATATTGGGATCTTTTCTGTTTCCATTCGTTGTTAATTGGAATAGATGAAAAATATCACCGATAGATTTAGAAATGAGACGAAAAGAGCTCCGGGAAAGAATTTTACATCCAATCCAAAGCTACCAGGAACGAAATTTAGTTTGTTGTTGTAAATGAAAACCAAATAATGAAATCTGCGTAGAGTTTTCCTAGGACGTTTCAAGTAATGTCTCAAATCTCAACAATTACAATTAGTGAACTTGAGAAAATATACATTCTAAGTATCTGTCTGAACAGTAGATCACCCAAGATGTACAAATGATAAGGCGAAAAAAATTCAAATTTTGCTTTTCCCACCAAAAACATAGTCCAAGTGCTCTCAAATCACCAGCTTTATCTTTGAATATTACTAAATTTATGTACTATGAGAAAAGTTATAAAGCAATTTTCTTTACATTCTTCATCAAACTTTAAACCAAACATTTTTTCACAATTATCAAAAGAGCTCAATTAGTTCTGTTAGTTTCAAATTCATACCTTGCAAATTTGCAATCTTGAATGACTCTCACCCCCTTCTCTTTGCTAATTGGAATGTTCTCTTCAAGAAATGATTAGCAGCTCGATCATTCCTATAGCAAAGAATCCTCAGTATCGTATTAGGATCTGATTGATTCCATTTTCCAGTAGTCGGAGGCATAGGCAGCTTCTGCCCTACACCAACAACACCTATTCCACTGGCTTCACAAGCCACAATGCTGAAATCTTCGATTAATTGCTCAGTCGACTGGCCCATCAATGCTATGACACCTTCCACCGTCTCAGCCTCCCTTTCCACCACATCCTCGACTATCAAAGTTTCTCCACACGTATAAAACACGCGTTTCAAATGATCAAAGTCTTCCTCGATCATTGGGTGATCAAACATTGAAAAGATTCTAGAGCTTCCCCCTGCTAGCAAAACCATAAGGTAGGCCTCAAAAGATGCCTTCATTACTTCTTTTAGTGCGAGTGGTTGAGCACGATCAGTAACTATTGCACACAAAAGAGTAAGATTCTGCTTGAGTATTCTTAATGCTGGCCTAATGCGTGAGTTTGTTACATCACCAACAAATAGACTTCCAAAGAAGACAGAGTTTGAGTCGAGGAATATTAAACGATAGGCAGCAACTTCTGACACATGCTGAAAGGATACTTGTATAGATGATCGGCTATGTTCAAAATAGGAACGGCTAAGTTGTCTACTTCTGTTATTTAGCTGGTTTTGGGGTGATGGAGTGACCTTCGAGGAGAGGGATAATGTTTTGTCGAGTGAGTGGAGCTGAGACTGAAGGTAATGTAAGGTGTTAAGCCGAATGTAAAGGCGTTGTGTTCCACGGCTAGTTGAAGGGCGTGGGTGATTTCCATCATCTGTATTGTTTTGGTTCGGATCTTCTACTCCAACACTGCATGCTGCTCTTTTCCACAGTTTGATGAATTTTGAGTTCTGACTACATCGTGTTAGAGGAGGAAGTGTAGGGAGATAACTCTGCTTTGATCCTGTAAAAGAAATGAAAGATCAAGTAATTATCTTGTCAAATAAAGTTTAGACTTGGATTGTGCAAAAGAATCTCTTTAGATGTCAAATTTGAAAGCAAACTCTAACTAGTACACCTTTATTCCAAATAAAACTATGATGCTGTGTTTGGTAAAGTGAATTGAGCACTAGTGGACAATATCAAAGAAGATGAAAAAATAGTTAATATCTTGTCACCATACTATCTAGTTATGTCTAGTAATACGTATCAAACATGCAATGAATTTGAAGGGTTAGTTCTTACCACATGATGCGACAAATGTAATGTATTCTTTGAAGAGATGCTCCAAGCCATCAGCAAGATCAAAAATTAAATTTTCTGATTTGTTAACTGGAATTTCGAAGAAGTTCTCCACTGTTTCCTTGGAAAATTTGATCAGGTCTACTGCTGAATGTGCATATGGCTCGGTTTTGGACTTCGGATTCCATGTCTAGACAAAATTTCAAACAAACAGTTACTTATTTGCTCCAGTGCTAAAATGCATATACAGGCTAAATTATGCTTACAACTAACTTATTGTATGCTTACTTCTGTGTCTTTTGATCTCTGGAAAAACTCCTTTCCTTTCTTCAACCTTTCATGAATCCAGTGTTTCATTAACCGTAAAAGGATTGAATCTACTTCATAAGGAACCATCTCTCTTACAATAGCTTTCCCTCCATCTTCACATTCCCCCGAGTCCTCAACCACCATCTGAATCAACAACTTCTCGAGCCTCCCTGCTCTCTGCAATATCGAGATTGTTTCGTTCGTGAGCAAGGGTGTCCCAGTTAGATACTGCTTCAACAAAGTTCCATAGCAAGAGTGCAGAGTCACTGCAGCAACTCCAGCTGCAATAGGGTGCCATTTCTTGAGAACATGACTGAATATTTCCTTTTCCTTTACAGCCAATTCTTCGGTTTTGTTAGCTAAATTAATGAGAACCTGGCACACTTCTTGTGCTTCGAGAGCTTCATAATTCACACACTGCTCATCAAGCATCTTTTAATCATAACAATATGTCAGCATCAACAAAGATATCAGAAAAAAAATGTGTATTCTCAAGGGTTAAAACACCAGAGGTCACTGAACTTGAAGCAAAGCTTCACGTCGTTCACTGCACTTCATTTTTTTTTTCCAGGTTGGGTCATTGAACTTTGACTTCATTCCCAGAAGGTCACTGAAGGTGAACTTTTGTTACAATTTGATCATTGTGTCCATGTTCATGGTTTGACCACATAGTTGGCAAATAACCAGACTACCATGCCTTCTTTTTTCTTTGTCAAATTCCTCGAAACGGACATAATGACTAACTTGAAACAAAGGTTAAGTTCTATGACAAACTTGAACAAAAATGAAGTATAGTGATGACCAACATGAATTTTACAAAAAGTTTAGCCTTCACCAATGGACTCATATTTTAAATTATACAAACCTTGGCAAATGCATTCCTCAACGAAGATCGGATATAGCGATCTATCCTATTTCCATCCGAGTCCTTAGTCACTTCTCCCTTTTCTAGTTGTGCTTCTGAAATATATCCAGGGACATCTTCTAAAATCTTGGTAGCCAAGAAAACTAAGGGAAGAATGTTTTCCATTATCCCGACTGATCCTCTTTCAAAATTTCCATGGTAATCCAGCAATCTCTGCTCCAACCACCTCTTCATTTCAGTCAATACAGAAGCCAACATTTTCACATACATAGGTTCTCTGTCAACTTTCTTAGCATCATTTGCTACTTCTGTTAACATAGCAAGGGATGCACTTAGTAGATCTGACTCCATCTGTTCTGTCATGATATATTGCTCAAACAACACCCAAGTGAAACACAAATTATGTATTGATCTATTCATTCCCAATGTAGACCATGTTTTCTTCATAAGCTCAAGCAATTCATCGACTTCATCAACGACTAATGTTTCATCCTTTATGTCGAAAATCGAGTAAAGGAGGGCAATATAGACATGAACATTTAGAGGGTAGCCATCGGCCCAATGGCACACATCTGTAGGGGAGCCGTCAGGGCTTCTCCAAGCTAAGGACATAACACAATTGCATAGCGATTTCATGGTTTCTGAATTCTTTCCTGTGTCTATTGCCTTCATCTCAGAAGCCTGAATTATATCCCTTAATTTCGTAGCAAATTTGTTAGATTTGTCAATTGGAATTGCAGGCTGTATTAGAAGTCCAGCGTCGAGGATTTTAAGCTGACGCTTCTGCCACAAATGATATTCATGAGAATCGTTAAATTCAGATGGTTTTAGGTGGCGTAGTAGCTCTAGAGGAAGAATTATCGTCTCTGCACGCCTTCCCATCTTAACAAATTAATAAGCCAGTGTTAGTTACAAATGCCATTGGCTAACTATCTTCGTGAATATATAATATACTGCACAAATCAAAGAATTACATCCAAAACTTCATTAAGGGTAAACATAAATTCTTGATCCAACAACAAATAATAATTAAACAGTATTAAGTCATATATTCTTTAGATTTTTGAATATATAGCTCCCATTTTCTCATTCTATATGCACGCTGTGAGGCATAATTTCATCAGAAAATCTCCATTTTAGATTCTTCTACAACAATGCAAGGATGGCTGGGGACACGGTAAGTTGATTTCTTTTGCACTTTTAGCTCGAGATTAGGCCGATTCCCTCCAAAGTCTGTAATATATTCATTTATTATTAATAAAATATGCACTAGAGTTATTACGTACTTGGCCAACGAGGGTCCTCATCAGAGTTTTACGTAACCTATTGTCAATCTGCTCCGTCACCCTCATCTGTTGTCTGGCGATCTCGGCCGCCGTCATCGGTCGCCTCATCCTCGGCTGCGGCGCCGTACTGAAGGCCACCAGGCGGGGGCTCGATACCGTCCCGCTCGCAGCACTCGGCGACATCGGGTTAGACCCACAGGAGCTGGACCGCCTGGAAGAAGGATTAGACCGCTTCATCATTTTCAAACCCAACGCCCTTTTAACCCTGCTGTTCACCACCATTCCCACACCGGGTGACTTCATTGGAGAACCCAACCCTATTCCGTCTCCTCCATCAGAGGGATTATAATACGTGAGGGCGCTCCTTCCACCGAACCCCGGTGACGAACGGCAAGCCGTGAAGAAAATCTCATACGCAGCCTCCCGCAAATCATCCCTGTCAAGACCGTCGAGCTTCCCGAACGGCCATGAAAGGTCCTTCGCCAGCTCAGACCCGGACCCATCCGGGTCGGGTCGTGGACAATAATGGGTTTTGCTAGGCAACCGGATGTGTTGGACCATTGTGGGGTCAAATATCTGTCCGATAATAATATTCCGGCGACAAGTCGTTAGATATCCGACGGAAGAGACGGGAGAGAGAAATTGCTAAGCATGTATGTATATTTTCTCTAATGGAGGACAAGAAAGATGAAAATGAGAAGGGAATATTAGAGAGAGAAGAGAGAGAGAATTATGGTTGGTTGGTTGGTTTATAGTTATGCGAAGAATACGAGGAGGCAAAGGTGGTAGAGAGTTAGCAGACACAGTGAGGCAAAGGTGGCACCCGTTTGTTAGGAGAAATTAGAAAAATAAAATATATTATTTTAAAAAGAGATATGATCCGTAAGCCTCCATTTGACCACCAAATAAGAATTGAGTAAATTTGGCCAATACTCTAAAAAGGAACCAATTAGATTAATAGACTTAAAATAAATTAACACCTCTAATGACTGTAATTTATATGTACGAAAGTCGACCCAAAATCCCAAAAAGCCCCAAAACCAACTACTTACAAAGAGAAAGCCTCAAACCACCTAAAATTCGCAAACGATGTGTTTAAAGAGTGGAATTTGCCGGATGATTTGGAAAAATGGGGACCGGAGTTGTCTATGGCTGTGCTAGGGAAGAAGCTTACAGCGATACGTTATCATAGTTGGAACTTGGAAGTAATAGATGTTTTCAATGTGGGTAATGAAGGAGTATGGTAAGGTTGGATATCGAAGAGGGGGGGGGGGGGGGGTACATTGTTGTTATGATGGAAGAACATATATGAAGTTTGTGAGCCTATCTCGTCAAAGTACTATTGTTCATCTATACTATCTCATAAATCTCCAAAGACTATGTTAGCAAATCAATTAGCTATCAAATTATGTAGAGTGAATCTATTAAGTGAAACCCTTTATATGTTTTCTTGAAAGCACTCGTAGAATGGTAGAAGATGACAATAACAAGTGTGCTATCATAGACGACCTCAAAGCAGTGAATGATCCCAACCGTGCCTATCTATGTTATGTTCATTGCTTCTTATATTTCACGGGGTTCTTAGCATTGCAAGCCCACAGAGTGGCACATAAAAACTTTGGATAAATGGTAAAACTGTATTAAAAATCCTTATTCAGCATCAAGTTTCAGAAGTTTTTGAAGTGGATATCCATCCATGAGCAAAAATTGGCTAGGGCATAGTATTTAGTCATGCCACTTGAATTGTGATGGGAGAAACATTAGTTATTGGAAATAGTCACAATTTTACATGATGTGGCATTAGTGGTACGAAGAAGATTCAAGGGGATAGACACCCAAAGATTGGAGATGGGCTTCTAATAGGCACACGGGCTAAAATTTTGGACAATGTTAAAATTAGAGAAAATACAAAAAATGGAGCAGGATCAGTTGTTTTAAAGGAAATTCCAACCAGTGCAACAATAATTGAAAATCCTACTAGAGTAGTCGGATTGATATAAACCGAAGAAAGCTCTACTTATGAGTTGTACCTTAATAATGTCATTGTATACATTGTAATATCTCATTTAAATTTGAGCAGCTTCTTTTGCTTTGTTTTTGGCTTTTTTCATAAGCTTCACTTTCTTGAATGTTTATCGCTTTTTTGAATTTAAGAGAAAAAAATTGATTGGCGTTCCCGCAAGAAATAATGGAAGCTACGAAGACTTATTTGCCTTCGTGCTTCTCTTTCATTACATAATTTAATGAAGATCAATTAGGAAACGAGAAAAGTTTGAGGGTCCTCTTTGTATATATGTGTTTCATCCAACACTCATTTTGGACAATTGTAGTCTCCGTATGTTTTATACTTGGCATTGGCTTCTTCTAGTGTTGGGTTTGGTTTATCTTTTTGGTAACTCCTAGGATTTTGACGGGTGTTCTTCACTTTTTTGAATGTTCATCCTTTTTTTGAATTTTGGTCATTTTTTTGAATTTCTAACTTTTTATTTTTTATTTTTATCACTTCCAACTTATAAAGTGTTGTTTTCCTAAAATGAAATAAAACATAATCATAAAGACTTAAAGAGACAACATGTAGAAGAAAATAAACTACTTCGGGATTAAGTCTAAAGGGCTGTCTGTTTCTGCCGAACAGCACAATTCTAGTCGTTGCCATCAATTTTCTAGCCGTTGGGAGCCGCAACTTTTGACTCACTCTCTCACAGTTGGCCTGCAGGTTTGAAAAAAAAGGGATAAAAAATCAATTGTTTGGCCCAAAAAAATTCCTCCCAGACAGCCCCTAAGGTTTTTATTGGCGTTCCTCACTTTTTGAATGTTTGTCGCTTTTTTGAGTTTCTGCCACTTTTTTGAATTTTTTTATCACTTTCAACTTATAGAGTGTTGTGCGTTGGTTGCAAGTTAATTCAACATGCGGATTTTTCTTTTTGTATTTTTTTACAGTATGTCTAGTTTAAAAAAATTAAAAAACTGAATTCTTCTATTGACAAGATGAGAATTTGGAAGCTCTTTTGACTTGCAAATGGCCTGGAGTTCATAGAGAAGGTGTCGTCACTAGTGTTAAAGATCAAGGCAAATGTGGTAAGTCTCCCACGAAAATTTTGAGATAACAAGCCAACATATGGTCTGAACATCAAGATTTCATTTCCTATTATATTATGTTTGTAATGATTTTGTGTTTGGATTGAATCAATTTTATGCAAGTAGCTGTTGGGTATTTTCAGCTGTAGTTGGAATTGAATTTACATAAAATGATATATTTTGAGGTTTTGATTGATATTTGTCACTTTTTTGCATTTACGCCACTTTTTTTAGGTTTTGTCACTTTTTGAATAGTGTCACTTTTTTTTTTTTGTTTTTGGGTCACTTTTTTGAATGACAAACATCACTTTTTAACCAAAGTGATATTGTATGTTACTTTTTATTAAAAAAAGTGACACTTTATACAATATTTTGTACTTTCAAAAAAATATTTTATATGATAAATAGGTGGGATGAGGTGGTAGATGACAGTGGCGGTGAATTGATTTAAAAATATTCGACATTTTGATTTGTGTTTTGTTGGTGAACTGATTTAAAGATGCATGTTGGTGAACGAAAAAAGATGAAGGACGGTAGTTGTGTCACTTTTTTTAAAAAATTTTTTTTCTAACATTTTATTGAAGTGATTCCAATGTTTAATTGGTGTTTTGTCAATTTTTTGAATTTTTGTTACTTTTTCTAGTATTTATCATTTTTTTTTGAATTCTTGTCACCATTTTTAGTATTTGTCACACACACACACGCACACACACATCTTTCTATATATAAAAAGTGCCTATTTAACGGAATTTGTTGTTTTAACGGATTATGTAACGCAATTTCTTGTTTTAAACAGGCAACTGCACCTTCTTTCAGTATTTTTATCATAACTTTGTATTCCAATGTTCGATTGAGGCGATTCAAAATGTGTTGGAAAGCTAACTCATCTGGATACAACTTTGATTCAGACATCATTATCCAATTGGATCACTTTCTATGCCAAAAATAGGTCTCAATATAACGGACTATGTAACGAAATTTATTGTTTTAAACAGGCAACTGCACCTTCTTTCAGTGTTTTTATTATAACTTTGTATTCTGATACCCGATTGAGACGATTCAAAATGAGTTGGAAAGCTAACTCATCTGGCTACAACTTTGATTCAGACATCATTCTCCAATTCGATCACTTTCTATGCCAAAAATATGTCTCAATATAACGGATTATGTAACATAATTTCTTGTTTTAAACAGGCAGCTGCACCTTCCTTCAGTGTTTTTATCATAACTTTGTATTCCGATATCCGATTGAGGCAATTCAAAATGCGTTGGAAATCTAACTCATTTGGTTACAACTTTGGTTCATACATTATTCTCCAATTCGACAAATTTATATGCCAAAAATAGGTCTCAATATAACGGACTATGTAACGGAATTTCTTGTTTTAAACAGGCAGCTGCACCTTCTTTCAGTGTTTTTATCATAACTTTGTATTCCGATATTCTATTGAGGCGATGCAAAATGCGTTGGAAAGTTAACTCATCTGGCTACAACTTTAATTCAGACATCATTCTCCAATTTGATCACTTCCTATGCCAAACATAGGTCTCCATATGAGACTAAAACACCGAAGCATAACTTTTCGGTTGGAAATTGATTTGTGATCATTTTTTGACTAAATTTGATTCCCTTGACATCTTCCTTTATCCAATTGACTCCGAGCACTCTCAAATCTTCATCGTGAGATTCGGCACAACTTTTAAGTATTTACATTTTAGCCCCTGAACTTCGGATCCCTTACAATTTAGCCCTTTCTCCAAATTTGTCTACTTTGACTTATTTTCTTCAATCTCATCAACCTACATCACAATATCAAAATCACACATCTAATTATTTATCAATTACATAAACATTACATTATTAATTATTTATAGGGTGTCTATTTCTACTTTTCAGTAGAAATCAAGTCGTTGGCAACACAATTCATGTCGTTGGGAGCCGCAATTTTGGACCAATTCTCTCACTGTAGGGCTGTAGGTTTGAAAAAAAAATCGGTAACATAATCAATTTTCCTTCCTCCTTGCAGCGCGCCCAGACACGCTCTTAATTAACTAAAAAAAAATTATATCTTTATTAATAACAAATTAATTATTAAACAAAAATATTAAATATAAATTAAGTAAATGTGCATTGCACGTTGCTTGCACCTAGTATATATATATATGAATAAACGGTTGTGTTACATGTACATAACAAACTTACATAATGATTTACTAACAAATGATGTGGTGAAATTTAATTAAATCAAAATCTCATCAATCAAATAATTTTTCCACTTACATTTTGACACCTCATCATTATTTAAAATATTATGTAAATAGTTATGTACAAGAAGCATTTTCTAAGAGTAAACCTTCTTTAAAAAAAAAAAAACTTATTTTTAAAACGAATTCTCATAAAAAAATATTTTACACGTAAATCCAAATCTTTTTTTCTACATTTTAATCACACGTTCTTCAAAAAATTACTATCCAAAAATCAATTTTCCTAAAAATTTCTTTCTAATGGTTGTCAAACATGGTCTTAAATAACTAAGTAACAGTAACATAACCCATCAATTTAATGGTTAAATAAATAATTCATAGAACGTACTATGAACTTATTCATCAATTAATTAATGTATCATGTCACTATTAAATTAAGCAAGAGTACTTAGCACATCATTTCTCATTATAAGAATTTCGGGAAATGTTACTTATTGCAAAAATTTTACATTTGTAAGATACAATAATACCCCATAAATTTAACAATTTAATATAGAATATTACGAGTAAATTGTTTGAACAGTCACTGAACTTTAACATGGTCACGACTTACTCACTGAACTTCAAATTGCATCTAAATGGTCACTGAACTTTCATTAATTGCACCACATCCAACACTCAGAGGGCAGTGGGGTGGGCAATTGGAATCGAGTTCAGTGACCATTTAGAGGCAATTTGAAGTTCAGTGAGTAAGTCGTGACCATGTTAAAGTTCAGTGACTGTTCAAACAATTTACTCGAATATTACATTTGTAACGGCCCATAAATTTTATTTGAATTTTATGTATTTAATTAAATTATAATATAATTTTTTGAAACAATAAAATAATATTATATTAAATTAGTTTATGAAAATGTAGGACGATAATAAAGATAAATATTTATTATTTATCTTACTTTATTCTGAATATAGTTAAAATAACACATACTTTTCATATGGATAAAACAATATAATTTAGAACTTTGTGAACAATGTTTACTTAAATTATAAAAAAAAAAAAAGAGGCAAACATTTGAGAATTTAATATTATAAAATACAATAAACCATTTTCAAAAGCTAAATAATTTCTTTAAAATCATCCCCGTCATTCGAGAGCTGGTATTGTTGAAATTAAAGAGAAGGAGAGACTTCAAGAAGAAGAAAACCACACTTCATTGATTATTCTGAATGAGTATTTATGGAGTACAAGAACAAAAGGTCACTAGAATTATCGGACCGAACTAGAATCAGGCTGGGATCGATTGATTCCATCCGATTATACTGAACTTCTCATCGATTATGGGTATTAAAATCGTTAATTGATCAGGTCCAATTCTAAATTCTAATACCAAGAACCAAAACATCGAATTTAACTAAAAAAATTACTTTTTATTTTTACGCATGCACATTGTACATTTTCCTTACAAAGTTCACAATAGTACATCAAACTCATTATAATTTGGCATTATTGACAAACTTAGACAAAATGATCCATTGAATTCTATAGATGTGTGATTAGATTAATAACAGGTTCGAGTTCCTTTCATCCTTTCTGAAAGTTACGTAATTCGATCCTAACAACACCTTGAGAGTCGTGAATATGTGTAATATGCGGAATTTAAAATCTTATTAACTAATTAGCAACAAGTCACCACTTAATTATCTCTAGATGATTAATCATGCAATTAATTTAATCCTAAGTTTAAATACTACAGATCATACATTCATAATATAAAGTAGTAAACGAATAATTGTATGATCACGTAGAAACCCAACTGGGAAAAATTTCGGCACTTTGCTAGTCAATCCACTATAAACGAATTTAACAACTTACAGTCTGCTAGACTAGACGATCTGTACTATATGATCACCCGACTGCACTCTTTACAGCTCTCCGTAGATCCCGTGCTCTCCGACACCAATCCTTAGCTGCTGTTGTCAAAACTCTCCGTGAAATCTGCTACCCTGCATTACTCCAAGCCTTGTGAATTCGTCTATCTCCCGTGGATCACGAAGAACAATCTGTTCTTCACAGACAGGAACTCCTGTCAATTTCCTTCAATAGTGGTTTATCATTTGGATTATGAAATTAATGTTTTTCTCACAAAAATATCTCACATTGATGAATGTTGAAGAATATGATATAGAGGAATTACTCTCTGATATGTTTTTCTTAAAGTTTAACCTTACGAATTTCATACAGGTGAGTTCTGATATTTATAGGTAGGTCAAAAAATGAGGGGCGACAGTCTTTAAAATGCGAAATAAAAATTTCCCGAATAAAATTTGTTGTTCGAGCGAGGGCTCAGCGACGGTCGAGCGAATGAGGGGCGACAGTCCAGCGATGCAGTTTCTGTTTTTGTAGTTCGAGCCAACCCTTGATGACAGTTTAGCGAAAATCCACGCCGTTTTCCTCCTTGTTCCAAACTCGAAACCCTATACCTATTTAACTAACTTTTAAACAAACTGCACATTACTCCTTGAACTTTTACACTCTGTCAATTTAATTCTTTTTATTCACAGAATTTCCCAATTACAAAATTAGCTAAAACCTAACACTTTCCAAATTACCATTTCCGATCATTCAAAGTACAAAGAAAAACATGATTTTAAAAGAATGCATTCAAGTAAATAGTTAAGCATTTAATGTAAATTGTCGCATTATTTAAACTCACAAAAATGTAAATCATCAGAATCAATATAAATCAAAAAAATGGAGAATTTAAATAATAAAGAATTAAAGCTTAAGAAATTTTATATTTAACTTTTCATCTGCACGTGTTAGCTAATTGGGGAACTTCAACAAAATGTACCTAATCGGACCAAAATTGAACAAATTGATTTTGGCTCGGTTGCATCCGCTACGTAGTATTTTTTGCACGTGGACAAACGAATTTTTTTTGGTAGATAATGGATGGGTAGCACTATGTAAAAATGAGTGAGCAAACAGAAATCTTTTATTTTTTAGTAATCAAATAGTAACCAAAAGTAAATGTTGATGATTAATCATTTAATTAACTCAAAATGGAGTGACGTTACAATATTTTCAAAAAATTATAGACGAAGCTAAGTATTTCCAATAAATGAATCCTTGAGCAATTTCGCCATTTGCTATTCCATGTTAGTCCTTAACAAACTTCCTCACATGTAAATGATACTTGCTAGTTTATAATCACATGAAAGTGTATATTTTTTCTTGCATTTGAATGGAAATTACTGTTCTCTTTTTTTCCAATCAAAGACGCAAAAATGAAAAACAACCTTCAATTTTTTACCTTGCACCAAAGTCACTTGGTGTTCAGTGTCTCCCAACATAAACAAAAGTCGAGAACACACAATAATCTCCCTTTTAAATTTTTCAAGTGTGACAACGTGTTGAGCCCCACACGAAAAGCATGCCCCAATTTCACGGGGTGCCTTTCTTCTTAGCATAGAAAGGGACACTGTGTAGCAGTAATCTACTCCGCTAGACTACCTTCCTCCTTAACTCGGGACGAAAGAAAATTTGATTACAATTTGTAGAAAGCTTGCAACATAAAATTATGATACATTGAAAGTAAATTGATCATTGATTGCTTGAAAGTTATACATTACAATTGATGAAAGCAGGAAATTACAATGACTGGTGCAGGGGGTGAACATCAGTAAGTTTGAAAGATTTTTGAATGACTAAAACCCCCTATAATAGCTTGTGGAACAAAATCTAAGTGATAGGATTAGACGTTTAAATGACGAGAAATCATACTAAACGTTTATCAATATTAGAGCTCTTTCACAATTGAAATAAACTATTACAATGAAAATGAAATTACAACTCAAACATGAACTGATATTTACAATGTGCGGTCGAAGTTGGACAAACTGTGGCTGCGATTGGGTCAAAGGGTTTAAGTAAAGCTGCGGTCCTTGACATTCTCCCCCATTTATTTTAGCGACTCCCTCAGAGTCATCAATGAATGATATGCTTCAATTAATGGTTTGAAAGCTCCAAGGTCTTTTTTTCCCAAATGTTCTCGTCGCTGCTGCATCCACTCCATTTGACCAAGTACTCTTGATGATATTTCTGAGAAGCTCGAGTAGTTCGATGGTCAAGAATCTCTTCAGCAACCTTCTTTCCAATTCTTCTCAGTTCAAATATAGGTCGTTTTGGCTCATTTCTAGATGCGTCCTCCTTGTCGACAAAGTATGGTTGAGTACACCAACATGAAGGACCTTGTGGATTTTGCACCATGAGGGAAGTGTAACTCTGTATGTGACTCTTCCAATCCTCTTTACGATGGATAATGGTCCAATAAATTTTGGCACCAATCTTGAGTCTTTCCTTTTTGTCGGTTTATAACAGTTTCTGTTGGGGAGTTTAACAATGACCTCTCCTACATTAAATTCAAGGAAACGGCGATTTAGATCTGCAGACTTTTTGTACCGTTTGTGGGCTTTCTTAAGATAACTCCGAGTAATTTCAATGTTTCGTTTCCACTTTTAAGAGAAGCTTTTTGCTTGAGGGGACTCGGTACTTTGATCGATATCCACAGTATGAGGGAGTATCGGTTGATGGCCAGTGAAAAGCTCAAAATGACTCTTATTAATGGAAGAGCTCTTTTGGGCATTGAAACACATTTGAGCCTCATCCAAAAGGTTCACCCAATTTTTATGCGAAGTAGAGATGAAGTGCCGAAGATATTCTTCCAGCATAGAATTGAAGTGCTCTATCTGTCCGTCAGATTGTGATGAAAACTAGAACTCATGCTCAAAGTTGAACCAAGAAATTTGAACAACTCGGTCCAAAATATGCCAGTAAATCGAGAATCCCGATCACTGACGATGTCTATAGGCAGTCTCCAGTATTTTGCAATGTGTTTGAAGAAGAGTTGAGCTGTTTATTCAGCTGATACATACTTGGGCGCTACAATGAAAGTTTCATACATTGATAGATGGTTCACCACAAATATGGTAGTGCCAAAATCCTCAACTTTTGACAATCCAATAATGTAGTCCATCGATATACTCTCAATTGGTCTAGTTGGGACGGAAATGGGCTCTAGCAAACTTGCATTTTTCTGATGATCTGCCTTATTTTGGTGACAAACAAGACACATTTTTACATAAGTTACAATGTCGTCCTGCATTTGAGGCCAGTAGTATACACGCTGTAATAGTGTGAAAGTGCGTTCCTCTCCGGTATGCCTTGCCCAAATCGTGTCGTGGTATTCTGTGATTAGTGATTGCTTCAAATCTCCGCCCTTAGGGACATAGAGGTGGTCTCCCTTAGTCTTTACTAGACCCCCATCGAGCCAGAACTGTCGAGTTTTGTCCTGCTTGATGAGGTCGACCAATTATTAAGTAGCCGGGTCCTTATCCAAAAGCGCCCGAATTCGGTCCCTTGTGTTTGTGGTAACCGTGCTCCCTGAAAGAGTAGCCATAGAGAAAATGGTGGCGAAGTCGGTTTGGTGATTAAGAGTCTTGGCAACATGATTACTAGATTCGGGACGATATTTTAGCATAAAATTGAACATTGAAAGAAGTTCCTGCCTACGATCTTGTTTGCTTGATAGTTGCGGTTGGGACATGAAGTGACTAGCCGTCGTATTATCTGTCTTCACAATAAATGGAGACCTAAGCAAATAGTGACGACATTCCCTAAGGCAATAGACTATTGCCAACAACTCATTTTCATGCGCCGAGTAACGACGTTTTTCTTGATTTAGCTTTCGGCTCTCATAAGTTACCGAATGTCCTTCTTACATAAGGACTCCACCAATTGTAAAGTCTGAAGCATCGGTATGCACCTTGAATGGTTTAGCTATATCGGCAAGGCTAACATCTGGCTCGTCCACATATGCTTCTTCAACTTTTCAAAAACACTTTGGCATTAGGATGATCAGTCCCAATCTTTATCCTTCTTTGTCAATTCGGTAAGTGGCAATGCAATTTCTGAGTACCCTTTCACAAATCTTCGATAATAATTGCATAATCCGAGAAATGAAATTGTGGACATTCTTTAGTGGTTGCCAATCTTTGATGGTTGTAACCTTTTTCGAATCTATTCGTATTTTGCCTTGTTCGATGATATGACCCAAGAAGTTGATAGACATCTGAGCGAATGGGCATTTAGACTGCTTAGCATAGAGTTCATTTCTCGTAGCCGATTGAACACGTACCTCACATGTTGCACACGTTCCTCTAATGTCTCGCTATAGATGACTATGTCATTCAGGTACACCACTACAAAATTGTCCTAGAAACCGTGAAGTACCCGATTCATCATCATATAAAATGTTGTTGGAGCATTTGTTAAGCCAAAAGACATCACTTTGAATTCAAATGCTCCGTATCTTGTTACCATTGTAGTCTTTACTTCATCTTCCTCTTTGATCCGAACTTGCCAGTATGGACCTGAGATCGATCTTTGCATAATACCTCGCCCGACTCAATCGACCGAAGTAATCCGCGATCAGCAGAATAGGGTAGCTATTCTTCACAGTGATCTTATTTAATACTCGATAGTCACAGTACATTCCAAGAGAACCTTTGGCCTTTTTCTGAAATAACATGAGAGCTCCATATGGTGATTTTGTAGGCACGATAATCCCCTTGAAAGTTACTCTGACGAGTACCTTGATAGGCTCATCCCTTGTTATTAGAGTAACGCTCTCCCCTATTTGAATTCAAGCTGGGTCTATAAAGTCTGCTCCCACCTCCAATAGCTTGACTATTCCCCGAAGGTCAATCTTTTCTCGACTCGAGTTGATAGTCACTTAAACATTCGGCGGCTCCCATGACCGTACTCAAATCAGTAACCTTTTGTCTCTGAAGTTCCGTGCGTGTCCACGGTTTCAACCATTCTATGAAGGTAAATAGCTTACCCTTTTTCGACTTGTCTCGAATATTTAGCATACTTTATCCGCCACTATAGTTTTACTTCTCCACCAAGATACATGGTAGCTGTTGTAATCTTTCTTGCTTCATCTTCGATCGAAGTCGCAAGAAAGTATTGTTCTATATCAAACAAGAAGTTCTCAACTTCTTTTACATCGCGAGCCCCTCCGTAGGTATACGATTCCAGAATTCTAAGCCTCAGAACATGCTCTCGTACGGGGGCTTGCCCATTACCAACCCATGTTGAAGTATTAGTAATTGAGCTCTCAATGCTTCCATTTCATCCTGTAGATCAGGTATGATAGCAATAGCTTCAGTCATTGCTGTGCAAACCCTTCGGCTTTCATCCAGTTGGATGTGTAATTCACGAATTTCCATTTCTACTACCTCAACTTTTTCCTCGAGGACCTCCATGGCATAGTACAACCTAGTAGTTGTCTCATTGAGCGTATCCATACGCTGTTTCGTAGTCCTCTTTTGAGGATCTACCACTTCTGTGGTGTTGGATGTAATTGAATCTATCGTTTTCTTATCGAGGGCCATGAGTCGTATCTCTAATAACAACTTTCACGGGGTGCCTTTCTTTTTAGCATAGAAAAGAATACCGTGGCCTTCTCTTGGTCGTTTCGGGACGAAAGAAAATTTGATTACAATTTGTAGAAAGCTTACAATATAAAATTGAGATGCATTCAAAGTGAATTGATCATTGATTCCTTGAAAGTTAGAAATTACAATTGATGAAAGCAGAAAATTACAATGGCTGGTGAAGGGGGCGAACACCAGTAAGCTTGAAAGATTTTTAAATGACTATATCACCTATAATAGTTTGCGGAACAAAAACCTAAGTGATAGAAGTAGACGTTTAAATGACGAGGAATCATACTAAACGTATACCAATATCAGAGATATTTTACAATTGAAATAAACTATTACAATGGAAAGGAAATTACAACTCAAACTTGAATTGATATTTACAATGTGCGGTGAAATTGGGCAAATTGCAGCTACGATTAGGTCAAGGGATTTAAGTAAAGCTGCGATCCTTGACACCCAGACCCGTACCATGCCAATCTGTAGTGGTTGATGGCCCATGTGGTACTATCCGTAGAGTCGTGTGTTGGAAAAAAATGAGTGATTTGTATGTAGATTAACATATCAACAAATAAATATATATAACATAATTCAATAGTTACATAAACATAAAAATATTATAATAATATAAACACTATAATTCAACAACAAGAAGAGAGTTAGAATGTAAGCGTTAGGGAGCCACGTCAATGATCATGTCCTAAAATCCTGTTGCCTCCCTTCGTGTAGGTTCTTTCGGCACTACATGATTCCAAAATAAAACCTATGTGACTCACAACCAGTTCTTCTTCTATGGGCAAAACCATAGGGAGATAAAGAACGTGCCTTTTATCGAATTGCCAAAACTTATAGAAATATAGTATAAAAATATATATAGGAGAATAATTCTTTAACTTGTATATCAAGTTGTATTTTTCTTATCAACTAAACAATGAAATTTCATGTCCCCCCACCATAATAAAAATTAATTCATTAAAAAAAGGTTACATTTAATATAATGATATTTTAATTATATATTAAAATCTCAAACTGATAACAAACCTTAAAATTAAAATGTATTAATTTTGAAATTTAAAACTTTTAATTTTATGTTACAACATTGTGAACCTGGCCACTTCAAACCAAACCGTGTAGGCAACTACAACAATGTTTACACTCTGTTGACACCGACCTCCGAGGTCACTTAGTTCGGATTGGTGTACTTAGTAAGGGGATAATGATGTGACCTCGGATATGCGAGGTCAGTTTGGGTCTTGAGTGGCTTACTCAAGAATCTTGTGTAGTCCTTCAAGGTGAAATAATGAATAATGATTAAGAATCACTAACAGGGTATACGGGCTACCCATTAGGAGGATACACATGGAAAGGTCTTATGTCAGAGCCTACATTATCCTCCAACCAAAAATCTTAGCCTCCCTTCCTAAGTAATGCATTAATTGCTGTGGACCACCTGCACCAGTAACTCATGATCAACTGACGGAGCCGAACTTGGCAACCAATCCTATTACGCCAACTTATGTACTTATTTAACTCAGTATTACGAATTGACATGACATGGGGTATACTTGCTTGCATTACCCTACTATAAAAGGAGAAGGAGAGGGGATGAGAAGGGGTGGACACTTTCTCATTCTCTTCATATTTCAAATATCTCATATAATGGGAAAAAATAGGATGATTGTGTAATAATCTTGTAATCCGTTGGAAAAAGATCAATCAATTTTGTGTTTATTCCCTAAGCTTGAATATTGTCTATACATTTTTCAACGTCAACAGTTTGGCGCTAGAAGGAGTGCCCCAACTTGAAAAATAGCCCCATCTCTTCACAAAATTCATAAAATAGTATCATGGATGAATTTTCAATATCTGAAAATCAATCCCATACACATCCCGAACAGACCAACGATCCAAGAAATCCTGAAAGGCGAGGTTGAAATGAGACAATCCACCCTCAAATGGCGACAATGAAGAAAGCCATTGAGAAATTGACAAACATTGCCAGTAAGCTGGAACAAAACCAAGCTCGGAATATGCCACAGGATATCGAGGTGGAATCTCTTTGCCGAGAAAAAACCAGGCGACTTCCCACTAGAAGGACCCTACAATTTTTAAGCGAGGAATCCTCCAAAAGTCGAACTGAAGAAGTCAAAAGTTCTCATATGGTAACAAAACTAACAATCAGAAGAACAAGTAGTGTGTTCAACAGATTGGGCTTCCAATACCCTTTTACACCTACAAGTAAGCATGACGAGCCTCGTAACAACTACCCTATGGGATGACCGAAGTTCTAGATGAGTGCTCTCAAGAAACGCATAACCGACCTGGAGGCTAAAAACAAAGGAAACACAGAAGAGTATCTTAAAAAACGTCACTCACATTTTACTGAGGACTTCCTGGAAGAACCACTACCTGAAAAGCTGAAGATGCCACAGCTGGCTGGGTATGATGGGAAAGGAGACCCCCTCAGTCATTTGAACAAATATACTTCTTGGATGGAGCTGCAGGGAGTTGGAGAAACCATAATGTGCCGTGCTTTCCCTTTAACCTTAGGAGACAAAGCTCAGCGATGGTTTAGAAGGCTGCATCAAAGATCTATAAAAAGTTGGATGACCTCGCTACGGCGTTTCTCTCCCAGTTCATGGGATCAAAGGCGAGGACTACACCAAAGGAGAGATTGGTAAGCATCAAATAAGGAAAAATCGAATCGCTCAAGAGCTATTTGAATAGGTTTAACAAACGATCTATGGAGGTGGAGAAGATCTTAGACGACGCTGCACTTATGGCGGTCCTTTTGGGGTTGAGGCCAAAAACAAGATTTTGGTTGTCTGTTTACAAAGTTAGACCTCGGACATATCACGAGCTCTTGGGCCAAGTTGAGAAATATATAAGTGCGGAGGAAGCTACATCAGACTAGGAGGATACTAAGCAGGGTCCTCAATCCCCACAACGAACTAAGGGAAAACAAATAGATCAGGACTCAGGTCGAGAAAAAATAAGGGATCAAGGTCGCTCTATACCGTATCCTGACAAATCTTGCGAATATTACCCCCTGAACGCAACCTTGGAAGAAGTTTTTCTATAGATTGAGGAAAAAGAAGCCTTTCGCCGACCTCCACCCCAAAGGAAATAAGTAATTGGGAAAAATCAAGGAAAGTACTGTCGTTATCACAGAATGACAGGGCACAATACTGACAATTACAGAAATCTAAAGGGAGAGATGGAGTCACTTATTCAGCGAGGTCACCTGCAGGAATTTGTAGCTAAACTTCGAGAAGCAAATCCAGCTGGGTTCCAATAGCTTAATCTGAAAGGGACAGCTCAACAAGCTCGGCCTGGATCCTAAGCTCACGACCCACAACCTCATGCCAAGATTCGATCATTGATGAGCGGGAATCAATACCTTGAGAGCTCACAAAGAACTAGGCGCAGATTAGCATGTGATGCTCGTATTTAGCAAAACTACAGTGTAATGTGTCCAAAGTCGGAGGCCGTCACCTCACCACACCTAGAATGGTTCGAATTTGAATGACGCACAGGGAGTCTTACAAGATCAAAGTGATGCACTAGTCATAGCCATAAATGTAGTGGGAGTACAAATACATCGAACCTTAGTGGACAATGGAAGTTCGGTAAACGTACTATACTCTCAAACTCTGGAGCGGATGGATATACAAGAGTGGTACCTTCAACCATATTCCAGGAGACTGCAGGGATTCTCTGGAGATCTCATTGAGGCTTGGGGGCAGATAGTACTCAGTGTAAAGCTTGGCAAACCTCATTATCAAAGAAGAATTTTAGCTGATTTCATTATTGTGGATCTCCCTTCGAATTATAATACCATATTAGGGATGCCCATACTGCATGAGTTGCAGGCTACCACCTCGATATATCATTATTCCACAAAGTTCCCAACTTCGAATGGGCCAGGCGTAATACGTGGAAACCATGTCGAAGGGAGATCTTGTAATGTTCGAATGCTGAAAAATCAACATTACCAGCATACCGAGGTCACAAGGTTCAAAAGACCCATCATAGCCGACCTCTCTGAGATTGCTATTACAGAAAACATCGCAAGAAGGCAACAGATGACCAGCTTTTGTTTGAAGAAAGAGAAACAGACTCATATCCCTATCCTGGAGTTCTGGTAATCCCTGTGCTTTTATCCAAAGTTAATGTTCCCAAAGTTCTGGTAGATACGAGGAGCTCCCTCAATATACTCTATGCCGACACCCTGGAACGAGGTGGAATTCCCCACAGTTTTCTGCAACCATATCCAAACATGATTATAGGACTTGACGGTGTCTTTTCTTAGGTGAAAGGAGTAATTAAACTCCCTGTTGAGGTCGGAGACTCCTCTCGCCGAATTAAAGTGAATGCGGAATTTACGGTTCTGAACTCGAAGTCCCCCTATGATGCGATTATGGGACAACCTTTGATGTTTGACCTCAAGGCAATAGTAGTATCAGTGTACCACTACTCCATCAAATTCCCCATGCCCCATGGTACAGGGCAGGTCAAAGGGAATAAGGATACTGCTGATCAGTGTCAAGTGGTGGTTGATTAAAGGGAAAAATGATTCATTACCCTCCGGAGATCTGCATGACGTGCGCGGCAGAACCCTTGCCGAGCTCATTAGACCCGAATTGAAAGTATGGGGGGAGAACCTGTGGAAGAACTGGATGTTATTAAGATCGGTACAGGTGGTCCGGAAAAAGAACTAAAAATAGGTCAAGAACTGCGGTTTCCACTAAGAGATCAGATCATCAGCTTCCTCCAAGAAAACCTTGATGTCTTTGCTTGGGAACATGCTGACATGAAAGGAATTAACCCAAAAGTCATGTGCCATAAGTTGGGGGTTAGTCCTTTGGTGCGGCCTAAAAGTAGTGACGAAGACTTTTAAATCTAAAATGGTACGAGGCACTAAACAAGGAGTACAAAAGCTGTTCCGGAATGGATTCATCTGAGAAGCAAAATATCAAAAGTGGATTGCCAATCCCGTTTTAGTTAAGAAGAATAATGGGGATTGGAGGGTGTGTATCGACTTCACCGACCTAAATAAAGCATGTCCCAAGGACAATTTTTCCTTGCCAAGAATAGATTGATGGCGGATGCTACTGCTGGACATGATCTGCTCAGTTTCATGGATACATATTTAGGCTACAATCAGATCTCCATGTACAGACCTGATCAAGAGCACACAACCTTTATCATTGATAGAGGTCTCTATTGTTACAAAGTAATGTCGTTTGGCCTCAAAAATGCTGGAGCAACCTACCAACGTTTGGTTAATTCTATATTTGCCAAACAAATTGGTAAGACCATGGAAGTATATGTCGACGACATGTTGGTCAAAAGCACGAATGCCTAGAATCATCGGCAACACCTCGTCGAGATGTTTGAAATTCTGAGAACCTATGGAACGAAGTTGAATCCCCACAAATGTGCCTTTGGTGTAAGCTCGGGAAATTTTTTGGGATACATGGTAAACCGCATAAGAATTGAAGCCAACCTAGAAAAATAAGGGCCATTATTGAAATGCGTCCCCCAGTTAGGCCTAAGGAAGTTCAAAGTTTAACCAGACGAATAGCTGCCCTTAGCCGTTTCATGTTGAAATCAACAGATAGATGCAGACTTTTCTTTGAAACATTAAAATGTGGGAAAAAGTTCAAATGGACATCAGAGTACCAGTTCTCTTTTGACTAGCTGAAGTCGCACTTGGCGCAACCACCAGTGCTGTCAAAACCAAAGACATGAGAAATATTGATGCTCTATCTGGCAGTTTCTAAGCATGATGTTAGCACGATACTAACTTAGGAGGAAGAAGGAGTGCAGCACCCTGTTTATTACATTAGCAAGGCTTTGTATGATGCTGAAGTTCGTTATTCTCCACCGGAAAAGATAGCTTACGCAGTAATCATAGCAGCTCGGAAACTAAGACCACACTTCTTGGAACATCCCATTGAGATCTTAACCAATTATCCACTAAGGTAAGTATTACAGAAACCTGATACTTTTGGGAGAATGGTGAATGGTCGGTTGAGCTCGGTCAATTGACATAAAGTACAAGTCGCGCACCTCCACAAAAGCCCAAGCCATTGCCGATTTCATTGCTGAGTTCAGCTCGGATCCAACAGAAGAATCGTTTCATCACCTGCCTTGGAAACGTTTTATTGATGGATCCTCCACAGATGAACGATCAGGAGCTGGAATCATGTTGATAAGTCCAAATCAACAATTGTTTTGTGAAGTACTACCATTTGATTTCAAGGCCTCTAACAACGAGGCCGAATACGAGGCCCTCATAGCTGGCCTAAGAATGGAGAATGAAATGAAGATTGACTACTTGATTACATATAGCGACTCTCAGTTAGTAGTAAATCAAGTCAACGAAGCTTACCAAGCTAAGAAAGAAAGAATGAACAATTATCTTCAGCTCATCAAAAAGGAGCTACAGAAGTTTGGGAATGTCCAAGTTGAACGAGTTCCACGAACTCAAAATGGATGCCCTAGCTCGGTTGGCAACAAGTGAAGGAATTAAGAGGTTCAATAACATACCAATAGGAAGAGTTCATCGCCCTGCCATTGAGGAATCAGAAAATGTTTATATGATGACCGACCTCAAACAAACATGGATGGATGAGGTTGTTTCGTATCTACGAACAGGCGTATGCCCTGAGGACCCCATCATGGCAAGAAAACTGCGAATAAGGTTAGCAAGGTATACCTTAATCAACGATGTCCTGCATAAACGAGGATATTCTATACCTTTGCTCAGATGCTTGAATGAAGAAGAAACACTACGTACCATGGAAGAAGTACATGGAGACATATGTGGGAACCATGTTGGAGGACAATCATTAGTTCATAAAATAATACGACAAGGATACTTTTGGCCAACCATGAAAAAGATGCGTTGGAATTCACCAGAAAGTGTGACAAGTGCCAGCGATTAGCTCCAAACACCAATCTCCCACCTAGAGAGCTGAACTATGTAATGGGGCAATGACTTTTCTCAAAATGGGAGGCCGATCTAATTGGTCCCATGACTACAGGAAAATGAGGCACAAAGTTTGCAATTGTGGTAGTCGATTATTTCACCAAATGGGTTAAAGCCGAAACTTTGGCCAAAATAACCGAGCAAAGGACTACTGAATTCATATGGAAATCAATCGTATGCAGATTTGGAATACCTCATTCCACCGTAACATATAATGGAAAATAGTTCGACAACATTCGCTCTCCAAACTTTTGTAAGGAGCTTGGGATACATAAGTATTTCTCTACACCAAATCACCCTCAGGCTAATGGCCAACTTGAAGCTATCAATAAGATCATCAAGCATCGCTAAAAGTGAAACTTGATACTCTTAAGGGATGATGGGCAGAGGAACTCCCCAGTGTGATACTAGAAATAACACGAGAGAAACTCCTTTTCTCCTTAGCCTTTGCAGTGGAAGCTGTCATCCCATTTGAGGTTGAAATCCCTTCAGTCAGAACTTTAACATATCATGAAGATAGAAACGAACAAGTATTACGAGGGGAACTGGATTTGATAGAAGAAAAAAGGAACGTAGCTGAAATCAGAAATGCAGTCTACAAGAAATGTAATGCAATGTACTGCAATGAAAAGGTGAAGAAACGAAAATTTGAGGTTGGCGACCTTATCTTAAGAAAGATCTTTTTGGCTACAAGAGAGCTGAACACTGGATCTCTAGGACCTAATTGGAAAGGTCCTTATAAAGTAAACAAAATACTGCTTAGAGGGGCCTATTAATTAGAAGACATGGAAGAAAGACCCTTGTTGCTCCCCTGGAATGCAGATGACCTCAAGAAATATTATCAGTAGATGGCTGTAATGTGTGGTTGTTTATAAATAAGAAAGTATGTTTCTTAGATGGTGTTGTTTATAGAAGGAATTATCAAAACCCTGCTCATGAAGCTGGCCGAGCTAAGGTTGTAACCGCTGCAACACTTAGTCCAATTCCTACAAGGAATTACCAAAGCCCTGCTCACGAAGTAGGCAGAGCTAAGATTGTAAGTGCTGCAACACTTAGTGCAATTCCTAAAAGGAATTACCAAAACCCTGCTCATGAAGCAGGTCGAGCTAAGGTTGTAAGCACTGCAGCACTTAGTGCAATTCCTACAAGGAATTATCAAAGCCTTGATCATGAAGCAGGCCGAGCTAAGGTTATAAGCGCTGCAACACTTAGTGCAATTCCTACAAGAAATTACCAAAGCCCTGCTCAAGAAGCAGGCCGAGCTAAGGTTGAAAGTGCTGCAACATTTAGAGCGATTTTTGACCTAAGCTCACGCGTACCATAGAAGTATTTAGTACTATGAAACACTTGGGTTGAGTGAGTTTAGTTCGTAAAAATTATCTTTTAGATGATTGCTGAAACTAAGAAAGTTTAAAAGAGAAAGGCGAAGTCCAAAATTTTCATTCATAAAGCAAAAACATTACAAAAAGTTTTTTAAGAACTTAACAAAAGTATGTAAGGGAAACTATGAAGTAGGGTGATTTGGGGAAGTAATATTCTCTTGACCTGGGGCATTTTGGGCCTCAGCCGCCTTCAGCAGTGCTCCACCTCCTTTTCCTGCTCCTTCTAAGCCTCCTCCAAAAAGTTAGTGTCCCAATCCGACTGCTTTTGGTTTATAAATTTAATGATCTTACCTATAGCCAGGACGTATGCTTCTTGAGCTATGGCGTCAAAAGCTGGAGAAGCCCTCCATTCCTCTACAGCCTTGGAGACCTTCAGCTTGGCCTTCTTTTTATTAGCTATCGCCTGAGCTACTACTTTATCAGCTTGCTTTTTCTTATTCTTACCCCAGGCATTTGCCTTTTTACCCCAGATCTGTAGAGCCTTGTTATCATCCATTAGCTTGTGTTCTACAGTGAGGCTGGCATTAAGTTCTTCCCCCATCTTGTCGATGCTATCCTCATAACTTATTTTTTCCATAGCAAAGGCTGCCCTCTCTACTTCGACTTCAGCAAAAAGTTTATTAGTTTGGTCTCTGAACTCTAGCACTGAATTGAGCTCAGCCTTGACCTAAAGTGCATAAAGTTAAAGTTAAAATATTTAAATAAAATAAGAAAACTCTTATCAAAATCTTTTCAAAGTTTTACCTTGTCAGCCACTGAAGTCATCTGAAGAATAGCTCGGTGACAGTGAAGCTGAGCTGATATAACACTTTCTCCTACGGGCATCTCCACTAGAAAGTTCTGCTCCTTGTCGTTTCAACTTCTTATCATAAGGACAGCAGACTCTCTGAAAGGCGAGGAAAAAGCAGCAACTGACTCCCTTACTAGAGAAGGAGCTCGGAGAAAATCCAGGAATATCTCAGGTCGGCACCCAACCAAGCCTTCAATGTCTGGTCTCTGAAGATCGGGGCATTTCTCCTGAGATTTGGATGAGGACTCTGCAGTAACAATCGGAATCGTCGAAGGAACGGGCGAGCTCGGAAGGGCAACAGGGATAGGTGTAGCAGGCAGTTTTATTGAATGCTGTCTTTGCAAAGGTAGCTCAACCTCAGGCTCAGACTCCATCTCTTCAGGTCGATTTTGCTCTTTAGTAAAGACCTCATCCCTCTTCCTTTTAGCAGCTTTAGCTGCTCTGGCAGCATGGAGATTCAACATGTCTAGTTTTTGGCCTAAATATACAAGAAAAGAAGAAGTATTAAGGTTTGGACAAAAGAAATAGAAGTGATGAAGATGTAAAATTGACTTACGAGGAGGAACATGAGCTGAAGTAGCAGGTCTACTTGGTGCCGGGGTTGGAGGCAAAGCTCGGAGTAGCCCTGCTTGAAATAAATTATCGTTTGAGATCATGAACTTGCAAGACCTTTCTCTGTTAGAAAGAGCTCGGATGGAGTCGGCCCATTTTTGAATAGCCGAGCTCAGGTGGCAAGGTCGGTAAACTACAAAATAGGAACCTACAAAAAATCAGACTTCTAACAAAATAATGAAAGGTATGAAGACATGATGATCTGTCAATTACAAAAAGAATGATAGAGGGTAGGAACTATATCCTCCATATCCACCTCGTCGGGATGGAACTGCCAATCCCCTAAAACATAAAAAAATTCATCTTTCCACCCCTTGATCGATGAAGGGATATCTAAAACTAGAGGGCTTCCTGTTTTAGGCCTAACACTAGTATACCACCAGCCCGTATTTTTCCCATCTTCCTTAAAAGAAAAGAGAGAATTAAACTGGGATACATCTAGTTCGAGGTGAGCTAATTGCTTCCATAAGATCAAGATCGTAGCTAAAGTCCTCCACCCATTTGGACATAGCTGGGTAGGGGCTATTCCCCAAGAAGAGAAAAATGATCGAATAATCTTGGAAAAGGGAAGTCTCAAAACGGCCTGAAAAATATCGGTGTTAAGAGCAACTCATCCTATTAGGGGAGTATTAGCTCGGTCAGAGGAAGAAGGGATTACTAACTCTACGAAAGGGGGAACGTTATACTTAGCCCTAATCGTAGCTAAAGAATAAGCCGTTATTACCGACCTAAAACAACTTGCCCCCCCAAGTTTGGCCCTTATTCCTACTTTCCCATTGTGCTCTCTCCTATCTCATCTTACGTCGTTGATCCATATTCCTAGGTAAGTTCGACGTAGGGTTGGAAGGGGACGGTGGTGGATAAAATGAAGCAATGGGGATGGGGGTAGCACTTCCTGACAGTTCGAACTGGCAGAAGAAGGACTAAAGGATGGGGTGGATGAAGATGGTGCAGCTTCTTCCTGTTGATTTCCCCAGGACTGCACACAAGATTCTTTTGAACTCATATAAGGTAAAAGATGAGAAAATAAATACGTAAAAAGAGAGGTATTCTAATTGGAAAAAGAATACCTGGACGACGACCTTACTCAGAGAAAATAGAAAAAGTAAAAATATTTTGGAGCAAAATCTGGGAAGCTTGAGATGCAAAAGTAAAAGAGTGAAAGGTGAAAATGTTATTTGAAAGTAGAGGAATATCAAAGGACAAGATTTGAACCATTTAAATGGAGAATTAAATGATGAACAGCTGTTAATCAATGCTTCTAGAAGAAGGAAGTTGCCTCACATCTCACAAGGTGACATGTGTTTCTGGCATTTATGGAAAGCAATTATTACAGAAATTGGAAGTTGTGCCAAATTATTTTCAGGAGGTCAGTCCATCACCTAGGACAGCACTGACCTGGGGATAACTGTTGACACCGACCTCCGAGGTCACTTAGTTCGGATTGATGTACCCAATAAGGGGATAATGATGTGAGCTCAGATATGTGAGGTCAGTTCGGGTCTTGAGTGGCTTACTCAAGAAGCTTGTGTAGTCCTTCAAGGTAAAATAATAAATAATGATTAAGAATCATTGACATGATATACAGGCTACCCATTAGGAGGATGCACATGGAAAGGTCTTACGTTAGAGCCCACATTATCCTCCAATCAGAAATCTTAATCTTCCTAAGATTGAATATTGTCTATACGTTTTCAACGTCAACACACTCCAAGATTTTACACGATAAGTATGCAATCACATTTATACCCATAATAAATTCGAAAAATTGAGTTATACCAGTCTTGGAACCATGGAGTGTATTCAGATGCAGAAATTAGCCATGCTAAGTAACAACAAAATTTAATAGAATTAAGGCATCCAGGACTAGTTATTCCCTATGAAACCTGAAATGAAAAATCTCAAGTATGTTTTTTAATTGAGTGAATAGCGGAAACGCTCCTAACTTAAACTTAAAAGAGGGTAATCTAAGTAAACCTAAAATAATCAGCAATAAATTTTATGAATATTTTTATCTAGAAGAGTTTGTGATGGGATCATGTCCCCGAATGTTTAAATTCTAAGGGATTGGTTGTAATGAAGTTTGAGTTCTTAAAAGGGAGTGCATGAGCTTTCCATGCTGGCAAGAGTCACAAGAATTTAATTTTTCATTAACATAAACTGGTTTACTACAAAAGCTTGATAACTAGGCTAACAACCTTTGAAAAAGAATGACATAATCTTTCATGCCAAGGATAAACTCTTAACTGGAATTTGAAACATAAAAAGAAAAAACATTGGACCTCTAAACTCTTGTTATCTTCTTGAAGAATGTGGAATAATGATCGGAGTTTGTTGACTTAAAAAAATGCGCCAACAGAATCTTGGTCACCTTCCCTCCATGTGCACTGTCACCTGCGCATTCAAACATACTGGCAGATGCGCAATGGGTTTTGGTGGGTCACGTGACCCACTAACTTAAAATTGATTTTTTTTAATAAATAAAAGGTGAGTCTTACGGTTTGAAGTAGAAGTACGTGAACCCATTCTTTTTCCCGAGTCCTATTGTCCTTGCCCTTTGCAAAATACCAAAACCCATTTGGCCATTCCATTGAAGCATATAATCTTATGATGCACGTGATACAGATTCAGTTGCCTCCACTTCAGCCAAGTCAGCTCCCACATCAGCCAAGTGCAAGTCAGCTCCTATATCAGCTAAAATAGTTGATTTCATAACAGCCGGATGGCAGTTAAATCAGATATGTTGGTATGGCAGTTAGGTATATATAGTTAGATAGCTAGGTAGATACAATTAAGTAGTTAAAGCTGTTGCTAGGCTTAACTATAATGCTGTTATTATGTCTATATATATGCCTAACAATCGAAGCCATTATAATTAAATAATAATGTTACTCATATAAATAATCATCCCCTACGTGGCAGACGGTGAGGGCCCCATTTCTTACGCTACGACACAGGCGTCCCTATTATAAATATAGAGATGACCCCTTTCCCATGGAACGAAATCGGGCTGACCTCATTTGGGCAGACACCCCATGTAGGAGCTGATCCTGATGAAGCGATGGCAAGATCTCCAATAGATCTTGTGGTGAAATGATCGACTAGATAATTCACTGTCAACGGTACCTCTACACACCTACATGGTCAAATCCCACTTGTACAAACTAGAACTTGTAGATGCGAAAGGGGTCTTAGCATTTAATACCTTGATTGATTGATGCATGCAACAAGAAGGGTCAATCGATTTGATGAGGCCACGTGCCCTATCATCCAACGGGCATCATTTTTCATACTTAAGTATAAAAGCTCACACTTAGTGCCATTCAAGGTTAATGCAAGTTTAGACTCTCAAGCCTGTATTCTTGTTACATATACTTGTAGTATTCTACTCCCAAATCGACCCCCTTTTTCGATTGGAGACTCACGTTGTAAGCTCCTCTACACTCTATATTATTTCTTTAGCTGGCTCGACTGTTTAACTAACTCCTAGCAAAAGTGTGTTAGGATTTAGCTTACGTGGATAGGATTGGGCAAAATGTCCGAACCGAACTGGAACCGAACCGAATCGAGTGGGTTTTTTTAAATGAAATACCCGAACGGGTATCCGAATCGAGAACCGAATGATTTGGTTCGGTTCTCGGTTCAAGACCCAGAACCGGATAAGAACCGAATTTTTTTTTATATTGGATAAATCAATTTCTTTTATTTTTTCTAAATAAATTAATAATTTTTTTCTTATTAAATCTTATTAGTTGAACAATTTCGAGTTTATTTATGTTTGTTAGTTGTGTTTTTTTCAATTTTTTCTTGTATAGTCTCTTAGTAGTTAGTATGAAAAGTCAAGCAACTGATTATTACATTAAATAGTTGGTAAGTATTATCAATACTTTAAAATATTTTATCTTTATTACTTCCAATTTATATTTCATTTTTATGTAGACTTGAATGTTTGAAGCAAATGAATTATTGATATGAATTATCGAAGTTTTATTAGTAATATTTATTTTTTCGTATTTGTATTTGACAACTTATTATTTATATGTTATTAAATTAGATTGCGTTAATTTTTAAAAGTTAAGATTGAATTTGGTATTTATATCTACTTTTTGTTATTAATATTAGTATCTACTTTCAGGTGTATTTATGTAGTATTATTTTAAATGTTAAAAAATTTAATTATACTACGGAACCGAACGGAACCCGAACGGTTCCAAAATTATATTTGGAACCGACGGTTCCATTTACTAAATACCCAAAAATTTTTGGAACCGAAAAAAACCGAACCGAACCGAACCGACCCGCACCTACCCCTAACGTGGATGTGAGAGGTTTTGGGGTCTGTTGGCTACATCATTAATACAATTTTTAGGGTCAACAGATTGACGCAGTCTGTGGGAAACCACGAACATCTTTGTGGTAAAAGCCATATGCAACAAGAACTTGGAAAAAGGCCTGGTTATTCCACCGTAGAGAAGGAATGTCAAAAACACTTATTGCCAGCTCGAAATCAAATACTCGTGATGAGTTTCAGCCACCGAGGAACACATGGTGGAAATAGGTAGCAAGAGGCCTCTAAAGAAAAGGTCCTCCGCACAAATGTGAACATGCGTCACCTCCATCACCAACATAGGCGAGGCAGTATTATAGTGCGCCTAGCTAGGTAAGTGGGAGAAATGGCTGCAAACATAAGAAACGTGGCCCAACAAAATGCTATCATGCAGCAGCTACTCATGCAAACGCACCAGCGGCGGGATCCCAGGCCCCTCGATGTGGAAGGTTTTCCCAAGGAGGTGAGGAGAATGACACAACAGCATATCCTCAAATGCATGGCATAGATGACAACCTAACGGAGAAGGAAATGGAAGTAGATACCTACACCAACTACGTTAGGAGTCGTCCGACGATAACATGCCCCATGAGGAAAATTTTTCCCCGAATACACTCAAGAGCATGAACCTCAAAGGTCCAACAATATCTTTGATCGAATTGGACCCTCTAGGCCTAGAAATAGGTCCCATCAACCACCCTTTGTTCAAAGAGGTCAAGAACAATACCAAGGATATGAACCTCATGGGATATCACCTCCGCCTAAAAATAGATGAGAGATGAGGGACAAGGCTAACATGAGAAATCAAGTAGGAACGTCACAACCCCCTCGTTATCAGGCAGATAAAAATGATTCTGATGGCCAGATGAAAATGATTTTGATGGCCCATGTAGATCATTTGAGTTGGATAATGACGATGAAAGCTTGCCCTTCTCCCAAGAATTGAGAAGTCCCTAGGTCCTAAGTCACTTCATACCCCTAAAGATACCTAAATACGAGGGAAAATATGATCCTACAAAGCACTATAAGACCCACATGTCTCTACGAGTAGCCTTACTAACGCTAAAATGCAGAGCTTTTCATTTTATGCTAACAGGAGTTGCAAAAATTTGGTATAGCCGCATCCCAGCCGGCAGCATCAGAAGTTGACAAACCTCAAAAGGCCTCTCTGAACCAATATCTGTCTTTTCTGAACCAATATCTGTCTAGTAAAGAGCGAGAAGCCCCCATCCAGAGGTTGCAAGACATGAGGCAGTAGACAGGTGAAACCTTGAAAAGCTAGTTGACCCGTTTCACAGATGAAATGACCTATTGCGAACAGGTTATGAATAGAGATGCCCTTTCTCTCCTAAGAGAAGGCCTCAACATGAACACCCTATTCTGGAGGGACGTGCGAAATTGAAATCCCACTTCTTACGATGCTTTGGTGGAGATGATGAGAAGTGAAATTGTTAATGAGGAACTGATTGATCACCGCAATAGAACCTTACTAGGCTCCCATTACCTTAAAGACAGCGAAGAGGCCCTGTGTTCCACTTGGTGGACCAGTAATGGACCCAAGCAGGACACACAATAGCCCTCACCTCAGGCCAAGCATTGGCCACAGCCACGCCAAACGCATTGCCTTCTTTGGAATATGAGGAGGTTGGGCCCTGTAATGCCCCGAATATTTTCGTAGAATAGAATTTAATGTTCGTATGCTATATTTTAATATTTTGAAAGTTAGGAACGAAATGATACATTTATCAAATTATATTTTATTTGGGTCAAAAATCTAGATATTGATGGAGTTATCGAAAATATATCAATATTGGTCTCATTGGATAGACAGTAATTAAATACATAATTTGGGCTCGAGAAACAGTCGATTCGAATTAGTCAGCTCCAAGATTTTTCAATTCGAAGAAATTGTTAGAAAACTATTTTTCTATTATGATTATTTTAATTCGGACCTTGAATGCAAGTGTAGTGCCACCACGTGTATGGTAATGTATTGCAGTTGAGAGATTTGGTTAGTTGACACGTGTAGGAATCCTATATTGGTAAGACTTAGTCTAAGGAAATAAAAACTAATTCTGTTTTCACCACTTTATCACTTTATCCTATCATAAACGTTTCCGGCTACGTGCTAACTCTTGCAAATCTAGTTTTATTTATGGATGAAAAACACACAAAATAAACTTTCAAAGCACAAAAGCAGAGGCAGAAAGAAAGAAAGGGGAACGTGATTTATTTGTATTGTCTTCCAAATTAAAGCAAGTTTAACAAGGTAGGAAAAGAGGTGCAATCGATTTATCTCGTTTAAATCTTTTGTTCATACTGATGAATTTTATACTTATAAAAGTTAAAGTTATGAGATGATGTTTTATGATATGATGTTATGGCCATTCCGGTACCAATGTTATGTTATGATATGATATGAGCTCTTACCGGATCTCTAAAGTTATAATGACGGTATGATTTTCTGACGTTTGTTCTAAAAGTTTTTATTCGAGATTGCACCATATTTTGAAGTTCCTACTGAGTATTCCCATGTACTCACCCTTTTTTTTCTACATCTCACAGATTAGATCGGGTCGTTGGATGGCGGGCGATGAGGTGAAGTCGTTGTGCCAGATGTTTGGAATTAATAAAGCAAATCCGGTGTAACGTGCCTTAAATTTTAGTTTTAGCAGAAATCTTTGTTTATCAATTTATTGAACTAGTTTATTTTATTTGAAATTTGGAACAGAGTTAGGGGGACATGTAATTTCATATGATAATTTGGAAATTTTAACTTGCTTATGATATTTGATGTCTACCTTACTATTTACTTTTTTTGCATAAATAATTGAGTCAAACCTTAAATGGAGAATGAGAAGGACTTAACTTTATACATATCATTGTATTATTCCAATATGCCTTAAATGGAATTTTATTATTATAATAATTCATGACCCATTTTTCTTTGTGTATGTGTATGTAGGAGTTTGATTTTACACCTATTAATTGAATTTGACCGGTAGCGAATTTGGAGGAAAACGCCATACCAATTTGCCTGCCAACCTATAGAATTTTAATATAAATTCTCTCTCTTGATTTTAACCAAGCAATGAGTAATTTGACTATCTAGTTGGACCATCGTATTAATTATGTCAAAGAATTGAAATTTTTATTTGACTGCTACTTGTATCAATTTCGTAAATTTGGTTGCATCTCATTTGTTCCTAATATGTTAATTATCAAATTTGAGGTATAGCCAAGCACGTATGAATAAATTGCGGTTTGGGAAAAAGTCCCTACTTTAAGTGAACGTTTGATGGCGATTAAACTAAAAATTGGGTCGTTACAGTTTGGTATCAGAGCGCAGAGTTTATAAAATCGATTCTGTAGACTAAAATAATTAAGTTAGAATTATGATATTGGGTATTGAAAACTCTTAAATTTGTTAAGGTTGATTTATACATGAGTATTAATTTCAAAATCAGATATTTATAATTTTCATTTAGATCTATGTCTTGTGTATAATTTTAAGTGGACATACTTATTTTATGTTTTGTATGCATGCAATTAGATTGATTTTGATTTAATGTTATTTATTTTGAAAAAAAAAATGAAAATTTTGCACGTCACTGTTCACGGTGAACAGTGCCGGCCACTGTTCACGGTGAACAGTGACGGACACTGTTCATTGTCAAAAGGTTTAAAAAAAAAAATGAATGATATAAATTAATTTTAATGTTATGTGTATTAAATGTGTTGGTGTTTAACCTTAACTTTACGTGTGTATTAAATGTGTTGGTGTTTAACCTTAACTTTACGTGGTATTAATTAATTATAAAAAAAAAATTCAAATGATAAATTTAGAGATGTAATGTAAGGTTTTATTTAAGTTCTTAATTATCAAAATGATATTTGGCAATCAACGACCGCCAATCGACCACCCTCCGACGACTCTAAGGTATGTAAAGGGGTAAGAAAAATTTATTTAAGTCTTTTGCATAACTTAAATATTTTGAAATGCCTACATTTAAATTCTTAAGACATGCACGTTTGTTCCCCCGCTAAAATTATGATATGTATTACAATACTATAGGTATATCTTGTCAAACTTAGTATTACTATGTGACTGTGGTTTCATATGAAAATTTTAGGGAATGGCACCACCTACCCACACGAATTTGGTACGTGAATTATTGCGAGCGGTGCAAGAGTTGGCCAGACAGAATGAAGCACCTCCACCACAGAATGTACCGCCATAGCGGAATGCACCTCCGCATGGCCCTAGTGCCGTCTCAGTAGTTGAGCAATTTCGGAGGTATAAACCTTCTACTTTCGACGGAAATTCCGACCCACTAGCTGTTGAAGAATGGATAAGAGGCTTGGAACGCATATTCAGACACATTGCTTGTACGGATGAACAGAAGGTACTATGCGCTGAGTTCATGTTGATTGGAGCAGCTGGTCACTGGTGGGAATCTGTCTCACGCACCAGAACCGAAGAGCAGCAGCGTAACCTAACTTGGGAACAATTTAAGGATGAAGTGATGGCAAAGTACTTCCCACAGGCTTTAAGAGACTTCAAAGAATCAGAGTTTCTGCAGCTCAGACAGGGAAACATGTCGTTTACTGATTACGAGAGACGGTTTGAACAACTCTCTAGATATGCCCCACACTTGGTGGATACCGAAGTTAAGAAGATCAGGAGGTTCGAAAACGGACTACGCTCAGAGATCGGGATGATCATTATGTCCCATCGTTTCACCTCATATCGTGAAATGTTAGAGAGGGCTCATGCTATTTCTTATCAGAGGACTACTTTCCAACAGTATGCCCAGCAGGGCACGGAGTCGTTTCGAAAAAGGAAGTGGAACGATCAAGGTAAGGACTGACGCAATTGGCAGAATAAAAGACCAAGCACTGGAATTCATATCGGTGGGACGAGTGGGAGTGTTGCCCCTTGTCCTAAATGTAATAGACTCCACAGAGGTGAATGCTTATTCGGAAAGAACGCGTGCTTTCGATGTGGTAAGCCTGGACACATTGCTCCAAATTGCACAGAGCCTCCAAAGAAGAGGGATGGTGATCAGGACCAGAACAAAAATGTGAAGGCTCGAGTTTTCGCACTGAATCAGCATGAGGCAGATCAGAATCCGAATGTGATTGCATGTATTTTATTATTATTTGAAATACATGTTTATGTTCTTGACTTTGCATCTTCCGTCGCCAAAGTTAACAATATAAATTCGAAAACAGGTATATTGTTATTATCCGATGTACCTGCTTACGTACTTTTTGACTCTGGAGCTACAAATTCTTTTATCTCTGCGTCCTTCGTAGCTAAGTCAAACTTTGCATGTGTGAAAACGAATAATGAATTAGAGGTCAGTATCCCTTCAAGAAGAACCCTTTGCACAAATCAGATGACCAAGGCTATGAAATTAGAGATTGAAGGGAAAATATTACGAGCAGACTTATACCTTTTGGAGATGAAAGATTTTGATGTTATCTTAGGCATGGATTGGTTGGGACTTAATCATGCGGCAATTCGATGTCATGAGAAAGAAGTATTGTTTCACAGACCAGGAGAGGAAGAATTTCGTTTCTTTGGAGCAAAGTTCAAGTCTCTACCTCGACTTGTATCAGCTATAAAAGCGGAGAAGATGTTGAGGAAGGAGTCATGTCAAGGACTCCTAGTTAATATCATCGGTTCCCAACATACAGAAACGACTATTGATGATATTAACGTCGTGCGAGAATTTACAGACGTATTCCCAGAAGATCTACCAGGCATTCCACAGGATAGACAAGTGGAATTTACAATTGATTTGGTTCCTGGAGCAGCACCAGTATCTAAAGCCCCTTATCGGATGACACCAAAGGAACTCCAAGAATTGAAGTTACAGTTGGAGGAATTACTGGAGAAAGGTTTCATTCGACCGAGTGTATCTCCTTGGGGTGCTCCAGTACTTTTCGTGAAGAAGAAGGATGGGAGTATGCGGATGTGTATTGATTATAGGGAGTTGAATCATCTGACTGTCAAAAATAGATACCCACTGCCAAGAATAGAAGATTTATTCGACCAGTTAAAGGGTGCAACGGTGTTTTCAAAAATCGACTTGAGGTCGGGGTATCATCAACTAAAATTTAAGGCAAGCGATATATCAAAAACTGCTTTCAGGACTCGTTACGGACATTATGAATTCATTGTCATGCTTTTCGGTTTAACCAATGCTCCAGCTGTATTTATGGATCTAATGAACCGAGTGTTCCATCAATACTTAGACCAATTCGTCATTGTATTTATTGACGACATACTTGTGTACTCCAAAGATAAGAAGCAGTATGAAGAACAACTCCGAGTGGTACTTGAAACCTTGAGGAAGGAGAAATTATATGCCAAATTCAAGAAGTGTGAATTTTGGCTTGATCGAGTGGGTTTCCTTGGTCACGTTGTTACTGCCCAGGGAATTGAGGTAGACCCAGCGAAAGTGGAAGCAGTAACTAACTGGCCTAGTCCAACCAATGTCGGAGAAGTTCGTAGTTTCTTAGGGTTGGCTGGTTATTATAGAAGATTTATTGAGGACTTCTCAAAAATAGCAGGACCGATGACTCAGTTGACAAGAAAGGGTGTGAAATTTCAGTGGACGGAAAAATGTGAAAAGAACTCAAGCAGAGATTGACTGCAGCTCCTGTATTGACAATACCTGATGGCTCTGAAGGATTTGTGATTTACACTGACGCCTCCAAACAGGGTTTGGGCTGTGTTTTGATGCAACATGGAAAAGTAGTTGCTTATGCCTCGAGACAGTTGAAGCTGTATGAACAGAACTATCCAACACATGACATGGAACTTGCAGCGGTAGTTCACGCCTTAAAGATATGGCGTCATTATCTTTATGGTGGGAAGTGTGAAATCTATACAGACCACAAGAGCCTCAAATATTTCTTCACACAGAAGGAACTAAATATGAGACAGAGAAGATGGTTGGAATTGGTGAAGGATTATGACTGTACAATTCATTACCATCCAGGTAAGGCCAACGTAGTCGTAGATGCCTTAAGCAGGAAGATGGGATCCCAGTTAGCTGTTTTACCCACGGTGCAGGAACATTTGATAAAAGACTTTGAAAAACTGAGATTAGAAGTCATCACACCGCCAACCCAGACTACAGCAATAATAAAAGCGTTCATGATTCAACCTACTCTTCGGGATCGAATCAAGGAAGCACAGGATAAGGACCCATTTTTGCAGATGATTAAGACTGAAGTTGGTACAGACAAACATAGAGGATTTGAAGTATCTGCAGATAATGCACTTAATTTTAAAGGAAGGTTGTGTGTACCTAAGGATGAGAGCATAAGGAACGAAATATTGGAAGAGGCTCACTCCACCTCTTATACTGCACATCCAGGTGGTACCAAAATGTACCGAGATCTTTGAGATACATTTTGGTGGAGAAACATGAAGAGAGGAATTGGTCTATTCGTAGAGAAATGTATTGTTTGTCAGCAGGTCAAGGTAGAACATCAGAGGCCATCAGGACTACTGAAATCGTTGGATATTCCAGAATGGAAATGGGAACACATAGCGATTGACTTCGTGGTAGGCCTTCCGAGGTCAGCAAGAAATCATAATGCTATTTGGGTAGTAATTGATCGTCTGACGAAGTCAGCTCATTTTCTGCCAATCAAAGTAAATTTCAACATGGAACAGTTTGCACAATTATACATCAGAGAGATAGTCAGATTGCATGGAGTTCCAGTCACCATTATTTCAGATAGAGACCCGAGGTTTACATCTAAATTTTGGAAGAGTTTGCAGGCAGCCATGGGGACGAAGCTGAAATTTAGTACTGCTTATCATCCTCAGACAGATGGACAGTAAAAAAGGACCATTCAAACTCTTGAAGATATGTTGAGGGCTTGTGTTTTGGATCTTGATGGTAGTTGGGAGACACATCTACCATTAGTTGAATTCGCTTATAACAATAGCTTTCAGGCCACTATAGGCATGGCTCCATATGAAGCTCTTTATGGTAGGAAATGCAGATCTCCTATCCATTGGGACGAAGTCGGTGAGAAAAGAATTTTGGATCCTGAGATCATTGAACGAACAGTTGAGGCAATTGACAAGATTAGAGCCAGAATCAAGGCAGCCCAAGACCGTCAGAAAAGTTATGCCGATGGTAGAAGAAGAGATTTGGAATTTGTTGTGGGCGACAAAGTTTTTCTGAAAGTAGCACCAATGAAGGGTGTTTTGAGATTTGGTAAGAAGGGGAAGTTGAGACCACGATTCGTTGGACCTTTCGAAATTCTCGAAAGGATTGGTAGTGTGGCTTACAGACTTGCCTTACCACCTGAACTCGCAGTAGTGCATAATGTGTTCCATGTTTTGATGCTCAGAAAATATGTTCATGATCCCAATCATGTGGTAAATTATCAGACATTGGAGATACAAAAAGACTTATCACATGAAAAAGTTCCGACAATGATTTTAGACAGGAAAGTGCACCAACTCAGAAACAAAATAGTCCCCATTGTCAAGGTCCAATGGCGAAATCATGGACTTGATGAGACAACTTGGGAGAAAGAAGAAGAGCTTAAAATCAAGTATCCAGAACTCTTCGATTAGCCAAGGTAAATTTTCGAGGACGAAAATATTTTATGGGGGGAAGATTGTAATGCCCCGAATATTTTCGTAGAATAGAATTTAATGTTCGTATGCTATATTTTAATATTTTGAAAGTTAGGAACTAAATGATACATTTATCAAATTATATTTTATTTGGGTCAAAAATCTAGATATTGATGGAGTTATCGAAAATATATCAATATTGCTCTCATTGGATAGACAGTAATTAAATACATAATTTGGGCTCGAGAAACAGTCGATTCGAATTAGTCAGCTCCAAGATTTTTCAATTCGAAGAAATTGTTAGAAAACTATTTTTCTATTATGATTATTTTAATTCGGACCTTGAATGCAAGTGTAGTGCCACCACGTGTATGGTAATGTATTGCAGTTGAGAGATTTGGTTAGTTGACACGTGTAGGAATCCTATATTGGTAAGACTTAGTCTAAGGAAATAAAAACTAATTCTGTTTTCACCACTTTATCACTTTATCCTATCATAAACGTTTCCGGCTACGTGCTAACTCTTGCAAATCTAGTTTTATTTATGGATGAAAAACACACAAAATAAACTTTCAAAGCACAAAAGCAGAGGCAGAAAGAAAGAAAGGGGAACGTGATTTATTTGTATTGTCTTCCAAATTAAAGCAAGTTTAACAAGGTAGGAAAAGAGGTGCAATCGATTTATCTCGTTTAAATCTTTTGTTCATACTGATGAATTTTATACTTATGAAAGTTAAAGTTATGAGATGATGTTTTATGATATGATGTTATGGCCATTCCGGTACCAATGTTATGTTATGATATGATATGAGCTCTTACTGGATCTCTAAAGTTATAATGACGGTATGATTTTCTGATGTTTGTTCTAAAAGTTTTTATTCGAGATTGCACCATATTTTGAAGTTCCTACTGAGTATTTCCATGTACTCACCCTTTTTTTTTCTACATCTCACAGATTAGATCGGGTCGTGGGATGGCGGGCGATGAGGTGAAGTCGTTGTGCCAGATGTTTGGAATTAATAAAGCAAATCCGGTGTAACGTGCCTTAAATTTTAGTTTTAGCAGAAATCTTTGTTTATCAATTTATTGAACTAGTTTATTTTATTTGAAATTTGGAACAGAGTTAGGGGGACATGTAATTTCATATGATAATTTGGAAATTTTAACTTGCTTATGATATTTGATGTCTACCTTACTATTTACTTTTTCTGCATAAATAATTGAGTCGAATCTTAAATGGGGAAAGAGAAGGACTTAACTTTATACATATCATTGTACTATTCCAATATGCTTTAAATGGAATTTTATTATTATAATAATTCATGACCCATTTTTCTTTGTGTATGTGTATGTAGGAGTTTGATTTTACACCTATTAATTGAATTTGACCAGTAGCGAATTTGGAGGAAAACACCATACCAATTTGCCTGCCAACCTATAGAATTTTAATATAAATTCTCTCTCTTGATTTTAACGAAGCAATGAGTAATTTGACTATCTAGTTAGACCATCGTATTAATTATGTCAAAGAATTGAAAATTTTTTTTTACTGTTACTTGTATCAATTTCGTAAATTTGGTTGCATGTCATTTGTTCCTAATATGTTAATTATCAAATTTGAGGTATAGCCAAGCACGTATGAATAAATTGTGGTTTTGGAAAAAGTCCCTACTTTAAGTGGAACGTTTGATGGCGATCTAAACTAAAAATTGGGTCGTTACAGGCCCGAAGCTCATAGGCAGCCGAACCCATCTACAGGAAGAGGCAGAGGAAGAAATAGAGAGCCTCAAGATAGGTATACTGCACATATCATCGAACGCCAGAATACTGAGAATTGCCTATCCAGGCCGTATCATGGAGAAACAGTTGGCCCCCGCATTGAGGGTAGAGACACAATTCAAACACAAAGAAATGTACCCCAACCTAGGCAGAAAAGAGAGCCTAGGCATAACAAGACGATCCGTCACTGCAGGAACGAATCACCTCGACATGAGCACGAGGAAGATAGAAATAGGGCAAAGGGGTAGAAACCTAGGATAAAGCCTCCAGCAAATGCTGATAACGCTCCCATCAGAGAAATTACCACCATCATAAGTGGTCCACACATAGGGGAGATTTCAAGAACGCATAGAGGAACTACGCAGGATAAGAGAAAGACCTCCCTATGGCGAGCTACTTGATCAATAACACTAGCCATGGATCTGGGAACACCCCATCAATCACTTTTTCCCAGTAGACACCGTGCGAGTTCATTACTCACACTGTGACGCACTGGTGGAACAAGCCGTCATAGCCAGAAATGGACTGAGGCGCATGTTGGTAGACAATGTAAGTTCGGTTAATATCCTGTTTGGAACCACCTTCGACAAGATAATGGTGGACTACGAGCTCACCCCCATGACCGCTCCCTTATATGACTTTACTGGTGATAGCATCATCCCTAGAGGGAGGATCACATTGGTAGTGGAAATGGAGGATCATCACTTCATAGAGTTCCTTGTTGTTGACCATTGATCCGCCTACCACGGAGTATTAGAGCGACCTGTCTTAAAAGAACTTGAGGCCGTAATATCCATACATCACTTATGCATGAAGTATCCTACCAAGGCAGGAATTGCTACAGTGTGAGGGGATCAGATGGGATCAAGGGACAGTTACCTCATATCCTTAAGGAAATCCAAGCCCTACAGGAAATCATATGAGGCAGTGTACCCAAGGTGGATATCCAACCTCGTCTTGATAAAGAAAGTCAATGGCAAATGGAGGGTCTGCATAGATTTCTCTAATCTCAACCAAGCTTGCCCAAAAGATAATTTCCCACTTCCAAGGATCGACCAACATGTTGATTCCACTGTAGGCCACGAACTCTTGAGTTTCATGGATGCATACTTAGCATACAACCAGCTGACGAGGAAAACACCTTGTTCATCACTGATAGGGGCCTCTATTGTTACAAGGTCATGCCATTTGGTTTGAAAAATGATGGTGCAACCTATCAATGACTAGTCAACAAAATGTTTTCCGACCTTATAGGCAAAACGATGGAGGTATACGTCGATGACATGCTCATAAAGAGCCTCAAGTTTGCAGACTACATTGAACACTTGAGGACTATATTCAAAATCTTAAGGGAGTACCAGATGAAGCTGAATCTATTCAAATGTGCATTGGCGTCGCGTCTGGAAAGTTCTTGGGTTATATGGTTAACAAACGAGGCATTGAGGCAAACCTTGAGAAAATTAAGGCCCTGCTGGACATGAAATCCCCCAGCAAGCCCAAGGAATTACAATGTTTGACAGGGCACCTCGCACTACTAAACTGCTTCATCTCCAAAGCTACGGATAGATGCATGCCTTTCTTTAAAATCTTGAAAGGCAGAAAAAGGTTCAAGTGGAATGAAGAGTGTGAGAAGGCGTTCTAGGGGCTAAAGAAGCACTTGGGCCAAGCCCCCTTCTCTCGAAGCCCAAAGAGAATAACCTAGTGTTATCTTGGTTATTAAGAAACAAATGAAGAATTATCAGAAAGCTTATCAGAAACAAAGGAAGAATAATACATATCGAATGGTAAAACCATTGAAAACTTATCAGAAATAGAGGAAGATGAATACATATCATATGGTAAAACCAATGAAATGGACATGTACCTAGAAGAAACTTATATAAAGATGATGGACAAATAGATCAATAATTCAAAAAGAAGAAAAGACGAGAAGACAGAAGAAGGGCCGTTAATAATTCAAAGAAGAAATAAAGACAGCAGAATGACAATTCTTCAAAAAGCAAGTGAAAAAGAAGGAGCGTGAAGATAAGGGATTTTTATTGTGTCCATACATTTGTAAAGTTAACATACATCTGTAAAGATATACAATATTATTTACCTTTTTTGTATGAGGATGATGTGATGTACAAGCATCGACTCCTCTATAAGAGCCAAAGGATTTTAACATAATAACACGCCGAAAAAATAGAAAAACGCACTATAATACTTGTACTCAAAAAATCTCTTGCAATAGTTGTAAGCTCAAAGACTTTTAATTAAAATTAAGTTTTTACTTCCTTTTGCTATGTAATGCTCTTTTACTTTATTTATTTTTCGGGCAAGGCCTAAAAAAGGAAACACCAAGTAAAAAATTAATCTATTCAAAAATAATATTATAATATTTTATTGTATGTTCAAACATATTTCTTACACTCCTAGTTTCTTTATTTTGGATTTCATAGCCAAAAGATAAAGTAATCTTCTGAGTTAAGTTGGATGTGTTTTATCCCGATTAAGGGAGTTTGCTTTAGTTTTTTTTAAATATGATAAAAATCTTTTGGTTATAGTTTTAAACCTTTCTTAGAGGGTCAAGAAAAAAGCTAAGAGAGAGTTATTTTTAAAAAAAATTGTGAAGAAATTAATTTGCTGAACGGTAAAGTACTCTGAGATCATTACAGAAATATTGTTTCAAGTCTTTATATTTTATGCCATTAGACAATTATATTTCATCTACTTTGCTTCGTTGTTCATTAGAAAGTTTGAACGAATTTATCAATATTTGTTTAGAAAATTGAGAAATTGGAAGAATAGTTGTTAGAAAGCCATATATTATCCGCATTATATAGAAATAGAGGTGACTCATCTTTATAGATCAAGAGGCAAATCACTGAGCGTTCAATCTCTTAGTGTTGGAATTTTTGATAGAAGATCCTGAAAACTGTAAAAAAAGACAGAAAACTAAAAAAAAAAAAACTGCAAAGGAAGATAAAAAAAAAAATATCAATATAACAAAAATAAAAATATAAAAGATTTTCTCTTAGACAACAATCTTAGCTAGCCATGTCTAAATTGGTGTCAGAGCAGTCTCTTAGTCTAAAATATTTAGTTTATGAAAAGAATAGATTAATTAAATTTAAAACTTCTAGGAAATTGTAAAAGAAAAAAATATTTAGATACAACTTCTTTGGTTTGTAACTTTGATAAAAAATTTAAACATCTTTTACATTTTCAAGATAGACAGTTAAATAGTATTGTAGATTTACTTGTAAATTTAGGAGAAAACTTAGAAAAAAATAATTATAATAAAAATAGAGAAACTTTACAAGAAAGTATAAATATAAATATAAAAACTTTAGAAAATAATTATTAAAAACGAAAATAGTGAAATATTAAAAAAAGAAAATTTTAAAATATAGGCGAAATAGATATTCATCCCAAATGAGAAAATTTAAATAGTAGAGTTAAAACATTAGAAAAAGAAAAGTCAATAGATACTAGACAAGATTTAGATAATTTAATAGATAAGCTAGAAAAATTAGATTTAGGAAAAGTCAAAGAATCTAGTAAGTTTAAAAAGACTAAGTGGATTATACATAATGGTTAAAGGAAAGCAAATTGTAGCTAGTAGCCGTAGATTAGTAGGTAATCCATTACTGAGAACATTAAGCGAAAAAATGGAATCCGAAATAAGATTAGAATCCTTAACAAATATAGAAGAACAGATAGAAGCCTTTAGACAAAATAAATTAAAATCAGTAAAAGTTTTAGTTATATATAAAAAAAGAAATATATTTAGCAAATCTTTAATATATCAAAATTATGGTGAAATATATGTTTCTTGCACACATTATGATAAACTTATATCCCTAGTGATGTGAACCCATGTAGTGAACAACTACGAAACCCACGATTAGATTGAAATCGAACTCAAGAAATTCAAAGTAATCAAAGTTTTGGATTTGATTTGAAAATAATGAATTAAAATAACTAACAATACGCAAACTATATATTGACCCTTTTGATTGAATATTTGAGAATCTTACCTGGTTGATTTGAACGCTATACGAAAAATCTTGATAAGTTCGTGATTTGTCCAACAAAGAACAAGAATTCGAAAACAAATTTGCCTCTCAATAATAATGTTGTGTTTTACAATGAAAAGAATGAGTTCTATTTATAGAGAACTCACAAAACCTAGTTAAAAATGTAATTAAGGCAAAAAAATAGCAAAATATATTACAAAATAGAGTTTTAACTTAAATAGAAGATTACACGAAATTTGAAAAAATTTGCAACCAGAATGAACTATGCTTCCTCGTCCATATCTTGAATCATGTTGATCTATCTGGTTTCTCCTTCCGAGCCCAACATGAAACTTGTTCCTTAGATTGTCGTGATTAGTGTTTCGTCAACCGTAGCTTGAGTCAGCAATCCTATCACCTCTTTCACCCTCTTTGCTCTCGACCGTGTCATCGGACCTCCTTCAATAATCATCGGATCCTTTCTCGAGCTTGACTTTGACGCGCTCGACTCCGTGCTCACATCACCCCCTTTTCAAAATGATTCGTCCTCGAATTTGTACATGCATCAGAGAGAGATCAGATACAATCAAAGTAACCGAAACATTATACTCACCAAGAAGATCCAGCTTGTATGCATTAGCAAAGTTTTGGATTTGCTTCCCATATCGACTTGTAGCCAATGTTTCTTTATTTAGCAATTTGTAATAATCCTTCTTCATGTGTCCCTTTTTCTTGCAGTAGTTACAAATCTGATTACTGAACTTAGATTTCGATCTGCCCCTTCCAGAACCACCTCAGAAGTCAGATGCTTCATCTTCTCTTTTGAATATAAAGCACCATACACCTCTTCGATAGTGAGAGTATCACGACTATAGAAGACCGTGTCTCAAAATGAAGAAAACGAAGCAGACAACGAACACAATAGGATCAATGTCAAATCTTCTTCAGCATACTCTACTTCCAAAGTTTCCAAATCAGTGACGATCTCTTTAAATACAGCGAGGTGATCTTCCAATTATCCTCATTTTGCCATTCGATGAGAGTATAAATGCTGCTTGAAGTTCAAATTGCTTGTTAGACTTTTAATTATGCACAATTGCTCCAACTTCAATCATAGAGCAGCTACTGAAACCTCCTTCAAAACGTCCCGACGAATGGTATTCGATAGATGAAAATGGATAAGAGAAACTCAGCGGTCAAAGTTGCCGGTATCTTGTCAATTCCCAGTAACGTATCATCCAAATCCCGCTATGCGAGTAATGCACGCATCTTAACCCGCCATATCGAAAATCCAGTGATTCGATCCAAAAGCGAAATTTCATACTTCATGGAAGCCATCACGAACAAAAAAAACCTCAAACAAATCAAACACTGCGCTCTTGCGGAACTGCTGAACCTAGACTCTGATACCACTTGTTGTGAAACAACCAAAATATCTCTTGTTAGAAGAAATATTAATATGCCCATATCGCTGTTAGCAATGTTGAAAATACAAGAATTATGTATTGTTTGAATACCACTTGATGAAACCAACCACTGGAATGAATTGTGAAGTTATATGGCACAATAATGAAGTATTTGATAACAAGCAAAAGAATAAAAGAAGACAAAAAATATGGCAGAGGAATTAGAAAATTTTATTACACCACAAATAATGAAGATGGATAAATATTATAATGATCCTAAAAGCTGGTAATTATTTTTCTCACATTATAAAATTGTATAGAATAGCCTAATATTTATAGTGAATATGTAAGGAGTGTCCAAACCCTCCTATTAGAGTTGTTGATGAAGTAGGATATCAAAAATCAAGTCCAAAACAAATTCCAACTCCCAATGTGTTTCCAAAAGAGAACTTCAACTTGACATAGGACTCCAATAGCATTTCAAATTAAATTCTTCTTAACGTGCATTTTAATTAGAATTTTTCAATTATTTTAACAAGAAATTCGGGTCACATCTAAATTCTAACTGCAACTGTTTTGGTTTGTGTTCTTTTGTTAGGTGGTTTTTCGACTAGTGATTCGATGGCATATTATGTTTGGTGATTTCTGAAGAAAGATCCTTATTGGACATGGATATGGGAATATACGTCTTTTCGGAATTACAATGTTTTGATCATCAAGAATAAGAAACATTTATTTCTACTATGTGAATCCTTTGCACCACTTCATTCGGTTCATTGCTAGATCTTCGTGAAGAACTAAAACAACTAGATCATTAGCAACTGCGACATGCTATATCAGTTTTAGGCTACTCCTCCCTCTTATAATCGCACCACTCTAATGAATGAGAGTTTCTTTTGGAAAAAAAATGGATGATTTGTGTGTATATTATTAATTATCATTAGTCAATAAACACCAATATGAAAAACACAAGTTAATAACTAAAATATTAATATAAATATAAGAACATAAATGGAGAAAGCTAGAAAGCAAGTTTTAGGAAGTCATGTTAAGGATGCTGTCGTGAAGTTGTGTTGTCTTCTCTTCCTGATGGGTACTTTCGACACTATATGACTCCAAGATGATACCTATGTGGCTCACAATTGATCTCCTTAAACGAGTACGATCATAGGGACATAAAGAACGAGTCTCTCATCGAGTTGCCAAGATAGTATGAATCTATAAAATTGGAGAGAGGACAATACTTCAAGTTGTCGTGTCAAACTATAAAATGGACTCCCTTCTATAGTGTAAAACTTAACCTCTACAATAATGAGAATTATCCCAATTTAAATATAAGTTACATTATGAAATTATGAGTTTTAATTTTGAAAAGTTATTAATTTCATTTTTTATGTTACAATCCATGTTCTAAAATGCGCCGCCTAAGCGAGAAGTGCGAAGAAAACGCGTCGAATTCGGGATATGCGGAAAATGCATTTTTGCTCTAAAATGTGCCGCTATTATGCCGTCTAATTTTTATTTTTTTGGTAAAAAATCTATTTTTTTTATATAAAAATATATTTAATGCCTTAAAATACGAAACTCATTATGACGCTTATTCTTCGCATTGATACGCCTAAACTTGTAATTCTTGATTCTCGGCCTCGACGCATCGCAATGCATTACGCATTTTAGAACATTGGTTACAACTGCTTCTTCAAGTATACACAAAATACCATTCATTTCTAATCAAGAAAATTCAGAAATAAGTAATACCTAATATTTTAGCTGATAATGATAACTGTGGCCATGAAGAAAAATACTGCTCGAGCCATTCGAAACGGAAAATATCAAAGCTTAAAACAGAAAGAAAAAACAGAGCCATTGCCAGATACTGCTATCATGAAGAATTTTTGACCTTGTATAATCCAGATCCACTTCAGTTAAGTACAAATGACAATAATCAACCATAAAAAGTAGCAGAAATGAGGTGAAAACTTGACAATAGAGAAGCACTTGGAATGCTCAATGAGTACTACACATGTACGCATTACTGATTTTTGGAAGGGAAGAAAGAAGAAGGGAAGGCATGGAGTTTCAAGGAAGCTATAATCATCTTCATCATCTTTTTGAAGCAAACTAACGGGATTGCTTTGTTCTACACACGGGATACCTTGAACTAAAAGTAGATATGGTATCGTTAATTCCTCAATTCCTTCATTTAAGAAAATGAGTTGAAAGAGAAACAAGTCCACAGGGCTGCAAAATTTCAGCTTTATCTTCAATGAGTCATAAAAGATTAACCGCTGACTGATCCAAGAGAACTACAAAGAAGATGTTCTGGTGATATGATCTACATTACTTGACAGATGCAATAATCTGAATCTTCGTCATCTGAGTCACTCTCATCACTGCAATGAAAATTAAGAAATGATAGCGAGGAGTAGGACAGAAAGACAGATACAACTGACTACATTAATCTAGTCAACAGTTCATGACAGACTCGTGTATTGCTAATTAGGATGTCTTTTCTCAGATGTATATTTTCATCTAATATTAGATGAAAACACGATATTGATAAAACTAGTATCCACAAACGGACAGGGTTGAGTTTTCCTGCAGTAATTAACTTCTACACATATTTGACCATCCATTATATGTATGTAACACATCTATACACCAGCTCAATTAAACAGACTTATTACAGTAACCCAAAGATTCTAAAAATAACAAAAACGATGCTGCTATCAGGATCATTCCTCTACCCATATCATTCTGAAATAACTAATATTACTGGTCGAATAAAGTATCTCTGGTACTGCAAATGGCAACTTTAGTAGAAAAATGTATTTACCTGGAACTGCACTTCTAACTCTCATGAAACACTGGGTACTTCGGGAAAAAAGTTGTGAACCATCCTTCTACGTTTAAATCAAAAACCTCCTCAAAGAAACTGAGATAGGTTTTCAAATGAGTCCATGGTCTTCACAACTTTTTTCCTGCAGTATCTCTGCTTTGCATGTTAATGTAGCAGCAGGAAGAATAGGAGTACTAATAAAGAAAAAAAGATGTCTAAAGTTACAGATGGATGAATACATGCTAAGGTGCCAAAGTTTTTCGATAATCAGAGCTTGTTCATAACATACTAACTAAAAAGAAAATAGGCACATAAGATGTGTAAAAATAATTGTCTCCAAGGAAATTTTGAGACTCAAAGAGATTTAATCAACATAAAGCACTCTTTTGAAATTCCAAACATACGAGATCCATTTCAAACTGAATTAAGATAAAGGAGAAACGATGCTGACTTTTCTAGGAGCAATAAGCTGTTGCAAATGAACAACCATTTCAACTGCAAGATAAATGTATGGATCTTTTCAATCTACACGTTACTGAAACTTATATCAGTGAAATTATCTCACAACAAAGGTCCAGTATGGGCATAATAGCACGTGTTTCTAATAAACTCTTAACTGCAACAAGAAGTTATAATGTAATGGTAGACATGTAATCATATCCAACCATAAGAATGAACTTGAGGTACGCAATATGAATTTGAGTAACATGATATCAGCTTCCAACATTATTTCACTAAAAAAAAAAAGGAAATATTTGAAACTCAAAAGTGCCAACAAGAATGACCATCCTATCACAGACTTAATCAGTCCCCCTCCCATGATAGCCTTCTGATGACTAGTAGGGGTAAAACTTTTCGCCAAACCATCTTCATATACAACCTTCAATACCAGGACACAATTTTTGTATGTATATATTTTTTTTATTTATTTATTTAAAAAAGCTTCTTTTGTAAAAAAAATTTATATAACTGACTAGTTTGTCATCCTAAAGATATTTATCCTTTACATGAGGGCAATGCAAATAAAAGGGGGGGGTGGGGGGGGTGGGGGGGTGTGGTTTGACCTGCTTCCTGAATTTTCCTCCTACCCAAAATTAACTACATAGAACCTAAAATAAGAGTAATGAGGTAGAGCTATGAGAACACGATTAAGAAATTGATATTTCAATTAAACTTCCAAGAATAGGATCACTTATTTCACTAACATACTCATGCTTCCAATGTTAGATAAGCTAGCTCATACAGTTGCACATGTTTACAATACATAAGAATTACAACAATGCACCCTATGACCACCCATGTTCCTTGTAATAACATCATTTCCTTGCCTTCCATCTATCTTCCTCTATTCTCTTTTTCTCCCTTCCCTATCCTCCCCCAACCTCTATCATGAATTTTTAGGTTAAAAAAACATATAGTCATCATCAACAAAGAATTCCTTATCAACGCAAGAGTTCACGAATAAGATATCTCCATAGGAACACCAAAAATTTGGGACCAGAAGATAAATCCTTGCATGACTATCACCCCAAAAAAAAAAAAATAAATAAATAAATAAACATTGTCATTTAGTGACTAGTATCTCTAATCTAGTCAAAGTTTTATTGCTTTTCTACGTTCTACAGTGAATCAATTGTTCGTAACATGCCACAATACAATATGCACCTTCATATCCAAATAATCACCTTATACCTCTACTCTAGAACTAACTAGAAGACAATCAAAAGAATACAACTAAGCACTTGAAACAATAACCCACTTCCTACAAAGTAAAAATCACTACTGAGAATCAAATTTCCTTATTTTCGATCAAAATTAAGCAACCACGATGCAATGAAACAAATAAAAGAGAGTACTTTCATTACCTAGGTTGAAATTCCAAAATCTCAGCAAGCTTATCCCCATTCCTATCCAACCACTGCACTTTCCTCCTAGGTTTCCCCGTCTTTTTGGACAGCCCACCTTTCTTGGATGGCAACAATGTCCGTGATTCTTCGTCTCCTTTACTTTCCCCATTCAAAACAACTTTTGGAGACTCCACATTCTTTACAAATTTAGTATTATGTTTATTACTGTTAACCTCCTTTCCATTCGTATCCATCTTGATCTAGAGAAACTATCTACCAAAGATCTATATTCAGCTACCAGTATCAGGAAAGGTAGGATCTTTTATCGATATGCAACACGAAAACAATAACCCATTTATGAAAAACAACAACTCAGCATCCCAAACAATTGAAGTTTCGATCTTTGATATTGAATTGTGAGAAGTGGATGAAATCAAGAAAGTCAACTCATGGTCTGACTAAGAAAGCAATTAATCTGAAACCTTTTGATCAGAAATTCCAGAATATTTCATCAACGTATATTTGAATAGATTTTCGAAAGAAAACTGAAAAACACATTGAAAATCTTCAATTATAACAAAGACTATAGGATTCTTGACAGCCCAGAAAATTAAGCCAAAAAAGTAATGCGAAAACTATATTATTTAGGTATTTTATAAAAATATAAAAGCAATTGATTTCTTTAGTAATGTGAAGCCGAGATATAGAGGCACAGATTGAAACCCTGAAATCTAAAGAAGAGAGAGAGAATACTTGCGTAATGGATTTTCCATTACTTCACTGGTGAAGGCTTATTTGTTAGTAATTGTTAGTAGCATTAATAAAAACTACTAATATTAGAAATATTATTAAAGTCAAATATTAGAAATATTATATTATTGGTATGTATTATTGTTTGTTGGTATTAAGCATAGTGGTATTTAGTTAATGGAAAATGGCGCAATTTTGTGGGGCGTGTCGATCTGTAATTGGTTGGTGATTGAGTTCACGTGAACACGTTTCAATTTCCCCTTCATGCTGGTAAGGTAAATTGTTATCACCTTTTTTTTTTCCTGAGCAAGGGTCCTGCAAATTTGATGTAGGCTGGATAAATTGGTTCGACTTTGGACCTGCATCCATGATCCATCATCACTTTATGCAATGGTAGTTGTCAACGTAAGTGATACTCAAACATGTTACTCGATTCTTTTACGGTATTTGTATTAGTTGATTAGATTAGATTTTTGTCATTTTTACGTTCGATGATGAATTTTGAGTTTGATGATTTTGTGGATTAAACAGGTGAAAATGTGCTTAGAGTGCATTCAAATGAACGGCGCAGAGAAAGTATTAAAGTGAGAAACTAGACGTCGAAAACATATGAAGAAATTTGAATACCAAGTTTGAAGCTAATGTTTCTATTATGCAAATGATATACAATTGTGAAACTTATCAAATTAGGAGTCCTACTTTTTACTGATATCTATTTGTAATTTTCTTCAGAAAATTATGTGCGATTTTTGTAAATATTTACTTCGCTTGAGTATGAGTAAATATTTATCCTCATCAAAATCAAATTATAAAAAAATTATTTAGTTCATGATATAAGACATGATATCTATACAATTCATAAAGAATAATATGAAGAGAAGAAAGATAAAACTAGTTTTTGGATGGTTGAATCAATCTTCTTCGCCAAGTTGTCTTTGCCTTATCCCTGATTTTTTTTATTCTTGTCCCCTTCAATTCTTGCTCTTGACTCGATGAATCGTGGTTGAAAAGTGGTATTTAGGGTTGTATTTATATCATTATGAAGTCCTGAAAGAGTTATGGTTGGATTGAGATTTAAAAAGAGACCGAAATATTCAAAACCCTTTTTCTCGCCCGGCAACGCCCCGACGCCACAAGCGTGGTGCTGCGGCGTTGCTATGCTGTTGAAATTTCAACAATAGTGGCACTGCGACGCACCTTTCGGGTGGAAAAATCAGCACTGCGCATCTTTCAATATTTTTATCGTAACTTTTTCTCATAACAACCGATTAAGGCAATTCAAAGTGCGTTGGAACGATAACTCAACGGGTTACAACTTTATTCTAGATAACTTTCTCTAATTCAAACGTGTACTATGTTAAAAATGAGTCTCAATCTTTGACTAAAAATCTAGAATATACTTGTGCGGTTAGAAATTGATTTGTGAAAATATTTTGATCACATTTCACTCATTTTTGACTTCCAATTGCATTCGGATGATTCCTAGCAATCTTCAATTATAGTTTTGTGGTCCGAATCAACTATTGAAAAGTTGCAATTGAGTCCTCAAACTGGATTTCACATTTTTTCGTCGTTATTTACTTCTTTCTTTCAATTTAACCCCCAAACATCAAGTTTCACCAAACCAACATCAATTCCTTCTGAGTGAATTGCCTATTTAGTCACTGAACTTTCAGCTAAGTACGCAAAGGGTCACTGAACTTTCAAAATAACGCAACTAATCACTGAACTTTACAATTCATCATCCCAGAAGTCACTGAGCAAACGGTCGTTGATAAATTGGACGGAATGTCCACGTGATAGCTGACGTGGCGAGACAACTCAATGAATTTTGAAAGTTCAGTGACCCCTTGCGTGCATGGCTGAAAGTTCAGTGACTAAATAGGCAATTCACTCCCGTTTGGCTCCCATTATTCCCATTGAATTATAACTCATTTTTCTCTCTCTCTCTTTTTTTTTTTTTTATCAAACACACTTTCTTCAATAAAATAAGATTACACATAAATAAAAAAAAATCATTCTTTTTTAAAATTTATTTTGAATAAAATGAAGTCCAAACAGGGACTTGTATAAATACCCTTACTTTTGAGATCATTTTGAAAAATCATTATAAACTGAGAAGTACTTGATGCTGCTGATGAATTCACAACTGATAATCCAGTTCAGGGCCGGAGCTTAGAAATTCATTCAATGCGGGCCCTATTTAATTGACGATAAAATCATAAAATAATATTAATACAATACTAAAAATAACATAGTTTATAAATTAAACTTGTTCCTTGCGAGTTTCATACTTTGATATCGTTGTACAATAACGTCATTATCAATTTTCAAAAATATATCTTTCTCTACATAAATAGTTATGCTATCATTCATCCACTAACCATCCATCCAATTAATCAAAATATTCTTTACAATGCTCATTGCAAAAAATACTTTCTCCATAATAGCGATATCAATCGGTAAAATTAACGCTAAAGTCAAAAGATTGTAAACTAATATATATACTTAATTTTTCTTTGTCATAACTAACTTCTCTGCAAAATCACTAAGGTCATTCAATCTTTCAAACTCTTTGTTAGGGCACATTTAAAAAATATAAGTTTTAAATTGATCATTAAGCGCCCGTTTGACTCCATTATTCCACATTATAATGAGAAATATTATTTTTTGGAAAATGTATAGTTAAAAAAGAAGGATTTTTTTTTATTTACATGTAATCTTACTTTATTGGAGAATGTGTGTTTGATAAAAAAAAAAAGAGAGAGAAAAATGAATTATAATTTAATGGAGAACAATGGGGGCCAAGCGGGAGTGAATTGTCTATTTAATCACTGAACTTTTAGCCATGCACGCAAAGGGTCACTGAACTTTCAAAATTCATTGAGTTGTTTCGTCACATCAACTGCCACGTGGAAATTCCATCCAATTTATCAACATATGTTTGCTCAGTGACTTCTGGGATGATGAATTGTGAAGTTCAGTGACTAGTTGCGTTATTTTGAAAGTTCAGTTACCCCTTGCGTGCATAGCTGAAAGTTCAGTGACTAAATGCGCAATTCACTCATTTCTTCTTGATTTATGCCAATATCACTCTTTTCTCCAAGTTTTACACCATTTACAACAATTCATCTAACCTATAAAAAAACATTAAAACATGCACTAAAACGTCCTAAAAACTCTTAAAGACAATAAAAAAAACAAGTTTAAGAGACAACAAAACAATGAGTGAACCACACTCATTAGACCCTTCCAAGCTTTAGGATTACATTTGATTATATAATTATCTATATTTCATTTCGTATCGAATTAAAATCCAAATAAGTTCGCAATGAAGGTTCATAAATTTATTAAATTACTTCAATTAGTTAGTTAACCATATACAAAAGGTGAAAAATCAAGAAATTATATTAACGAAATAGCCTTACCATGCTATTGATTTGTATTTCTATATAGAACATGCTTGACTTCTTTTATTTTTAAAATTTTATGAATAAAATGGCTCAAATTCACCAATTAATGTTACTTTCTAGTAATTAAGTTGTATTGATTACAATATTGCTAACCATTATATAAAGAATATTTAAGAACTAAAGATGCACATAATATGATAAAATGTTTCAACAAACATGAAAGTATATAAAAAAAAAAAATTAAATTTAATGGGTATTGAACAAGGATTTTAGCCAATCCTGCGGATATTGACACATATATTTTATTAAACTATCCTTTAAGAGTTGATATTATTTTCAGACAGTATAAATCTTCCAAACGTACCAAAATGTGTCGTATAAACAATAATAGAATTGTTATCCTATTCGATATCGTTCTTTTTCAACTCTAGCATTAATTCTGTATATACAAACCTGTTTAAAGATTTCTACATACAGATTATTGCACATTAGCCCTTGGAATTAAAATCTAGATTTTAATTTAAGTCGAAGCCAACACTTAATTTTAACCACATATTTTATGGGTCCCACAATTTTTCAAATACGCATTTAATTATATTTTATCAAAATCTAATAAAAATTTAATTAGCGCTCTAGGCTTGAGTAGCGTAGGGCCACCACCTATGCCTTGGTGTGACCCTAAGCCTAATTTGGACCCGATCAGCACACTGAGCACTTTAGAGGCGAATGAATGCATCATCGCGAGGAGCAAAGTCTTTAAAGTTTGTGGAATTGAAACTTGTGTTGTTTGGACATGGCAGTGATTTTTCAGTATAAAAGATATCAAAATTTATAAATAAACTCCTTCATGGAATTCTAGTATCACAAATCAATAATTGGTAATTCATTTCTCTCATATCCTTCTTCATAAATATTATGAAATTAATTTTAATTTTTTTCTTTCTGGTTTCTAGCGTTCAAGTGTTGTATTTATTTTGGTAAAAGGAGTACAATCAGATAGCAGTTTATCCATGTAGAATACTATCCAATTACTTTTCTAATTTTCTATAAGAGCCACAACTTATAAACATTGAAAAGAAACACTCATGTAAATCTTCCCCCCCCCCCCCCCCCCCCCCAACAACACACACACACACACACACACACACATATATATATATGTATCAATGCTTAGCTTATGTTAAATACCGATAACATGACATTTGGGACTAACCATAAAATTATCTATAAATGGATTGACGTGTCATGCTATGAGTGCTTAACATAAGTTAAGCACAGTGCTTAATAGATAATTTATATGCAAATTTTCATATCGATTCTTGATCCTCAGGGCTCACTTAATAAAGGAATGGTCTTTTCGATGCTATAATATTCACACTGGATATGAATTGAAATGTCTCGCGACTTTATAAACCTAGCTCACCTACCACAACCAATAAATATGTAAAACACTATCATTTTGCTGTCTTCTGAAGCATTGCTTTGGAGAGTTTCTATGGCAGATTGATAGATACATTGCTTCAAAGTTTGCTCAACATGATTGCAGCATTCAACGTGCATTTCACTCAAAAAAAGTCTATACACTCCCCTACCAGTAACCAACAAAATGTAGCAGTCCTTGTGTTCACACATACACATACAAATCCACACAATTGAACTCACAGGGAGAGTCGAATATGGCGTTCTTTGAAAGGGCATCACCAGCATTGAAGGAGATTCTTCTCAAAATATACAGGTAAGAAGATCAACTCGTATCAATCATATATAGATCCTGTGTTAATTTCTAATCTTATTCAACTGCAAAATAACACCATTCCTTCTGCCATGCGTTTGACGCAATCAACTCATCTCACATTCAGCCAAACTATCTTCCTTTAGTAGTTAAATTCTAACAGCATATTTCTAAAGAAAAAAAAAAATCATTCATGCTGCAGTCGAGATAAATGTACAATATAATTAGGCTCCACACAGTCTAAGAACATCAAGACATTAGAAGCATAATAAGTCGATAAACAGCATTGTAACTTCAAATAAAATGTTTCAGCTCCTCAGATACTAGAATATTCAAATATATGTTTCTGCATTACTGGGTAATTTTAAGCTGGCATCTTCAACTTCAATGGAGATTTCTTATTTCTAACTAAAATGATGATGAAATTACCATAAAACAAGAATTTATGGTATCGAAGAAATAGCAGTAAAAAAGTCTTTGGTCTAAATCTTTTGAAGTGTGATTACAATAAAGTTTTATACCATGATATACATTTCTGCCATAGTGTAATACAGAAAGTTTCATAAATTTCCAATGCTGTGATTATCTGAAAATCAGAAGATGTAGGCTCTATATAATTATCCATATCAACCTCCTAAACATAGGGAGTTGACATCGAAATTATTAAACAAAGTTACAATCTGGACTAGGATTACACACAATCATTTGAAATCAAGAAAGTAAAAATCATAATTTTGACTGAAAGAAAACAGAATTGCAAGGATCTGTCACATGAACCACCATATACACTGTATATGGGGCATAAAGGCATAAATCAACTTAATATAGTGGGATGTCCTATTAACTGTGAAAGTGGATATGGGTTTCGCTGTAGGTTTAAGGGCCACCATCTGTTGAGCAGATAAGGATATGGGTTTTCCAGGTAGATTAGCAATTCTAGGTGTTAAAGGTGTACAATACTCTTCCGTGATTCAGTTAAGTGTTAGCAACATTTGTCATTTCAAAGTAGGACTTACTGCTTTTCCTTCAAGTCGATGAAACAGGAAAAAGAACACAAATATCTTCTAGTAATATTCATCAACTAATCAATTATTTACACATTAGCAAGCACAATAATGTTATATCCCAGTCAGGCATCAAGTCACACTATATACTTGAACAAATGGACATGGCATTAGAACAAGGAGTGGTTCTGAGGCCAAGTCCTGTTGCCTAATGTGTTTAGCCTGCACGCGATGAGATGAGGCGCGTTGATAAAATATAAATAACTAAATATGACCGCTTTTAAAGTGATTACATCGGCAAAAAATTCAAGGCAATGCAAAAGTGAAAATCAATCATGAATTATTTACCACTGGAAAAAGTAAATCACATTTCAGATAGAAGAGAGTCCACTGAAGGTTTGAACACATTCAGCCTCACAAGAAAAATCCAAATCATGCCTACTTCTCTTAAATAAATTGGTTTCAGATCTTATGGAGTCAAGAAAGTCTAGTTGCGCAATTTCCTAATTATGCAAAATTATATGAATATATTGCTGTCATAAAACCCAGGGTTCTGCTTCTTTTAGCAACCTATGAACGTATGATTTCAACAAATACTCCAATACTATTCGAAATCTTTGTCTGATGGTGACTATTATATTTTCATGCAGAGCAGAGAAGTCCGTGGAGATTGATCATCAAATGCATGAATTTGGATCTGTACAATACCATGTTCAGGTAAAATTGTGGAGTCATCTTTGACTCATTAGAAACTGAAGAAGACAGACTTAAAGAAATTTAATATGAATTAGCAATCACGATAGTTAATCTTGAGCTCATGAAAACATGCAAAAAAATTGTTACACATTAAGCTGGGATTTATGAGGTAAATACAGATAGATAATGAGTTATGTGGAATGTCAACAATTTTCTCAGAAATTCAGTGGCAAATAGTAATTCTAATCATTATGTTGAATGTATAACAGTGTTCTGCATCAGATCCACATCAAACTTATTTGTCAATCTCAATGCCTCTTCTATCTCAAGGATTACAATTTACATCCAGGCTTCCAAACTACACTTTAGATATGGTCAAGGGAATTTATCCTGACGTTGTGGAGATTATAGAGCCTCCAAAAGATGGCTATCAGCTAACTTTGAGGCTGAATTTTGCTAGAATTCCACACGGTAAAGGTGGGTAAATCTTCATACCTTAATGCTTTCCCTGCTCTACCCCGACCACAAACCATTCCCCAACCCCCCCCCCCCCAAAAAAAAAACAAAAAAAAAAGGTTGAAAAATGGAAACATATCTAAGAGAACCAGGCACAAGGACATGCAGCAACTTTCTCAAATCACCAACATTTCTCTTGATTCTTATGAGATGTAATCTGGATAATTTGTTTTGAGCATAGAAATTTGTAAATGCCTTGGTCTGATTTTCTCGAGGATATTTGATTGAGCAAAATGTATTTCCAATAGAACGACAATGGAAGTCAATAATTGGAAATGTGAACGCTTACAACTCAAGACATTGAGATTTTAGAGGTCTGATGAATATAATCAGCCTTTTAATATGACAACAACCAATGCCGACATAAAAATGAAGAAACTGTAAGACCTATAATCAATCTAAGTGTTACAAACAGAAAACTTTACACATTTGGCAAGTTAACTGCCATAAAAGCTGAAAGCTAAAATTTGAATGCAAATATAGGACTATAGACTAATTAGTCCAAACTAAGAGTTGCAAGGATAAAAAACTCGATACAATTTAACCTCGGAAATTATTTGTTTGAAGTTGCTTTCAAATCAGATATTAGCATAGATTATGACTACAATAATACATAAAAAAAAACATATGGGAAAAAAGACCATTTTAAAAGTCAAAATCATAGGGTTTGTTAGTGCTCTTTTAAAACTGCTTCAGATTTCAGAACGGAGATATATACCTCTCTTAGTTCAACTTCGTCATTGTTAATGTCCCTAAATTGTCCCTGCTCAGTCTTATATTCTCTAGTGAAAGGTAATTCGTGCAGTAATTCACCAAGGCTCAGCACAAAAATACAGAAGTAAATTTTTTGTCCTGATTCTCTGGAAATTTGAAGGTAAAACTGCTGGAAGGTTTGAAATTTTGAGAACTTCTGGTGGCACAGACCCTATGTTACGAGGAAATAAAAATATAGATACAGAGACATAAAAAAACACTAATCTTTATGGAAATGATCTCTAACAACTGAAAATGTTTATATATATGATATGCATGAGGTGATATCATTTGTTTCCAAAGATCGATATTCGAAGGATAATGTCTACACATTAGATGCTGATTTGTTTTGTTGGAACTTATTATGTCCAGTCTCAACAAAGATAATCACAGAAATTTCCTCCGTGCAAGCTGTTATACTGAGCTCCCAGCTGAAAGAAATGTTGAGGCATATTGATTCCCATGAAATATCTCAGGGAATATATAAACCAATCAAACTCATTTATCATCAAGGGGAGCCATTCTATGTTATCAAACAGGTAATTTTTGTAACTGTTGACTAAATAGGTTTCACAGCAGTGAAAGAGTCCAAGGAAAAATTTAGAACAACAATAGAAACAGGAGGTAATTCAGCGAAAATTTTCAAACGATAAAGTACTCAATCTCGGTATATCCATAGTATCTTCGAAGTTGATATCCATAGCCTGACTGCAAACAAATCCACAACTTGACAGCCAGCAAAAATCACTGCAGTATTCCCAATGCGCTTCAAAGAAAATACAGATGTGATTATTGCAACAGCCTTCTTTCAGGTAATAATTGCTACACTATACAAATGGAAAAAAGAAAGCCTTATCTTTGGTTCTCTCAAGAAGGAATGACTTTTCATCTTATCTAGATTCACGAGATCCATTATTCCTACTATTCATAAAGGAACTGAATATTTTCTCCCAGGAACTTGTAGTTGTTGGAAGTACTGGAGCATGTGCTAAGGCGCCTCATTGTATCTGGTCACCGATTCCACCTCCAGAGTTAAGAGGAGAACATATGGAAGACCTGAGCACCAATGGAGGATTTGTTTCTTTTGGTATTACTTGTTATTGTTATTACTTTATAACAAATTAACAATAATAGTAATAGCATTTCCTACCCCCTGTTTCCAAGCTTTTGGTTCAGTTATTCAAGTCCTGTTACCATGACATTTTCAGATATTACGTCCCGTCACCTGGAAGGAAAAAAATTAGACAAGACTGTGTGGAACCTACTGAACTTCTATACATTCGTGAAATATCACGTGAAGGTAATGCACATTCACAGGTTATAGAACACCTTGCATCCTGCTACTGCCTACTAATATTTGGTCTTAAACAGAGCACTAGAGGTTTTATACACAGAAGGATGAGAAAGCGTCTTGGAAACTTGGTCGAGGTAATCAAATCCATACTTGAAGTCATGCATGTGAATAGTAATATGGTCCAGTTTTTTTCAAGTTACATCTCTCCCTTCGATTTGAGATCTCATTACTGGTAAGATATCTGATGAGCTGCTCTCGTGTTAACTTGCAGATGTTGCAAAATGCAGGAATTGAAGAAGAACAAATTAAAAATAAAGTCCAAGGTATGATATACATTATTTTCCATTTCAAAGATTGTGGTGAAATCGATCACGATTGTTGCAGTCTCAAGTGACTGGGCAAAGTACAATGTAGCTATCGGATGACAAGGATGCTTTCATCTGTAGGAAGCTAAAATGGGCATTTTCAGCTCTTATGAAAAGACCAGCTAAAGCATAAATTGAGGAAGTTGTTTATAGTTAACATTCTACTGCATAAATTCTGCATGTAGGCACAGTTCAGGCATACATTGTTTTGCTAACCTCTCCTCCTTTTTCTTCTCTTAATGACTTTTCTCCATTACGAAGCTGAATATTCTAATGCAGGATTCAAATATGTGAGGAAGTTGGCAAGATTCTCAAAACCCAAAATCCTCAAGAGGGGATTTAATTTCAGCAAAAAGCTCAAGAGAATTCGTTCCAGATTAAAAATCCATGGGTTCAGTCGTTTCCGCAGACGATGGTTAACAATGCCAAAATTTTCTTCAGTTACGAGGCATACAAAACTGACGTAAAATGGTTGTCTTCAATAACATCAATAAGTTTGATGGAACATATAAGCTCATCTCTTATCTCACCACCAGTTACTCCATTACACCACAAGCAACATACTAATGGAAACTTTTATATGCCTATATCTAAGTGAAATAATGGAAAGTATTTATATCCAGAAGTCCAAACAATTCTGTAAACTTCAACATTGTCAATTGGTTGAATTTAAGAGCAAGACCTTTCTATACGACGTGAAAGAATTTAGAAGGAACCTTGATCTTTCTGTTCCCTTTAAGTTTATATTGACATATTTGGCGCTGAAAACTCCAGATAGTGCACAAAATTTTGGTTCCATAACCATTTCTGGTCATTATTACACATAGATAGTTACAAGCAACGTAAGATCAAATTACACCAAAAATAAATAAATAAACAGCAGCCAAAATTTTCTGTTATAAATAAGAAAATACTAATAAATCTAGCTTAACCTACCCCTTATTCCTGTGGTGCGTACAAAATATACCCAATGATGAGGGACCTCTCATCCACAGGTTTCAGCATTTCTCCCAAAAATGTTAGCTATGAGACAGACATCTTATAACATGACCTTTTAACCCCTAAATGATAAACTAATGAAGATAAAAAACAACAAGACAATGCAGAAAGTAAAAAAATTAGATATTGTTCACCCAGTTCAGCTTTAAAGCCTAATTTGGGGGGCTCAGGATTAGCCCAAATACTAAGCAGGCAAAAACCTTCCATGAGAGAGTACATATAATGAGAGACTCAATCAGACCCGGATTTAGCCATCGATCTACAAAAGATCTCCTAAATCAGAAAAACCTAACCAAAGAAATCACAGCACTTCACGAACAACTACAGACCCAAAATCAGCCTCTATTCTATTGTAGCAACACGAATCTCACAGGAACCTCTAAGATTTACCGATCAAAACCAAGAAGAAAACTAGAAGACTTAGAGAGAGAAAGAGTCGTTCGAAGTAAAAGGCAGAAGACCATCGAATCATCGAGAATCACTTCAACGCAAAAGTCATAATGGTATGACTTAATCTCAGCCGTAGATTAGATCCAACGGTCCATAACCCTCATGAAGAAGCACAATCCAAGTTAAAGAGTAAAGGCCAATCCGGGGTTACCATGTGGCCTTCCAACCAAACTGGTTTTAAAGAGTTGTTAAATGTGGGAAACACGCTTTCTCTACATTCTTCACCTTGTTTCTCACACAATCCACTCCTCCTGGTTGCTTAAGCATGCTTAGTTTGCGTACCTACAAAAAAATTACCCTTTATCAATATTCAGTAAAGATAAACAAGTTTTAAACATGCCAACAGATACAACTTTAGTCCCCATATCCGAGGGGTTTATGTCTGTATGAATTTTAGTCAAATTAACTTCACATGCAGCAATTTTTTCTCTATTAAAATGATACTTCACATCAATATATTTGGACCTTTCGTGATAGACAAGATTTTTGCTAAGTAAAAGAGCACTATGAATATCAGTAAAAATGGTAGGAGTATCATGCAGGTAGTTTAGTTCACTTAAAATTCTATTTAACTAGAGGCATTCTTTAACAGCCTCGATTATAGCAACATATTTAGCTTCAGTACTAGACAAAGTTACTATAGGCTACAATTGTGATTTCCAAGTTATGCAATTATCATCAAGTGTAAAAAAAAATAGGATGTGGTAGATTTTCTATGGTCTTTATGACCAACAAAATCTGCATCTACATATCCCTTAAATGTCAAATGTTTTGATCCCTTTTTACACACCAAACCAAGATTTAATGTCCCATTAATATATCTCAACAACCACTTCAAACCTGCCCAATGTGATTTACCAGGATTAGACATAATGCTACTAAAAAAGCTAATTGCATAAGCTAAGTCTTGTCGTGTGGTAATCATGGAAAATATAACAGATCTTATGGCATTAGCATATGGGATGTTTTCCATTTGTTTCATTTCCTCTTCAATTTTTGGTGAACGTTCCGTGGACAAATTCATATGGGCAGCAAGAGGAACATTAAGAGGTTTAAAATCTTTCATGCCAAATTTAGTTATTACCTTATTCAAGTAGGATTCTTGAGTGAGAGTTAACCTGCCCTCAAACCTATCCCTCTTAAGAATCATCCCTAAGATCTTTTTGGCATTTCCTAAATTTTTCATATCAAATTCTGGTTTTAAAAGATTTTTCAATCTTATGATTTCAATCTTGCTAGGGCTAGCAATAAGCATATCATCAACATATAACAATAAGTACACATTAAGTCCACTTTCAACATTGTTATAATACAAACAAGCATCATAATCACTTCTTTTAAAACCAATTTTGATAACATATGAATCAAACCGTTTGTAGCACTGTCTATTTCATTGGTTGTCCATACAAAGATTTTGCAATTTACATACATAATCTGTTTTTCCCTTCACCTCAAATCCTTGAGGCTGAGCCATGTAAATCTCTTCTTCCAATTCACCATGTAGTAAGGCTGTCTTAACGTCTAATTGTTCAAGTTCTTAATCAAAATGAGTAACCAGTGTAAAAATCAGCCTAACGGTCTTATAATTTATCACATGAGAAAATATTTCATTGTAATCTATTCACTCTTTTTGAGTAAATCCCTTTGCAACAAGTATGGCCTTGTACCTTAATGGATCGGTCAAGTTATTACCTTCTTTTAATTTGTAAATCCATTTATATTGGACAATTTTATGATTCTTGGGTTTCACAACTAGTTTCCAAGTCTTATTTTCAATTAAAGACTGTATTTCTTCTTTCATTGCCCGCTCTCAGTTTTCAGATTTTGGCCTATATGCCCCCATTCTTTTATGCCTCAATTCAGTTTTATTTTCAGTAACAATTAGAATATTAGAAACTGGACTTGTGATTGTATTACCATCGAGATAATACAATCCATTCCTTTAAGGTCCCTTTATAACAATCAGGGAACATTTCATAATCTTTAAAATATTGTTGTCAGATTTGAAGGTATGTCCCACACCTTCAAGAATACCTAAAGAAATAAGGTTTCTTTTCAGATTTGGAACATATCTTACATTCATAATTGGCTTGATAGTGCCATCATACATTTTTATGACAATATCACAAATTCCAACAATAGTCTGAGAGTTATTGTCTCCCATGTAAACCTTCTTGGGTTCTATTTCTTTATAATTATAAAACCAAGATTTAATAGGACACATATGAAAGGTACATCCTAAGTCTAAGATCCAATCCTTTTTAATCTTATCATTGGTTACAGCCATATCAAGCAGGTTATCAATCTCATATTCAATTGTGTTATTATTTAACTCCCTATTATTCTGTTCATTTTGTTTCCTTTTCAGATCATAACAATCTCTCTTGAAATGTCCCAATTTTTCACAATTGTAACACTTCTTATTGCTATTATATCTAGATTTTGATCTCCATTTGGATTTTCCTTTTTCTTTCTTAGTGTGAAAATTATTCTCACTTTTCAACCCTCCCTCTTACAAAAAAAAAACTTTCTTCTCTGTGATTAGATTTAGTCTCCTTTCTGACTTCTAACTCCCTAGCTCTTAAAGCATCAATGACTATGTCTTGTGTCAGTTTATCTCTAGAGTATTTTATTACATTCCTGATGTCTTTTTGAAAGTTAGGTAAAGAATTCAGTAAAATCACAGCAAGATCTTCATCAGCAAACTTCTTTTCTTTATGTGCATGACTCTTAACTATGATACTAAAATCACTCAAATTTACCTCCAAGTTTTTCCAAGGGTCCATCCTAAAGCTAAATAGTTTTTCCAAAAGGTAAATTCTATTAGGCAAAGTCTTTGTTGGAAACATATTATCAAGAGCAGTCCATAGGTCTCTGGCAGTTTCGGCTTCTTCAACTTGTCTCAAAATATTATCAGACAAATGTAGAATTATAGAACTATAAGCAACTTAAAGTAGATAACAATGCACCAAAATTAGAACAAAAGCAATAATACTTGATGCAAAACAAATGAAACTTGCAGACAGATAATCAGACCAATTTTCGTAAAGGAATCATATAGGGAATATATCACATGCATATATGATCTATCAAGAATCACAAGAGATTACTATATAGAATATAAATGGAACGTTCGCAGCAATACTGTTTAAACAGTAAAAGAAAACAGCACTAATCACAGTTTGAAGCCAAACACAGCCCTTTTTAATCACTGGAAGGTTATGCTATACGGTGTACTGCCTCTCACAACAAGAAAAATGCTATAACGTTCAGGAGATGAATAACAGATTTTCAGATAAGTTTGACCCCAAAGAAACTTTTAGGCCCTGTTCTCTTTATCGTTTTCCAGCCATTTTCTGTTTTTAATTTCTCAAAACAGCGAAAACGCGTTCTCTATCTTATTTTTGAAAATATGTTTTGCAAAATGAAAAAAAAATTATAACTAAAAACACAAAACAACCAAAACATCATTTTGTAAAATAAAACCCAATTCAGGCCAAAATTCAGAAAACACGCGAAATGAAGAAAACACGGTAAATCAGTCTCGCTCTCACTCTGTCTCGCTCTCACACTCCCTCTCCCTGTCTCTGAACTCTCTCACTCACCCACTTCCCAGCTCAATCTCCAGCCGCAAACGAGCAATCAGAAACCGAAAACCAGATGTCGTTGGCCGGGGACGAAGGGTAGTCGACGGGATCTTCGAATATTGGGGTTGTTCGATCTGGTGTAGCCGAATCGAAAGCTGAAACGAAGGGCAGTGTGAATCAATTCGCATCTTCAAGTCAAGGTATTATTCTTTGCTTGTGCTAATTTTTAGTTATATGGTTGCTCTTCCTGGTAAATTTCTGCTTGAATGGGTCGATTTGCCCTCTGTTTTTTTTTATTGGTGCGAAAATGGGTTAAACGGGATTGCAAGTTGATTTCTTAGGGGGAAGGGGAGGTGGAGGTGGAGGTGGAGGTGGTGCTGGAGGTGGACGTGGAGGTGGAATGGTTTGAAGGGTTCTGAAATTGTGATGTTCACGGTTTCTGGAGGTGGAATTGTTCATATTCAGATTGTTTGAACGGTTTGTAAGGATTAGAATGGAATTGTTTGAGGTGGAATTGTTAGAACTATTGATTAGGTGGAGGTTGTTGGTTGTTTGAACGGTTTCATCCGGATTAGAATGGCAGACGGAACATTGCAGTTTTTTTTGCTTGTTAATATTGCAGTTTTTTTGCTTGTTACATTTCAGTTAGGTTGAATATCCTTACCTGCCTTGAGAACTTTGTTTTCATGTGTTTTCCACATCTTTGTGATTGATTTTGGAGTGTTGAAAGGAGCGAAGACTTGAAAGTTTATCAGTGTGTTGCCAAAGAGGATGGAAATGAAGTTTTGATTTTGGCAGGAAAGTGTTTTCCAATATGAATGGAGAAGAAGATAAAGTGGGCTATGATAGGGTAGGTGAGGTTAATGGGTGAGAGTGGTGAAGAATATGAATATTTGGGGGGAGAGTTTCGTTTTGCTCTTTTTATTTATTCATTCATTTGTCGTATTCCATTTCCAATCCTTGTTTCTTCTTACCGTTTTCAGTAGGCCGGCCTCGTGCCACTATCATATCTTCATCCAAGAACGAGTAGCACTACTAGTATATATAATTATAAGTTGTCTCTATAGCTGAAATTTAGAAATACTGGGTGGCTTTTAGATATTGATTCATTGCAAACTAACAATGGTTAAATTTAGTTGGCTTAACCAATAGTGATCACCAACAAACAAACAAACAAGAAGAAATATAATATTACATGTTTGGAGCTGAGAAATTGCTTACTTGATCATATAGGATATCAGACTTTTTCAAGTAGCCACAATTTCTTCACAGCTCTACTTACTTCAAGAATTGATTAGGTTTCAAATTTAATAACAAGATATCCATTGATATTCGTTTATGTTTTCTAGTTTTAATGAATGACTATTTTTGTTCACTTTTCTACTGCTACATTGGGCGTTAAATTAGTATATTCGTTTATGTTTTCTAGTTTTAATGAATGACTAGTTTTAGAGAACTTTTGATTTTGAACCTTTGTTGGAGTTGTTACTCATGTGGATAAGAGAACTGTTGATTTTGAACCTTACTGTCACTAATATTATTTGAATTGCTTAAATAGGTTGGCTCTGGACTTGGTGGGATGCTAAGTGCAGTGCATGCTTTCAACACAGGTATGGAAATTGATTCTTCCCCTCGCCTTCTCCATGCACGTTTCAATTATTACCTCATTGTGTTTCTTCATTCTTGGTGTAAAATCATTTCAGGGATCCCTTATGTCCAGAAACATATGAAGGGGCCAACAAGGCAATAGAAGACTTGTGCCGATTTGAGAGGTGTTTACTTGCTGGCCATTGTTTTCACTGAGCTGCTGTGGAGAGGGATTCAGCTCGTTAAATATCATTCCATGTGATTGCTGCGAAGTTGTCGATTTGCAAGGGCAAGAAAGTGGAAGAAAGGGGAAGCTTGGAATAATTGCAGATATATTTGCTGTGACACCATATTTATTGGTGGTGGAGGTGAAGAAGTATAGTGGTGATACTTTGGAATAGTTTGAAATCTTGTGAGTTGTGGTTCGTCAATTTTAGTGTGCGCTATGTGCGAATTCTTTGTAATGCTAATGATATATGTATAGAGAGAATGAAACTTTGGATTTTTGTACATCTGCTTGTGAGAATGGACAAGAATTGTTTTATTTGGCTTTTTGTGTATGTACCATAATTTTTCTTTTACTTTTGTGGAAAAAAGAAAGAAGGAACAAACACATGTTTACATTTTGTCTTGGATATTTATTATCACTTATAATAGTTATTGTGTTTAGACGATCAAAATTGTATTTGATTATGTTTGATTGTGAATTGATGCTACTTAATTATTGCAAGTTACGTACAAGGACAAAAATAAGGATTTGCCAAATTTAATTTAGATTATGATTTTTATATTTGGAAAAAATTATTTCAAGATTCACCAACTTCAAAATTTATATGTTATTTAATATTATATTAACATTAAATTATTAAAACTTATTGAATAATCAGATTTCTTGAATAAAATATTATTAAAAAAATTCTCAAAATTTCAAAGTAAACGCGTTTTCCATTTTTTTGTTTTCAAAAACAGTTTTTCAGAATGGCAAAAAGAACGCATTTTCAGAAATTTCAAAACAGACACTCAAAACACAAAACACAAAATGAATTCAAAACTCAAAACACAAAACTGAAACACAAAGAGAACGGCCCCTTAATTTTTTTAAAAATAAACTTGTACCCTAAGAACCCGAAGGCTCTTATCCAAATCGTTGGGGGGTGAGGGGGTTTAACCCCTAAATGATAAACTAATGAAGATACAAAAAACAACAAGACAATGCAAAAAGTAAAAACACCAGATATTGTTCACCCAATTCAGCTTTAAAGCCTAATTTGGGGGGCTCGGGATTAGCCCAAATACTAAGCACGCAAAAACCTTCCATGAGAGAGTACATATAATGAGAGACTCAATCAGACCCGGATTTAGTCATCGATCTACAAAAGATCTCCTAAATCAGAAATACCTATCCAAAGAAATCACAGCACTTCACAAACAACTACAGACCCAAAGTCAGCCTCTATTCTACTCTAGCAACACGAATTACACAGGATTCCTCAACAAATATTGACTAGAACCTCTAATATTTACCGATCAAAACTAAGAAGAAAATCGAAAGACTTAGAGAAAAAAAGAATCGTTCAAAGTAAAAGGCAGAAAACCATCGAATCATCGAGAATCACTCCAACCCAAGAGTCATAATGGTATGACTTAATCTTAGCCATAGATTATATCCAACGGTCCATAACCCTTATGAAGAAGCACAATCTAAGTTAAAGAGTAAGGGCCAATCCTGGGTTGCCATGTGGCCCTCTAACCAAATTGGTTTTAAAGAGTTGTTAAATTTGGGAAACACGTTTTCTCTACATAACATTTGATTACAAGATCTTATATCCACGTACAACCAATGCATGTTACCAATTCAATGCCAAGTTTGCATAAGCATTTTTAAATGCAAAGAGAGTTCCTTGTCTATGTATTGCAGTAAGATTTGGAAACATAGAAAACATTTATTCACTACGTAACAGAAAATAGTTATTTGCTTTTATAGTAAAAAAGACTTTAATAAGGAAAATTTGCAGGAAGACAGTGAGACATAACAATCAATCGTGCAAGGCGAAGTGTTTCATTAAGTTGATTCTAGTCGACTTGCAACTATGACTCATAGCATATATTTGATTACACACTTCTACTAGCACCTGGTTATTATATTTCAAAACCAATACTCTTAGTATTACTGACTCCAGTCAAAGATATCACATGAACTAACCTAGTTTGAGCAAGTCTATAATTAGAATGTGAGTTGATTATATTACAACTGAGAACAGTAGTTTACAACTAAAATATATCCCTTTAAAAGGAAGAAAATGGCAGTTGCATCATAATGAGTACTTGTGCTTCAATGGTATCTTGTCCCTTCAATCTGATTCAAGTCATTTAACATTGACATCGTAGCACATTTTCTTGCTATGGCATGATATAATGAAGATATGGCCGTAGAACGTCAAGAAAGAATACTAGAACTATTGCATTAAGGTAGTAAAATTTTTTCTATTTCCCAGAATGTATGTCCCAAGTACAAAAACAGGGAAGAAGTCTAAAGCAATTTGTCGATTGAAACGAACAAGTTTATTCACAACGTAAATGTTTCATACCAGACATTTTAACAACAACAAAACTTCTCATGCAATTTCAAATTCAGAAAGGGGACGCATCAACATACCCTCTGATCCAATCTCAGCCAGCCATGGACTGCTAGACTCACAAAACCTCAAATTTCTATTACGATGCATGCAGCAATACGAACAACAGAAAGCTCGTAATCATCACCACAGTAACACGTCCAACAAATAAAAAATTCATCAATGCTACACCCCTCAATCTATCCTCCACTGGACATTAGACTCTCCTTTCATCGGGGCCACCCTTGAAATCTTAGCACACCCTTTCAAACCAAATGCATCCGTGTATAGCGATATTCCCACTTGTAAAACCCAAGGCCCTTTCAAAACAAGACCAGAAGAAAACAAAAATTCAGCAAAGAATGCTAATGGCCTAACTGACAAATACAGGCAACATGCAGCTCAAAAGACAACCAAACCTCCCAATATTCCATCCCCGTTCAAGTAAAAATCAATCGCAAACGTAATGCTAACAAATATGAACACAAAATTCTCGAAACAATAGAAAGATCCAAACTTTTTTTCAAAATCATTAAAATCATGAAAGCCCATGTCGAGGCTCGAACTCCTGATATGTGACGTGCTCCCAAAATTTGACCAAATTTGTATTTTGATTGAATACGTTTTTAAGCTGGAATGTTTTTATGAGATTGCAACACATGTTCTTATCCTGACCCTTGATTTTTGGCATTATTGATGAAAAGATGTATACATGCACTGTACCATTTCGCCGGGCACCGTTTCATCTTCTGACTTCTGGGTTTTATGAGAGTTTTCTTCCTTTTTCTTTTCGAGTTAGGGTTTGATCTGTGATTTTCTTCTCTCTTGAAAAATCATTTGAAACTGAGATCGTTGTAATGTTTAGCCTCTGAAATTTGTATATTTCTGAGTGATTACCATAAGCATAAGGGTTTTCTTATAGTGATAGTTTTTCAGAAGGCGGGTTGAAGTTTCTTGAGTGCTTCTTCGTAGATCTGCGATTTATTGTTGAAGAGATAAGCGTTTTATACTTGTCTCTTATGTTGGAAGATATGATCTGTAACTTTTGTTACCATTTTTAAGCTTATAATGCAACCAAGCGAATATCCAATTTATTGGATGCTCAACGGGGGATGTAGGCAGTAGAAGCGGTTGTCGAACCTCCGGGGCTTAGGCCAAAATAATTTTTTTGTGTTTAATCTTTTACTTTCTACAATTTTATTTTATGATCTTTAGTTGTATTTGGAATCTTATTCTAATATCGTGTTATCTGGGCATTTTTCAGTGGTATCAGAGCCTGAACTGAGAACAAGATACCTGGATCTTTGCAGAAAGAGTTAGATCTGTTGAAGATCCAAAATTTTTAGAACTGCTGTTAAATAAATCTTAAAGATATCGAGTTTTTATAAATTCACTGGGTGAGATCCTTTAATTTTTGTAAAGTTTTTTTTTTTCAAAAATTAGGGTTTCTTGATTTTTTCCTTGATTTACCATGCACTTAAACTCCCTGGAGATTAATATTTGTCCAATGGTTCAAACAAGGTCTTAAGAATTTGAGATAAATTTAGTACGTGTGTGTATCTGGAGGTTCTTGTTAGAGAAATCTTTGAGACATAGACTTACGATCTTTGTTATTGTGTTCTTTATTGTGCTTGATCTGCATGTTACTTGACTGTGATTGAAACTTGAAAAATCTTGTATTGCTAAGTGTACTACTGTGTTTTGTAACTAAAAATTGTTTGAGAGTCCCTGTTTGTGCCTTATTAATTTAAAACTTCTATTCGTGTATCACCCTTTAATAAACATATGACTTCTGCTAAATTTGAAGTTTCACAGTTTGATGGAAGATGTAATTTTAATATGTGGAGTCAAAAAATGAAGGCAATTTTAATGCAAATGAGATGTGTTATGGTTCTAGATGATAGTTGACATGTGGGCTTGCCTCCTGCAAAGAAAACTGAACTTGAAGAAGTTTCTTGGAGTACTATTTTCTTGTACTTGTCGGATAATGTGATAAGGGCTATTGGTGAAACCAAAACTGTTTCTGAACTGTGGACTAAACTGCATGCTAAATATGTAACTAAGACTATTCGAAATAAATGTTATTTGTTAAAACAGTTCTTTTCTTATAAAATGGACCATTCAGTTGAATTGGATGAAAATCTAAATAGGTTTAACAATAGAAAGATCCAAGCTTTCTTTTAAAATCATTAAAATCGTGAAAGCCCATGATGAGGCTCGAACTCTTGATCTATGAAGTGCTCCCAAAATTTGGCCAAAGTATTTTGATTGAACACGTTTTTAAGCTTGAACATTTTTATGAGATTGCAACACGTGTTCTTATCCCGACCCTTGATTTTTGGCATTATTGATGGAGAGATATACACGTGCACAGTACCATTTCATTGGGTACCGTTTCATCTTCTGACTTCTGGGTTTTCTGAGAGAGTTTTCTTCCTTTTTCTTTTCGAGTTAGAGTTTGATATGTGGTTTTCTCTTCTCTTGAAAAATCATTTGAAACTAAGATCGTTGTAATGTTTAGCCTCTGAAATCTATATATTTCTGAGTGATTGCTATAAGAATAAGGGGTGCCATGAATTTTCTTCCAAAAATCAGGTGTACTTCACCCTACCACATTCCACACCCACCATATCTACTGCAAAAACCCTAACCCCATTTCTACCTTGAAACCCCCTACCGTCCCCATTGTCCCAACCTCTACGAACGTTGATGGCCCCACTTCCATCGCCATCCACCACTTCATCCTCTTCCTCACCCATCACATCTCTACCAGGAATGCCAATTACCACCACTTCAACTCAAACCCTAAGCCCAATCGCCCTTCTACCACCAAACCCCCTTAACACTCCACAGTCTAAACCACCACCTAAATTGTCAGACTCACCACCTATCGTCGACGGAATCACCTCCCAAACACAACCCTAACTACGATTGGCTCCACATGGTGTTGGTGGACCCAAAACCTACAAGAAAAGCTTTAGGGCGCAAATTGCAAAATATCAAAAACCTTGAATTCGATGTCGTCAATGGGACCTACAATTGTGGATCGACAACTTAGCGTTGCAACTTCATTCTATCACTACTCTAGTCATGGGTTTTCATCAGTTGGACCATAATTATCTTGCGTTGTGTTCAAATCCCTAGGTGCGATGATGTGAGGTAGTTGTAGATCTATAGTGGAGAGAGAAGTATGACCATTCTAGTGGTGGTTATGAATTTAAGGTGGAGACAATATTGATTGTGATGGTGTTGGTGGATTTGAGGTAGTGGTGATAGTTGTGGACTTGAGGTGGTGTCGATGATAATTGTGTGGTGTGGTGTGGTGTTGGGTGATCAGTTAATTAGGTAATTTGTAATCTTTTAAATGTGTGAATTATGGCTAAAATATGTGATTGTGACCTACAAATTGTGTTTTTATGATTGTGGTCTTATGTGATTTGTGACTAATATGTGATCGTGACCATAAAATGTGTGTTATTATGATTGTAATCCGTTTAATTAAATTATAGGTAACAACATTTTATCAAAGGTCACAAATTGTGACCTTTTGATTTTTGAAAAAAATTTACAAGTTTATTATTTTTGAAATTGTATTTCGAAACATTTTTAATTATGAAAATTTCCCATAAAATAATCACATGTGAAAGTATCCCTTTTTAGATTTTCGTTTTTTCAAACCCATAAGAGCTGAATGCAACCCACTGCAAGCTAAGAAATTCTAGACTTTTAACCGATGGGCTTGGACCGCTGGAAAATGTAAAGTACTATAGATGCTTTTTTTAAAAGAAAATTATTGAAAAAAAATTTCTTATATCAGAAGAACTATTTCTTTCTTTGATCTTCCCTATTCGTCATAAGATCAACTGATAATACTTCACCACTCACATTTTCTCTAGTTAATTGAAGTTCACATTTAAAATTGAAAGTATTAAATATCCAATTGCTAGCAATGATTTGACCATTTCTTCATCCATGAATAATAATTCTAATTGCTCATCTGTAAAATTAAAAATTGAAAAAATTCACTTTACACACAAACGTTGAAAAAAATAAAATTATTAGATCTTCAAATTCAATATAAACGTCAAATTTTTCTAATTTTAAATACTTATTTATTTAAGATGCCATGGTGCATGTGATAAATATAATTAAAATATATTGATGTTATACTTTCACCCCATTCAATTTGAAGACAAGGCATTAGTTACTAATTTCAAGGATATAGAGCAAATTGAAGTTAAGCAACTCCATCACAAAGTGTTGAGCTCTGAGTCTAGTTGAGACCCAGTCGTCAAACGAATCTCATCAATTACTCTATTTTTATTGCTAGAAGTTTTTTCAAAAATCGATTGGTATCCGATGACCATGGTTGTTTGAACTGAGTTTTGATGAACTTTTAATGAGTTAAATCTCGTAGTTCGACTTATCTCCACTATTTTCTATTTAACTAAATTTTTGACAAGCTACAAATTCACAATATTTTTTTTTCCTTTTTCAAGTTAATTTATGAGCCTGTAAATATATTTAGGAGTTCTTATGATTAATTATGGTCTAATCTCTTGTGTATTTCGTTTATTAGGTAAAACTCAATGATTAGAAGTAAAATTAAAAGAAATGATAAAATTCAAAGTTCGGGGACTAAAATTCAAATATTCAATTGTTGATGCAGACCATAAAACGTTTATTGAAGACCATATGGAATCAATTGGATGAAAGTTGAAGCTAAAGGATGGAATTTGCACAAAAAAAATGGATCAAAATTGGGGACCAAAACGAACATTACCAAAACCTCAATTGGTGCACACGCCACCGATGTCGATGTGCACTACCAGCGACTTAAAAAAAAAAAGCCAAGGGAAAAATATTCCTACAGCATGTGCGGTGAGATCAACGCACTCTCGTGGCCCAATTTTCTACTGACACGCCAATTTCGTTTTCTTATTCAAACTCTTCTTGGTAACAACCTTGAGACAATTTTTTTTTTACCTAATTTCGATCATTTGAAGATCCAGTCTTTATTTTTGGATAAAGAAGAGAATGTGCAACTGGAATTCATCAAGAAATCATTGAAGAGATTCAAGATTTCTCTTTTTCTTCATTTATCAAAAGTTTGGGTGATGTTTTATAAATCAAATATGATTTTCTTGTAATTTTGCAGTGCTAAACTAAATTTCTATTTACTAAGATAAAATTAACTATTATTATGAAGTTTTATTATGATTTCAATATTTTTATGCCTAATATGTGTTTGGTCTTGGATCATTGTTACAGGACTTAATGCTTTTCAATTAATTAGCTACTAATTGAATTGATGTGTAGATTTTATTATCAAGAGAGACAATAGAATAGATATCATGCTATAACAATTGTTGTGGGGATCCGATAAAGGATATAGATATACTCATGGGGTCTGTTTGGTAGCTAAATGGGCACCAAAATCAGACTAAACCATTTGTCCATGATTTCAATAGCTGTTATAGGATTTTTAATTCATACTTTTATGTTCGCATATTTCATAGAAATATAGAAAATTCACATGAGATGATAAATTTAATTATACTCGACATAGATTATTAAATAATTTGGGAACATTGACCAGCATATTGCCATGACATTGGATTGTATTATAATGAATTAGTAAGGGATATTCGAAGTCTCGATAATCATCTTACCTAGTTTTACAAAAGCTCTCATAATTTGCTCATTAGAATATGAAAGTTACTAGTTCGAATCTAAAATCACAAAGAGGGAGTGAATAGGTGAATAACGCGGAATTAAAATTATTGTTGATTAATATTGCAACAAGCCACAAAAATAATTATTCTAGATTCAGTTCACATGAATTAATTATCCCATGTTGAATTGCCGATTTGTATGAAATCAATAATGTAAATAATATAAAGAATTGATGACGGAGGAAACCCTTAACTGGGTAAAAACTTCCGAACCAAGCTAGTAGAATCTACTATAGATAATAAGAACTTACAGTATGATCAAGTTTAGAAAACTCACTAGACTTGTTGATCTAATTCATGCAATCTTGAGACCCGCTGGAACGTACTTCACTCACACCTGCTCTCGATCTTTTGGAATTGACTATCTCCTGTGGATCATCAAGAACAACTTCTTGTTGTATTCTTTCTGCGTTTCTAATCCAACCTCCCTCAATTTTCAACAATCTCTAAAAGTTATTGAGAAAGTACATTCTTGTTTATATTTAGGAAGTGAGAGTTTTGGATTATTTGTATTTGATATTTTTGGCAACTTGTGGTCGATTGATCTCAAGAATCAAATGTTTAATCTCAATGCAAGGAAATGCTCTCGAATCTTGGAATGTTGTTATGAGGATGTATTATAATGATCAACCACACCCAAAAACATAATGAGCATTGTGTATTTATAATAAGAGGTATTTGGGTAGTACATGATATATAAAACTCTTAAAAAATGCGAACTAGGGTTTCTCAAAAAACACTATCGCTTGAGTACCCGACTAGCGACGGTGTGTCGCTCGATTGACATGCGGGCGACTATAATTCTGCTTTTTCCGTTCGAGCATCAGTTAGACTATAGACCAACGTAAATCTGCCTACTCTTTCTTCACGTTTCATACTCGAATCCAAAAACTCCTATGTTATCTATACAATTCCCCAAAAGATTTCTAGAGTTTTACAACTCTTTATAGTAATCACTTTATCAAAATAATTGCCAATACAACATAAGTCTTAACAGAATAGGTTGTTAGTTACATAAATTAACATAAAATTGGCAATCAAAATTGGCTATTCGATTAAAATTAGAATATATTGATCCTGAATTATATATATAGTCTCCGTGGAATGACACCTTATTCATCGCTTTATTACTTGTACATAATATTGTGCACTTGCAGAATTCCGTACTATCAGTAGACCTCGAAGTATTTAAATATTTTATTTCTATGAACTCTCACCAGTTTTCTCTATATTATTTGCAAAATGACAACTTCGCCTGTCTGCAATTTTCTTGTCTGATTTCATACTAGTTTTGAGTGTTTTGTCCACCAAACAAAAAAATGTACACCATTTATTTATTTCCACACATAAATGTCTATTGTAGGATTCAAAAGTTGTCATTCTTGTAAAAACAAGACACGACTCTTCTTGGAACTTTCCTTGGATATAAATATCACAGGTCAAAATCTCACTGCATCCACATGTTGGACAACATTATAATCGTCTATCTACTTCGAATGTGAGTCTCAGAAGGCAATTCTCTATGTACAGTTCATGTAAAATCTACACCACGAATATAGTCACTTGCAACTAAATCAATATGTAAGGCAAATGAAAAGTAAAAAATGTACACCATTAATTGACATACAAACATCTAACATAAGATGCTAATGTCGTGTCATGAGTACTCTTCATACAATATTTTTTAGACGTTTCATAATCTCCTAGGTTTAGAATACTTGTCCAATGTGTGCTCCACAAATTTTCATGTTGCTTGTGCTTCCACGTCTCAAAAGTGAATGTTTTGAAAATCAAGTCGACAATTTAACTGAAAAAAATAAAAAAATTGATTTAAAAGTTTTATTGTTTAACATCAGAACATTAAATATCATAACAAAACCCGATTTACCTATTAGTTCAATCGAATGCATTTAAAAATAAATAAATTTCTTGTCTTGCCCTATGTATCATGCTATGTTCTATTGAGTACATTTGACGCCGTAATTACCATTTTTTGTTTTATGAAAGTTAAATTACTTTGGTATTCAATTCAAGTTCTTGAACATTTGACTTCGATATTTTCGAGTTCAATATGTGAATCGAGTTCGAAAAAACATTAATGGTTAAGATTTCCTATCGAATAAAAGAAACAGTGCAGTGTTTTAGCATCCGACTTGAGTTCCCTTGGACCCTTGACTCTTGAGCTTTTATCTGGATCAAGTTTAAGAAAGCATGAATGGATAGGATTTCCTACTGAATCAAAGACATGCATTGAAGGGTCCCATAGATAAAAGGACCCAATGCCAGTTACATAGTAGATACAGATCTCCTATTGTCTCTTCAAATTTCTAGGGCCTCTTCTTTTGTGGCTCTCAATATTCCTCTTCAGAGGCTATAAATTGCACCAAACCAAGAACCACCCCTAGCAACACAAAATTATACAATCAAGGTTTTATCTCCAAAGAAAAAAAAAAGAAGAAGAAAAGTCTAAAGGGCCCTTGTAATTATTTTCTTGTAATGGCTGGTACAGTATATGCTGCTGGATTCAAAGGGGGTCTAGGCCTTTCTTCTTCTTCATTCATGGCAGGTGAAGACTACACTGCCCTGGCCGGGGCGATGCCGAAGTGGGTTCGGGTGGCTCGTCCAGTGCGGTCGAGGCCAATGATGAAGAATGTGAATGAAGGAAAGGGTGTTTTTGCTCCAGTTGTTGTAGTCACACGTAATGTTATAGGGAAGAAGACATTCAACCAACTGAGAGGCAAAGCTATTGCTTTACACTCACAGGTAATTAACAATTCCAGCTGCTTCATATTCTTAATTTTGCTCGGTTTCTATGGAGAGTCGGTTCATGTTTAGTACCGTAGATTAAATAAAAATGGACAAAATTAAGAAAGGCAGAAAATGGGTAACATGTTCATTTTCATCGAGTATTTCAATATACTAAATATTGCATATAAGTTTGAGCTTATTTCGTCCTGCATGTTTGAATTAGTATCCTATAATTAACGTTACTTAGTATAATATTAAATATTATAATTTAAAATTATAATATTTAAAATATCTCTTCTAGTTATTATAATTTAAATATGTTATAATAGTTTTAAATTTGATAAATGGTCCTTGAACTGGCTATTGTTTTCAATTACAAAGTTTGTTAATCCTATTTTCAATTAAAGTTAGACCTTATTTACATTTTTCATAATTTGGTAAAAGCTAAAGTTAAATATTCTGTGTTAATAACTAACTTTAAAATAATTAAAAAAATGAGTTTAGTCAAATTTTTTGTTTTCTTATTTTGTTAATGCAAGGATGTAATTTTTTATTTATAAAAAATAACACAATTGACAATAATATGTTAATTTTAATATTACTTCTTGAATTATGATATCAAGACGTAAGATCACTTGTCACAAATTGAAGGATTTATTTATGAAAGGTTCCCACTTCCAAAATTGTTCTTTTCAATTATTTAACATAAAATAAATGAAAGAAAGCTAAAACTGAATACTTGGTATTTTGAGTTATTTAAAATAGAATTTGGAGTTTGACTATTATTTAAATCTCTAATCTTTAATTATATCTGCACTTGGATTTTGTTAAATTACAATTAAGATTCTGATGGATTTTTAAAAATTAAAAATTCTAATGAATTTTGTGGATTTGAATAGTAATCCACAAATTCCATAAGAATCTTATCAAATATGGTGAAATTTTCAAAAAGATTTAGTTATATGTATTTTTAAGTTTGAAATCCATCAAAATCTTTTAAAATCCCTATATTAATGAAATCTTTATAAATCAATTAATTATTGAGGATACCTAAATTTTAAATGATTTTATTGAATTTCATTAAATTTCAATTGAGAACACCTAAATTTAGAAGGATTTTTAAAATCCATTATAATCTCAAGATATCCGTTCCTACTCAAATTATATTATTGTGGAATTAGAGGATTTTATTTTATTTTTCAAGATAAGCGTTCTTGAACAATTTTCCAAAGTTCTAGAAATGCATGAAAAGTTACTTTTATTAAAAAGTCAAGTGTAACGTTGAGTTGAGATCTATTGTCCTTAATTGACCCTCTCTCCACTAAAATTATGACACCTCATCACATTAGTTCTTGTTAACAATAATAATGTTATTTAGCACAAGTTGTATTACCACATATTTCAGTAAAAGACAAGCTTAGTCAAATGTAGAAAATAGATGACTCATTTAGTAGATTTTGTTAGAAGTTGATGAAATGTGTGGTTGAAAAGTTGTGAAACCCATAAAATATGTAGTTGAAATGAATTGTTGATTTTGATTTAGATTAATATCTAAATGTTAATCGATAACAAACATGAATTTAATATAATTCAATATCACTTAATCCAGTATTGTAAAACTACTGATGTTGAATGACATTACTCTGTTAACAAAAAAGGTAATGCTTTATAGCACTATTGGTGCCTAGGTGACAATAAAGTTTAAGACTTGTTTTACGCATCTTTGGTGCTATATTTTATTAGTGTAACAAATAACAGGATATCACTTAAAATGTGGATTCACTTGTACCATTGCACGACATCTTGCGATTTGTTAAATAAGATGTGGTGTCAAAATTTTAGTAGAAGAATAGCTAAATAAGAAAACAAATTCAAGTCATATTCCTTGAGCACGTTAAATATTTGTTTCTAATTATATAATTTGCATAAAAAATTTCAGGTAATAAATGAATTCTGCAAAACAATCGGAGCAGATAACAAACAAAGGCAGGGACTGATTCGACTGGCAAAGAAAAATGGAGAAAACCTTGGATTCCTTGCTTAAGGGGATATCATGGTCTGCAGTTTTATTTTGTCTGTGGACATCTTTCCAGTCATTGACTTCCAATTGTATCCTAACATCAAATATATATTTTTATCCTTGAATATAGATGTAATGATACAACTTTCAATGAATAGAGTAAATTGAAGAAATCTGTGGTTCAGCAAGAAAGTTGAAAAGAGCATTCTGTGGATAGTCTGTGTTGGCATAAAATTATTGACTACAAGAAGAGTTTTTAAATTGTCCAATGATAAAATGCCACGTGAAATTTTGTCAAGTAAAATGTACATCAAGCACTGCTTGAACCGAATTTGATTCTTTCAAAATTATACCCACTTTTCAGATTTCAATGACTCAATTTCAATTTTAGCTTCTTCGAATAACTTAAGTTCACCTTTTAACTTCATAAGGGTCATCTATATGCTAAATTATTACTTTTTCTTCAACATGGCCTTAAATAATATACCATCATCCCAAGTCGATGAAGAAATTTCCCTCCAAGTTAACCATTAAATAAAACCAATCAAAATTACAAAACCTCTCAAAATATACTCATAAGCATTCAAGAGGTTAACATGCACTACAAAAGTACTCAGTTTTCTAGCTCATCATAAAGCTGAAAATAGAAACACGCTAAATAGCACAAGGCAGGATCTTCACACGCTATATCGACCACCTTTTACTGCTGATCTTTCCTTTCTAGAATCATCCTGCATTAAACGGTGAAATGGTAAAAAAGGAAGAACCCATTATCGTGCAAAAGAAAAACACTACCGGTATAATCAAAATTACATGGAAGCCGTAAGATATCTTATCAGTGACATCAAGGATCTCTTTCCACTTCCTCCCAATGCCCATCTGCATTGTGATAGATCAAATTAACATTCAATCACAACTTGTGTCAAGCGTATAACTGTAAAAGGCTCTAGCCTTTAAAACTTGCACTAATGCATCACGCCACAACTAATAATATGTAAAAACTTCAATCTCAACAACTGATGAACTGGAAAAATCTTAATCGAATGGACAAATTGGAGGGTCACAGTTCTCTAAATTGCCTGGATTATTTTAAGTCTAAAGGGAGGGTTTGAAAAGGAATCTCAGAGGTAGTGAGGTTTGCCAGGAAATGAAGAAGAGGTGAGATACTGCCTCCTGTCAGGAGTTCTGCATACACGTGCATCAGACCACTCATACTGCATCTTATCCAAATAATTGTGTATCTTGTACAGCTTCTACAAAACATTGTTAACCAACAAGTTTAACATATATACCTAAATGATGTCTTGCGCAACCACAGTACATTGTAATTCTATCTCTTTTCTATTGAAATATATAGGAGCTTAAAAAATAAACCCTATAACATTATATCAGCGATTAAACATTAAGACTTTAACCTAGATAAGATATTGGTCTTGTGGCCAAATCATCCATCCAGATTGCACTTCTTTGGTACGACTGTTGTCTCCTTATTAGTGATTTGGCACTGTCTTCAGCAGAATGCTACTTGGAAGGACTTCTCACCCCAACCAACACCCATATTCAATTCCCGTTTAGTTTACCAAAATCAAAGTTCGGGTAAGATGTTAGTGATAGCTGAGCTGACAATCAAGAATTATCTGATTCAACTTACAATAGTTATCAATGCAGGGGGGAACTAAATGCACAAAAGATGCAATAACCACAAATAATTTTCAATCTTTTGTTTCATTTAGCAATCATGTCTCTAGTTCTGTTAACAAGTTGATCTTTATTAGGGTTAAATGGTCATGTGTAGTTCGGTTAAGAGAGTCATGTGATAGTAGAGTAACTTTAAGAAAAGGGAATTTTGGACTTTTTTCATTGCTAATTGGTACCATAATTCAACTAAACGCAATAGAAATTCAGGAAAGGTAAAATGAGCACATGCTCTCCCAATGCGGACACTACATAAGAGTACGGCTAGGACACATTGGTGGTCGTTACAATTGGGGGCAGCATTATGCTTATTTTGTTGCAGAATCTAGAAGTAGCATTCAAATCTCCTTATTCCTGGACAGTCGACATATATCGTTATGTCGAATATTTCCCTTCGATATTATTTTGTAGTTGATTAACATTTGATTTCTTAGGGTAAATTTCAACACAAGCTTAGTAGGATATTCTGACCCCCATCTTTGCTGCATCAGAGTGGTATTGGTAACCAAGCAGTGGGCTTTGCACCGTCCTAGAGAGTGTTGTCATGGACGAAAAACTAGGAATGAACTCAAATGAAACAGATAGAGATCTGGACAAATGAAAAACGATTGAAGATTTCCTGTTTGCCGTGCAGACAATCCACAAACAGGAATGAGTGGAGGCTTCTTTGGGAATTCCAGAATGCAACCATGTACCTTTGAACACACAGTAAAGTAGTATTGACTATTGAGGATAAAACAACAAAGAAGAGAGTGAAAATCCTTTACAAGACCCCGTCGGTGATGTTAATGTGAAACAGAAGATGGGTTGGTTAGTACACTAGATCTGAATAGAAGAGGAATCAAAATTGAAATTGTTGATTTTTTTGGAAAGATGCATGCTAAAGCCTACCTCGATAGCTTGAAGAAAAGAAACTCAAAGTAATCCAGAGGTGGATGAAGAATATGAAAAGGTCTTCTCATCAAAGTCAAGTTTGCCAACACAAGGGGGACAAAAGTGGAGTAACTAAATGAAACAAAAATGCTAAGCATATGAATTAGTATCTTGACCTCATCTATTATTTTCTTTCCTACAATCATGACTGAAGTTCTCATATTTGCTCAAGGGTTTGTTTGAGCCCCACTTTCTGGAAGACTTAGATTTCCTAACGGTGAATTTTTGAGGACATATAGTTAAAAAGTAATTTTGGGGTTACATGTAAAATTATTTTATCAAGATAATGTATGGTTGAAAATGAGTTTGAGAAAAAATGAATTTTTAAAGCATGGAGCTCAAATAAGGGGATAAATTTCAAATTATATTTATGTATCTTATGGTTTCTGTAGATCATATGATAAGAAACTGAGCCGCTTAAGTGTAAAGGCATTTTGTCATTTTTTGGTAGCGCGAGAAGTTATGGTGCTTAAGAACAGTTCTCTAAGGGCTGACTGCCGTAACTTACATATTCATCATTTTACTGCTGAATCTAAAAGTAACATGCAAGGTTCTTCTTTTCTTGAATCATATAGATGTTGTTCCCTTGAATCATTCTCTCTTTGATATTATGTGCTTCTTACTTACCGCTGGATTTCCTTTTTGGGGGGTGTAAACTACTTCGTAGGATTTTCTGATTCATATTTACTTCACCATCAAAAGCTAAGAAATAATTACCTTTCTAACTATGAAATGACAAATAATTACCTGTGCTGCTTCATTTGCTGCATTCTTAGTCCACAAAGAAAGTTTGTCTTGCCTTTGGCGGACACTGGCGACCACTCCACAGATCTCATCAGCTTCGTCAAATTGTTCGCCAACCAAAGCCAACAACTAAGGAACAAAAATTTATCAGTCAAATATGAAAAGATGAATTTGTTAATTGGTATAAAAATAAAAATAAATAAGGTTTTCATCTTTCAAACCCTCTTAAACATGCTAAACAGTGTTAAGAAAGAATATTTTTTTTATTTTTTTATTTACAGTTTCAAGCCACATGTCGTCAAGATTAGCCTTTCTGTTGCTAGTAACAGTCCATTTGCCTCCGTTAGCACACTCAGGATCTTCCCATTTGGGCTCTATTCCAGCTTTGAACAAGTGAAAATCAGCATTTGTTGGCAACTTGCTTGGCCTAAATATCTGATCATATAAACTGCAAGAAAATTCACCATTTCAGTACATAAATCAGCTTCATACCATCTATGAGAGGTCATCATACTTCCACATTAAGAGTTCTGTACTATAAACGATATATCATTTGTAGTATATTTGAACCCGAGATAAATAGCAAAGATAATATCTAATTCATAAAATGCAAAACAGTGGCATTGCGGAGGTCATCTATCCTGCAATAACAATGTCTGGATTCCACGTTTCACACACACCCCTTTTTCTCCTTTTCCTACTCTAGTGCCATTTAAAATCTTGCAAACCCTGTGGAATACCAAGAGGAGCAAGTTAGGACATCAGTCCACTTACCCCGTTTAGTTGCACTTATTCAGGGAAAGATCAAGTGTGTGCAAGTGTACGCAGAAGAAAATGCAAAATACTTCTTATTTAAAAGTGAATTTAAGATGCATATGTTCAAACTGAAGGATTTGCGTACCATTTCTAACCTTTCCTGAAGTCCAATGTAAGATTCTGGATCTGTATGAATTTTATAGCTAGACGTAGAATTTTGATTGGAATGTTGATTTAAGTTGATGGAAATATTTCTAATCCTATTAAAAAATGCTAATTCCATGTAAAATAAAGATATGACAGTGTTTTGACTAATTAAAATCGGATTAGTCATAATTAAGTTCAGAAGATAGAAGCTACTTCGAGAAGAAAACAAAATTACACACGTGGTCACGAACAACACAAATAGGAGAACATATTTGCTGTTATTAACAGATTTAGAGCACATGTTCAAAGAAAGTAGACAAATAAATTCCAGCATATTATATTAAGTCCTTATATGTCTCCCTTTAAAACAAAACTTTCGAATTCTCCATTGCAAGGATCTGGTCCTTGCTTTGTTGCCCATCACTGATACCGCTTGATACATTCTCGCATTTAATAAGAAAATTAGAAGAAGAAACAGGCTCGTTCGATGGAGCCTTGACCTCCATATCTAGGTTTTCGAGGAACCTACACTCCAATACAACTTAAAAGTTGTAGAAATATATAATTCATCGACATCCTCAGTTCTTCAGTGTATAGAATTCAAATAGTAAATAATATACATCATCTAACCCTAGAATTAAGGATCACATCTTGCACCATATCACTCACAAACTTACATATAACCACCCACTAGTATTACTTTCACTAACTTAAAAAACCCTCCCCCTTCTCTCTAAAAAACCCTCCCCCTTCTCTCTAAAACACTTCCAATCGAGCGCTCGATGGGGGTGGGAGCTTCGGCTCCCTCCCCCCCATTTCCTTCTTTCCCCCATGTCCTTCTTTCCCCTTCTTCTCTTTCGTTAGTTTAGGTTTGTTTCTGGGGTTCCGACCGGCGTTTTTGTTGGAGTGTTGGGTGGCATTGCGGTGGTGTTTGGTTGCGTGGTGGTGGCGTATTGGGTTGGGTGGTGTACAGGTGGGGCGCCTCTGTTTCCGTCTCTCTCCGTGGCACTGCATTCCGAACGGCCTGGTCGAGGTACGGCCGGCTTCGTGCGGCCTACCTCCGTCGTGGTGGTTGAGTTTTCCATGAGAGTAGCTGGGTCCTCGGTCCGGAGTTGTTTTTTCGTTCTGCAGGTCTTTGCCGCCGGAGGAGGAGGGTGTGGAGGTGCCGGTGGTTGCCTCCGCCGGTTTGGGTGTTGTTTGTGTTGGTGTTTGTTTTTTTTGTTTTAGTTGGTGTTGTCTGTTTGTTGTTTTTTCTATTTTGTTGGTGTGGTTAGGTTAGGTTTGGTGTTTTTGTGTGTTCGCTCTCTCCTTTGGAGAGATTCGAAGTTTAGACAATGCCCGTCACTTTGTGCGGGGGTGCTATAATTGCGTTAGTTGACTTGTAGCCGGGTTTTCCTGTATTGATAAGCCACAATTGTAACTTCGTTGTGTCCTGGATAGTATTCCAGACTTTGTCTCAAGCTATTTGGCTTGTTTCGTCTGTAATCGGTTTATCCGTTTGATTAATGACAAGTTCTTATCACAAAAAAAAAAACTTAAAAATATAAAAAATATAATATAATAAAACCGTAACAGTCTCTTGCATTGTATCCACTATTTTTCCTCATAAAAACTCGAACTTGGAAAGAGCTGGTCGAGCTCAAGGGTCAAGAAAAAATAGAAAAAACAGAAATAGGCTATTTTTAATAAATTAAGTTGAACATTTGACCTATAAGCCCTTTTTAACCCTTTAAAAGTGGGCTCTTTTTAAAAACTTCACCTTTTTCAATTCTGATACATATTCCCGTGGAACCAAATATGAAAAGGCTGTTTTTTCGACGATTGTTCTATTGTAGATAACATGATGGATATGATTGTGCCATATTTTCTTCAATCAAATTTAAAAAAATAAAAAATAAAAACTTCACCACTCTCTTTTTGACATATGTATACCATTATCCATTATGTTTTTTTATTCAAGTACATGGTAACCCGAATCTAATTCTACCGATGACAAACCAGACACAACATTAATAAGGAAAAACAAACTATGACACAGGTAATAATAGATGGAAAAGCAAATAGAGATGATAACACAAGTAAGGAAGAATAATAATACAATACGACGAGAACGATGAAACAGAGAAACTCCATTAAAACATAAGAAACAACAGGATCCTACGCTAAAAATGTATCGACATCACCAATAAATTAAATCAATAAAAAAATAATAAACAGATGTATCGTACCACCAGAATTCTTCTACGGTGTCGAAAGTGTAGACATTGCGAAGAGAGCTGCCCCAGGAGGCGCCCTGTTTCGGTTTCGATTGGTTGTCATACCAGAACGTCCACTTCCTCTCCAGTTTGTGCGGCTGCTTCTCTGCCACCTCCTCTGCTTCATCCAACGCCGCCGGAGCTTCTATTGCTGCATCGCTTGCCATCCTATCAATCTGGTTATTTTCTCTCCCTACAATTTGCTTTTGCGAAAAGAAAGAGAGGGAGACATTTTTCACAGTCCAATTTGTATTTGTACAAGGGCTATTGATGGGATTGGTACAACTTGGGCCAAAACTAAACTAAGCCCAGTTCAGCAGGGTTTGAGTGGGGTAACTGAAATTGATGGAAATAGCACTTGAATACATTAAGAGCATGTTTGAGCAATAATTTAGTGGTTTTTTTTTTGGTGCAGCGATGAATTTTCGAATAGTGATTTAATGAAGAATGTGTTTTTACAAAATAAGAAAAAAATTTAGGTTTACGTGTAATATTATTTGTATTGAAAAATGTGTATTGAAAATAAGTGAGAAAAAATTTATTTTGAAAACAATGGAGATCAAACAAGGGCTTAAGGATCCATTTGGCATGACTTTTGAAAAGTCAAAAGGAGTTTTTGAGACGCAAAAACTACTTTTGGACCGATTCTACTAATTTTATGAAATTGTTTCTTGTACTTAGGAGAGATTTTAGATAAAACTGCTCCAATGTAACTTCCTTTAAAAGCACTTTTAAAATAGAATTTTTTTTTTTTTTGAAAATTAGTTTTCAAACAAAAATTAAGGGAACTTCATCCACAAACTCTTCTACATTATGCAAAAAGTAAAATAAAAGTTATGTCAAACGGGTTCTAAGACTCACTACTTAACTTCATTTATTATTTACGCTTTTCATGAATCCATAATTTATAAAAACTTAAAAATACTAGTATTTTCAAAGTTCAATGAATTTTTCAGGTTTCATAATGTTTGATAGGTGGTATATTGCCGCCAAATTTTTTCTTTGTTTTATGGTATTTAATGCTCTTTTTAGCAAATTGACCAAGTTCTAGGAATGGTAGCCAAGTTTGGGGTGAATTAATAATTTTGGTTTTCATCATTTGCAAAAATCATCACCGGTCAAGGTGGCAACGATTGTGCTATAGAATTTTGAAGCATTTTAATTTATTGGACAATGAATCAAGAGACCTACTGTAATCTAGATTGGTGATTTCATCACTCGTGACTATTGAAGATCCCACAACACCACCTTAATGACGTATAATCTTCTCCCCAGTAGCAAAATAGATTGATGGAACCTCACTTGTTAAACAAAAGAGAGGCCAAATTTTAATCATGTAGAAAGGCAGATACATATCAATATGTTTCACTTGAGCATTAGTTGCTCTAGATACTGAACATCCCAATGGAACTCCAGGCGCATGCATAACAACTTGAGTGTTCTTCAGCAACATTGTGTTTTCATTGACCAAGATGACAATGGAATTGTCTATCCATGGGAGACTTATGCTGGTAAATACAGTACGATGACCTAGTTAAACTTTCTCCAATTAAACTACTATCACGTAGCTCACATTAGATGGCTTTAGATACATTGATGGCATGTCTGGAAGGGATGACTTGATAGTACCGAACAATATATATATATATATATATATATATATATATATATATATATATATATATATATATATCGAAATGATCTAATGAGCACCGGTGCTCATCTTATCCTAAACACCGATGAGTTGGCATATTAATTCATTGGTGGATTGGAACTCACAAAATCTTTATCCACCAATGAATTAATGTGCCAACTCATCGGTGCTTAGAATAAGATGAGCACCGGTGCTCATTAGATCATTCATGTATATATATAGATATATATATATATATATATATATATATTTATTTATTTTTTTTAAAGATAAAACAAATCGTTCATTATTGTGTTCAGTTTGGTCCTATGTACAAAACACGCACTCAAAGGCATACCTACATTAATTAGAGCAATAATTAAAATATTCGCCGTCCATATTTCGTAAACGACCATGAATGTTTAGTACAATGGATTCCTAATGATTACAATGGAGAAGTAGTCATGCAGTTAAATTGATATGAATCATTTTGTAGAGTCTAGCGACTTGTGTATCTGTGCACTCTCTTTAAACTACTTGTCCGATATCATCATATTTTTTTCAGGATTTCGCTGAATTGGGTTCAATATGATGGTCTCTCTTATTGCGGCTAACATCATTAATGTTGGGTTGAGTTATTTTACACTTTCAGTAAGTTATAGTGTCTTATTTTACACTTCCAGGAAGTTATTTTACAATATTCAAATATTTCCAGATAACACAATTAAGTGGCAAGGTAGAACTTAAAAAGAAAAAGCCATCCTTTACCGTTGGATATATACGAGGGTGGCGTGAACTTTTTGTAAATTCTTCGATTTCCAGAATGATTTATTATAGTACTTTATTAATTCAGCTCATGCCAAATCAGTATTGAGCATATTTGACTAAGCTTAATAATAAATTTAAAAAGTTACAAGAATGTTTCGAAATAATTGACTTTTTTTTTTCATTGGTGAAAATCGGAAATAAGTGATCGCTAATTTTGACAATTCTGTAACTTGTACTTTTTCCTCTTTGGGTTAGTCACTTATTTGCTACCTAGTTGGCTTTAAGGTTTCCTTTATCCTAGTGGGAAGACGTAATGGAATGAGATGTACGAGAAACAAAATCATTCCTTTATTTTTTTTTTTTTGGTGCTTCAGTTATATTATATTTACAGTGTAATGTTAAACCACCAGATTTTCACCTAGAAACCGGGCTCAGAATACCTTAATCGAACACCACCAAGAGAAAACCCAAAACACCAAGCCTTCAAACGGTTGCTCCACCTAGTTCTCTACTGCCCACACAGGTTTGTAGAATGGTGAAGAGAGTTTTGTAACCACAAGCTAGCCACAAAGACAAAGGAGAGAAAAGGGACGAAGGAAGCACACAGCAAGGTCACGGTTTCTCTCCAAGGCACAAGTTCTCTCACAAGGCAAGAATAGAAACGGGTATAGCATTCATATAGAACTAGGTTAGGCCCAAAAGACAAGCTAAGGCCCAAGTAGAAAATAGGTGGGCCATCCAAGTTTGGGTCGGTTTAGGGTTGGTTTACCAATTGTGGTGTTCGATTAACTTTCAGTCATTTGGACAATGCCGACTGAATAAATACAGCGTATTTCATCATCGCCCGGGGGAGGTCGTTTGACAACAATTTGCCTAACATACAGGGTTGGCTACATTCTCCGTTCTTTACTATATACATACATAACGTACACAAGGTTATCTTGAAGGCAAAAAACTTCCATTTTGACACTGTGACACATCACTGAGCACTTTCTCACTGATTTAGTGAGATAAGTGAAATTATCCTCCTCAAGACTCATAAAAAATGGCTTGGGAAGCAACAATGCATGGGTTATTCTAAGTGTACATTATGGGATCCATAAAGGGATCCATAATGTACACTAGGCCGACCCCCATTTGTACATTATGGATCCCTTTATGGATCCCATAATGTACACATAGCACCACCCATAATGCATTGATCTAGTCGCCACTGGAGCCATAAAGGACTATCTAAATTGATTCTTAAGAATGGAAGCGATTCTGGAACTTATGACACGAAAGGAAGGTATGCTCAATTATATCTTTCATATGGTATCTATCGGGGAATCTATACATTGAATTCAATTATGCAGGTACTCCCCTGTAATTTGAGAACGCTTTTAGCAAGTACGCATGGACAGTGCCCGATATGCTAATACTCGGAGAACCGTGGAGCTTGACCGAAGGCAACAGACTAGCATTTGACATCTTTGGATGGTCTGTACAACTGACCTTAAGCTATAAACCGGCTCTGTTTGATTTTGAGCCAAATTTACATTTGTAGGTTTGCAAGCAAAATGGAAAGGGTGATTCTATACGTCCTGGCCAGGGTCAGAGATGGTTTCCTGTCGAAGGAAGCCATTAGACGCTGTTTTGAAGGAATTTTGTTCGAGTATTGTGGCAGGATGCAAGTGGAAGCAGAGGACAAGATGAAATGAAGAAATTCTAGCTGTTACTTTCTGGTAATAATATATATTGTATAGTGCACCCGAGTTCAAGTTGCTAGTCACTTGAAAACTTTAAGAGTTCTTGAACATTCGTCTAATAGTTTGTCGAGGACATGTGCATATAAATTGTTGCTCGATCAATAAGATTTAGTTTCCTAGTATTTCGACCCAGGCAATTTGTCTCGAGCATGTTGTATAGTATCCAAGACCATCAATTGAATCCGAGTACTTGACAATTTTTAAGGCATCATAGATTTCAAATCCGCCCTTCGAAGGACTTAAAAATATCATATCAAACTAGCACACAAGCTGATCAAATTTTTATTTTCATTAAATAATTCAGTTCATCAATTTTAAGTACAGATTGCAAAAAAAACGAAAAAGAAAAAGGGAAAAAAGGGTTTGTAAGGTTTTAAGCAACATAGTATAGAGGATTTGGGAGCTTAAATGTCCTTTTTGCTGATGGGAGGCCTTCAATGCTGCTCCATTGATCTCCTGAAATGCCCCAAATGCGATATCCATTGTTCATAAATTTCTTTCTTGAATTTTTGGTTGTTCTTCTTTTCATCATCTTCGCCCCTGAATTAAACCAAACATTTAATTTATTCATTTAAAATTTACTTTTCACACGTCCTTTTTACGTGCACAATATTCACATATTACAACCACATTATCTGAAAGTTTTAGATAATCGACTAACCTTAATATGAGACTAGTCCAGCCATGATAACCTACATCAACAAGGTTATCAATGGTGGCAGATCTGAGACATTCCCTTCTTGAAGAAACCAAAATGATTTGAATCCCAAGCCCTTTCAGCTCATTGAAAAGCCTCAAAGAGTGCTCTAGAGCTGGTGCTTTCCCTTGGCTCATCCATTCCTCTAAAGATGTAGAGTTCAATTTCCGACCCCTAGACGATGCACAAAAAGTTACTTTAAATGTCTGAGTGAATCTAGCAATGAATCGAAAACAGTTCATGGAGAAATACTAGTAACAAGTGATATCTTAAATGTACCCGAAATCGTTTTTCTTGTAGTAAGGGACGGTAGACAAAAGAGTATCATCGATGTCGAAAATCCAGGCATCTTTGCCATCTTTCTTGAAATCACAGCAAGTATACATATGAACTGTGCATTCATCAATTGTCCTTTCAGAATCCACCTTGTATTGTGTTGATGTCATGTATTTCCCAATAAATTGAACACATTCCTCAGGCACAACTTCAAAATCCCTTATGTTGTGTAGCTCAACATTCATCCTCCAACTCTCACAGTAATTCTTCAATGTGATTTGGAGCCCATATTTCCCTTTCTTCTGATTCAAAATGTTCCAGTTTGAGGCTGAAACAAGGCCAAGAAATAGACCTATTATGGCCAAGAAAAACCCAAGATTTCTTGCCATTGCTTTGATTAGAAAATGAGTGGAATTGGACAGTGCAGATTGATATTTGTTGGGCTTTTGTTCATTTATAAGCAGCTTTAGTCTATGGAGATTGACATGGTAGATAGTACTGTCCAGTATAGTAAATGAGCGAATGACGTATTTGAAAATTGGATCACATGGGAATAGGGATTTCTTAGTTGTCACCAAGTAATTGATTTTCTTGAATAAGGCTGGCAAATGGGCTTAATTTAAAGATGAATACTTAATCAAGTTATAAAGACATGGAACTTTTCATGTAGTTTTATGGTGAAGGTTATAATTATATGACAAATAATATTCCTTTCTGCACATGAACTGAAATAATAGACTGGATATGTCTCTGCCAATTTTAATGCTTATGGGCACAAAAGATAATATATCCTAATGGGCTCCAACATGTTTATGTAGCGGTTGTGTAGTAATTGGATGGACATGTTGAAGATAAAATCAAGTTGAATTATATTTCTTCACGTCTAAGTTTTTAAATGAGATAGTTCAATAGTAAAGCTCGTGGAATCAAGTCTAGCCATTGAATTCAACTTGCACTAAAGACTAAATTTGAACAAATAAATTTGTTCCTTCTCAAACACTTTAAACGGTTCAACATATGAAAACTACGGAAGTCGTTGTATTCGAATTTATACTGTGGACTGCTATGTCTATGTCGCACTCCACTAGACAATGAGAAAGCCTTTACAATAGGAAGGACGAAAATTACTAATGAACTTTTTTCTATCAATTTCTTAAATTCTCACTCCCACAAATCCATTGTATTTTTCTTTGTCATCTGATTGAGTTGAGACGGTGCATTCTCCTCGAATGGTATTTTAGTCGACAATGCAGTGTGGATGGAAATCAGTATAAGTTAAAATCTTTTGTAAGGTAGGGCGGTTCACTTGAGTAGCTCAGTTACCCTTAAACCTACATTCATGACACACTACAAAATCTCCACCGTATCAGGAACCAAGCCCAGCATACCTGCGACATAGGAGCCGACTCGGTACCGTGCTAACTCTTATTGTATATTTAAATGATAAATTAAAATCAATTGGTAGGAACAAAAAACCATTATTCAATCATTAGCTGATTTGATAATCACATGTTCAAGATTGGGGGCACGTTTGCCAGCAAAATGTCAATATACAGCCCTGTGGATGATGAACTTTGCCAACGTAAATTCATTAATCCATGTCCCAGTCATCCACTTCTAACAGTACCTCTGCTTGTTACCTCCCCCGTCTAAGTCTGAGAACAGGCTCGCTCCCGTTCTATTGCCTAGGACGACAGTTTGAGGTGCGGCGCGGTAGAGCTTAGAGGGGTAGGAAGATTTTCTTTTTCCACTTTTCTTGTGTGTGTTTCTTTTACTACATTTCACACGTTTAATTGAAAATGAGCTATACAATGGTCTTTTGCATCAAAGTCTTTTGTTGTGTTACATTTTAATTGTCAAAATTTCTGTGTAAGATTTGAGTGCTACAAACATAAAAAGTTGGTTTGAATAGAAGAAAGTAGTTAATGCTGTAATTAATTGGGTCATTTATCGGGTCAAAACAATGAATTGGATTAAATAATGGACTAGGCTATTAGATTATGAACAATGCTATGGGTACAAGAAAGTACACACGAAAACTGGACAAAATACACATAACAGGTGGGCCCCATTTTGACAATATTTAATTCGAGTGGGACCCGCCTCCCATGTGAGTGGAATTCAAATTCTTGTATAAAATCTGGTTTATTCATATTCAAGTGGGGCCAGCAGCATTTTTCTACGATTAATTGGGTGATTTGGAAAGGGAAAAATTCATAACTAGCACACTTTAAGAATACAATTTCAAAAATATTAAATTTGTGCAATCTTTACAAAAATCAGATGATAATTTATATTTATCTTTCCTATAAATAATATACAAACATTTTATTGTAGATTTATTTGGGATATATTATCTTACTTTATTATTTCGAAAATTAAGCAATCAGTTATTTCTTTCCACGTTGTGGTGTAAAAATGGGCGAGAAGGTTCGAGGAAATGAATTGGCACAGCACGGTCCTGTTAAAGGACTGGCCCATTACGGTTCATGGGTCGGATGTAGACTGGCCCACAAAAATAAGTACGAGATCGGGATCGATTTGTCCAATTTGACACCTCTATTTCCACATTCTCTTACATGCATCGATCTTTTCTCATCTTCCAACAAACAAGGCCACAATTTTGGCAAATTCGTTGCCTCGAAATTAATTTTACAATTTCATACTCAGTGTATCTTCATCGATTACATTGTGTTACATGAGTTCTATTCCTTCATTAACTGAATCATCTTCGTGGTCATAATTTCTGGACATTTTACAGATATTATTTCTTGTTATCTGAGAGAAATCGTTTCCGAGTGTTACATAAGAACTGTATCAGTATGAAATGTGATCTAGAAGCTGTACATGGCATTCTTATCTAACTTGTTCAAGGATTGTGGATCTTTCTATGGCAATTATATAATTACATAATAGTAGTTATGTGACTTAAATTATGTCAGACAGCAACATTGTGACTTATAGTATAGTAGCAATGTGACCAATTTAGTAGCCCCGAAGATTTTTTTTTAGCTAATTTGTGAAAACTATTCCCGTCCTGACCTCTTAAGTTTATAATTAGGCTATGTATTGTGGCGCCTGTGTACTATTTACGTGAATATCATATGTGACAATGTCACTTATGTATTGATGAGATGACTGCGACTTACTATTCGTTTGATATTTTTGCAACGATGGGCTATATTCACGTTTTCTATAGAGTTACATACATTTGTAATTCTAGTGAAAGATGATGGCAAATATATCGAACTTGTTGACATGGTAACATCATAATTGGTGTTGGATTCTTGATATGTCGCAGTTACAATGAAATATGTGTTGAATGAAATGTTGCCTCCAGGCAAAGATATTGAGACTAAAGCCATTATTTGATTGTGACTATTAAGTTTGTGACTGTATTCACGTAAAAGTGGCTATCTATAGTTTATATAGTATGTGCATTTGAAGAATATGAACAAAGTCAATTGATCTTGGAAAATTAATAATTTGTGCATTAAATTGTGATTGTGATCTTTTAATTATGTTGTCAAATTGTGCAAGTTATTATTTAATTGTCATCTATAAGTTTATGTGACCATGACTTCAATTCATGTAAATAGGACTATCTATAGTTTATGTAGCATTTAAATTTGAAGAATATGAAAAAAGTCATTTGACCATGGAAAATTAGCAATTGGCATGTTAAATTGTGACGGTAATATAATACTTTTTGACCTATTGTTGTGATTGTGACCCAGACTATTTGTAATACATTGTGTATGTGACTTATTGTCATATTTGATTGTGACTTTCTAGGTTGTATGTATTCGAATGGTGTTCATAATATGTCCAATATTTTCGAGTTCGCACATATAAGTTAACAATGTGATTTACCACATGCGTCCCCCTGAAATTGTAACTTTGTGCTAAAATTGTGACTTGATTTCAATTTAGAACTCTAAATTGAGGACATGAGAAGAAAATGCTTGAATTTGAGTGTTAAAATCCATCGATCTGAATGCTAATGAGGTCTTGAAAATTAACAGCATTGACCAACTATTAATCCATGACATTAGCCAAATTTCGCATGCATCAAAGCAAATAACATCCCTGAAGATGACAGATTTTACAGCACAAATCAATCGAAAAATCTTGGTATAAAGCACAAATCAATCTGAAAATCATGTCCCAAATCAATCGAAAAATCTTGGTATACTGAACATGATGTCACATTTTAAATTAAACAATGAAAGTAACGACCGTGAACTTCTTACATCCCGATAAGATCAAAATCGTAGTAGTTACACAAAATAATCCATCAGCCTAGCAAACCAAATGCATCAACCTTTTACATAGAAATGAAGTTAAAATGATGATGGATATTGGCAAGAGGAGCGAATTTGAGAAATATTCTGGACTATAGACACTGATAATATACTTTCTTTACCAGGAGGAGTCCCTTCTTCTCCCTGATATATTATAAACTTTTGAAAGGTAAAATTGTAGAATTGAATTGGCAGAAAAGCGGCTCACAGCCTTTTGTATTTACTTCACTTTCACAATAAATTCAATTACAGTAAAGATGGTGATCCACTTAATATATACAGCAACAATGAGAATCAATCCTAACAGACTACCTAACCAATTTACACGTGTAGTGGTGGCCAAAAAGAATCAATACAATTTGTGCAAAAACAACCTAACTAATCTTCTTCTAGATAATTCTTCTGTTGCATCCTTGTCATCAATTCTTCCTGGCTTCTCTCCTGCTGACTGTGCTCGTGCTACTCCAGCTGGGCTACATCTTGTAACTTCAATAGCCCCCCGCAGGGCCGGTCCTGTGATCGGCGGGGCCTGAGGCGAAATCCTAAAATTGGGCCCCCGGAGATCAACGTAAACGCAAAATCCAACCGCGCATTATGCAACGTATTGCAAACTTAAAACACTGACGTGTATAACAACAAACAAATATAAAGAACAAAAGATTTATATATATTATAAAGTAACATAACCGACAAGAGTTCAAAAAATCAGTTAAATACTATTCGTCTCGCTGTTTTAGAGGCAAAAACATTAATCAAATCTGAATAATTTAATTGTGCAACCATATCTTTCTCTATTGATAGCATAGCCAATCCATTCAATCTTTCTTGTGACATAGTTGATCGGAGGTAAGTCTTGATCAACTTTAATTTGGAGAAACTTCTTTCTACAGATGCAACTGTAACCGGTATGGTTAACAAGATTTTATAAGCAATATAAGCATTTGGGAAACAAGCACCCAATGTCTTCAAATACCGTAGCACTTCAATTGCTCTCGTTGTCGCATTTGGTATATAGCACCGCATGAGACTAATAATTCCGAAAATAAATCATCTCCACTAATGTCCGAACGCCCATTATGTTCTAATTGTTTCTCAAGATTCATACAAGATTTCAAGAAAATTCGAAGGTCTTTCATCCCTTAACCTCTTCAAATTGAACAAAAACCCAAAAGTGTCGTCATATTGTTTGAATTGTTCAAATCGAGTCCTCATAGAAGATAGAGCTTGATCTATTACAAAAACAAAGAATTCAACTCTAAAAGATTCTTCAGCCGATTGCTTTATTTCATTACTTTCGCTTTCATCAAAATGTTTTTTTCTTCGAATTATACGTTTTCTCGAAATACGCCTTCAATTCCCATTTCGTTTGCCTTCTTTGTCGCTTTCATCCATGGCAATAGCAAATCCGATTTCTCTATATTCTTCAAGAAATGAAACAAGCCCTTGCAAAAGGTCGATAGCATGATCAATGTCCATATTCTCGGTTTGAAGAAATTTACTCACAATATCGATCGCACGCAACAACCCTGTACCGTATAATCAATGCAAGCAAGAACTCAAAACTAGACAAATTTCATTCTTTACTAACGACCACTGCTTCACTCCTTATTTTAGCCTCTTCGTTACTTACTTCCAATTCAAGTAACGCATCTCTTATTTGTGCGCTTTGCTCCATTACATGTGCTTCACACTGTCAACATGACTTTCCCAACGTGTTTGTGACAACGGCTTCAATTGTCAAGCCTTGTACATTATCTTTGAAAAGTTTCCACCGTTTGGTAGAAGCGAGAACAATGTGTAGATGCGTTGTATCACTCCAAAAACGGATACACCGTTAGAACAACAATACACCATATCGCACAATGCTAGATTCAGACTATGAGTGCCACATGGAGTATAGAAAGCTCGGGGATTCACCTCAAGGACTCTTCTTTGCACACCTTTGTGCTTCCCGCTCATGTTAGATCCGTTGTCATACCCTTGCCCTCTAATATCATCAACATCAAGATTAAGTTTGGTCAAAACCTGTTGAAGCTCAGTTGCAAGTCCAAGCCCTGTTGTGTCATCTACCTTCAAAAATTCAAGCCAATATTCTTCGACTGTAGGCAAGTCTGTCGTATCGTCAACACATCGTATTACTAAAGACATCTGTTCATCGTTACTAGCATCTGGAGTACAATCAAGTATAACCGCGAAATATTTTGCATGCTGAATTTTCTTGACAATTAAACTTTTCACCTCATTTGCCAACAACTGTATCAACTCATTTTGAATTGCTTTGCCAAGATATGTATATTGAATCTCGCGTGCTTTAGCCCGCCGAACGTGCTCTTCAGACATTCGGGATCAAACTCACTAACCATTTCCACCATTTGTAAAAATAGGCCATTGTTCTCAAGATCTAGCCTCTCATTATCTCCTCGAAATGGCAAGTCGTTTTTTTGCGAGTCTCTTGGACGATAGCGATGATCCCGGATTAATACATTTCTCCAATGTTCTCTTTCTTCGTCTATCACCAATTGAAGACTTTTGTCTATTGTAGTTTTCAACTGAAGCCTATTCTCCAATTCAATCCACCTCGTCATGCAACGTAAATGCTCCTCATTCCCTTCATGACTTTTAATAGAACGATGCAAATTATGCCAATCTCGAATCCTTCATTACCCAATTGGCCGATTCTCGATGGCATTATTTAGTGTTTTAAACAACTTGCAACAAAAGTGCTAAGATCTTATCCATAGATAATCTGAATACACTAGCCATCTTCTATCAACTCGTTTGCCCATTCGGTAGTAATCGCATATACTTGTGAAGAATCAAAATGTCTGCTTGCACTATCTTTAGGAAACACAATGCCATCAACTCTTTCTGGACCCATTTCAACTAAATAATCTATCGTTCGATCAATGTTTTTCCAATTCCCAGGATCATCCAAATTCAAATAAAATCTTTTCCTCGTCTTCCTTATCATCCACTTCATTTACATTTAAAGAAAATGAGTCCTCTTCTTCCTTCTCATCTACTTCATTAACACAAGAAGGTTTTGTCACTTCTTTATCCTCATCCTCATTCAACTCATTCACATTGCTGCTTTTAAAGTACTTGTTCATAGCGTCTTCGACTTCGAGTCAACAATCGTTCTTTCGTTTCTTTTTTCTCTTCATAGCTCCGGACTCATATTTAGGAGGCATGACGTATGTTCAAATATCTAATGTCCAATACTTAGCCTAAAAGACAATTAGAAAATATCTCAATCATCTCACAATTAAAGTATTCAATACAGTGACAACGTGCGCCTGTGCAATTGATCTTACACGCTACAATGAACATTCATACAAGCCGACAAGGCCACAATTATATAAGCCGACAAGGCCACAATTATATAAGCCGACAAGGCTTCAAACATTTTCAATATCAAGTTAGAGCAAGCCATTGCTTACTTGAGAAGTAGAAAATCCACGAAAATTGTGGAATCACGCCCTATTCAAGCATCCAGCGTTGCATCTCAATTCTCACAAACCTGAAATTGAATCAATCACAAATCATTCACATATAAACAACATATTCACAATTGAATGGCTGATAAGATAACTAGAAAGCTAAGTCAGATTCAACGTTGAAATTGCAGAATCACTGGCAATGGCAGAATTGAATGGTAGAATCACTGACAATCAAAATTGAATCATTCACATAATAACAGAAGCCACAAAATTGAAATTAGACAAGCAGCTCAAAATCGAAATAAGACAAATCACAAAATCCCCAAATTTGAAATTGGACAAATCACAGTGAATTCACAAAAGCCACGAACTGAAATTATACAATGAAACAAAAGCCATAAAACTGATACTAAGGTAGTAAGGTCTAAGTGTCTAAGTGTCTAACTGTCTAAGTGACTAAGTCAGTAAGTCTAAGCAGCTAAGCTAGTAAAGCTACACGCCTTACACGCAGGCCCATCACCCACTTACCAATGAAGACAGAACCGCGAGAACCTGCACGCGGCCACGTAGCCGCAGTCGCTTGCGATCGCAATGGATGGATTTGAACTCGAAGCTCGAAAACGAAGGAAGAAGAAGAAGAGTGGGAGACGGCGCAGCGACGGCTTGAAGTTTAACAAACGATTGGTGGTGGATTGGAGAGTTGGAGACTTGAGTCGGAGTCCTGAGTGTGTCGGAGTTGGAGTCTTGGTCTCGAGAGTTTCGGATTGAGAGCGGGAGTCGCGGGAAGGAAGGGAAGGGAAGGTCCTGGGTCCTGTTTTGCGATTCTGAATTGGGAGACGGTAGACTTTAGGTTAAATTGGGCCTCCAAGTTGGGCCTAGTTTGTTATAAATAAATAAATAAAAAAAATTTTGGGCCAAATTTTGAGGCCCCTTCCAGAATTGGGCCTGAGGCGGCGGCCTCACTTGCCTCTCCTCAGGGCCGGGCCTGGCCCCCCGCAAGGTGGGGAGTAAATGTTCATTACTCCCATCTTGGATAGGCAAGAGTAAAAACCTTGTGAATTTAAAGACTTGGTTAAAATATCAGCTACCTGCGATCCACTGGGAACATGTTGCGTGACAATGCTCCCTTCTTGAATTTTATCTCGAATCAAATGACAATCGAGTTCAATGTGTTTCGTTCTTTCATGGAACACGGGATTTGTGGCAATGTGAATGGCAGCTTTATTGTCGCATTTCAAGATTGCTGGTTCGAAATGGTTAATTTTTAAATCACTGAATAGATATCTAAGCCAGGTGAGCTCGCAACACAAGTTTGCCATTGCTCTGTATTCAGCTTCTGCTGAAGATCGGGACACCACGTGTTGCTTTTTTGATTTCCATGATATTAAAGCCTTTCCAATGAACACGCAATAACCTGTCACTGACCTTCTGCTGTCAACGCATGCTCCCCAATCAGAATCACAATATCCTTCTAATTGTATCCTTGACTTTGTGGGATAGAACAATCCTTGTCCTGGTGCTCTCTTAATGTAACGCAAAACCTTATGAGCAGCATGTAAGTGAGGAATTCTTGGATTCCCCATAAATTGGCTCAACAGCTGAACTGAATGTGTAAGATCAGGCCTGGTAATGGTTAAGTACAGTAACCTCCCTATCAATCTTCTATACAATGATGGCTCAGGTAACAATTCTCCCTTATCTTTGCTGAGTTTCACATTCTGATCAAGTGGGATCCTTGCGGGAGCTGAACCAATTGTGCCTGAATCTGTCAAGATGTCTAGAGCGTATTTTCTCTGGCAAATGTGAATTCCATTCTCAGTCCTCGCCACCTCAATTCCCAGAAAGAATTTCAACTTCCCTAAGTCTTTGATTTTGAATTTGTCATTGAGTGTGATCTTCAGCTTATTGATTGTATCAATACAACTTCCAGCCACAATTATGTCATCTACGTAAACTAAAATAGCCGTGAAAGAATCACTAGTCAACTTAGTAAACAAGCTATAATCTGCTTTCGATTGAGTGTAACCTTGTTTGATAATGAAGTTAGAGAGTTTTGAATACCATTGGCGTGAAGCTTGCTTCAATCCATATAGGCTTTTGCGCAGTTTGCAGACTCTGCTCTCTTTGACACTGAAGTAACCAGGTGGTAACTCCATGTAAACATCTTCATCCAAGTCACCGTGTAAAAAGGCATTATTTACATCAAATTGGCATAAGTTCCACCCCTTGATTGCTGAAATTGCCAGCAGAGTTCTGATAGTGATCATTTTGGCCACAGGCGAGAAAGTCTCGTGATAATCAAGCCCCCCTGCTGAGTGTATCCTTTGGCAACTAAGCGTGCTTTGAGCCTTTCAATACTCCCATTGGCATTGAATTTTATTTTGTAGACCCACCTACATCCTATAGCTTCTTTGCCAGGTGGTAGTTTAGTCAAAAACCAAGTATCATTAAGTTCTAGAGCCTTAATCTCAGCTTTCATGGCAGCACACCATTCAGGTGAAGTTATGGCTTCCTGATAGGATTTAGGTTCTGTGTGTTTTGTTATTGAGGTCACAAAGGCACGGTGAGGTGTAGATAATTTGTTATAAGAAATGAAATTATTCAGAGGAAAGATACTACCTGTCACACTAGCTTCCTTTTGATTGTTGAACTTCTGAAGTGGAAGAGGTGAAGAAGCTTGCTGACACATGAAGTCCTGCAAGTGAGAAGGGGTTTTTCGAGTTCTGTTGGACCTGCGAGGGAGATGACTGGTAACCTGTTGATTTGTTTCCAGAATATCAGTGGCAGGTGTCTCCATGTGATGATTGGCTCCTTCATGAAAAATAGGAGGTTCTGAATGGCTTAGAATTTCTTTATCAGAGTGTACATTATCAGTGTTATCAAATGGACCAATGACAGGATCATTATGAAAGACAGGATTTTGTGTAAAACTCAGATGATTGAAACTAGTTAAGGAGTCATTGCTGGTAGATTTAATCTCTTGAAATGGGAATATGTTTTCATGAAAAATCACATTTCTGAAAATGAACACCTTCTTTGTTTTCAGATCCAGCAATCTATATCCTTTAATTCCAAAAGGATAGCCAATGAAAACACACTCCCTAGACCTAGGGTCGAACTTGTGCCTTCCATGGACCAGAGTGGTAGCAAAGGCTAGGCATCCGAATACCCTTAGATGACTATAGTTGGCTTTGGTTTGGAACAATGTTTCAAAAGGACATTTGTTGTCTAAAATTGGGGTAGGTGTTCTGTTTATTAAATATACCGCAGTTAACACAAAATCATTCCAATATTTCAAAGGAAGTCTACTTTGGAATTGCAAAGCTCTTGCCACATTCAAAATATGTTGGTGTTTTCTTTCCACTACAGCATTTTGTTCAGGTGTTTCGACGCAAGTTCTTTGATGGATTATCCCCTTTTTTAGATAAAATTGTGTCATGTTGAATTCCCCGCCATTATCTGTTCTGACCCTTTTAATTTTGGCTTCAAACTGATTTTCAACCATGACACAAAAATTTTGTAAGGTAATTGTTGCATCAGATTTAAAAACCAACATGTAGATCCATGTACATCTACTATAATCATCAACAATCGATAAAAAATACTTAGATCCATCTCTGCTGAACTCATTACAGGGGCCCCAAATATCACAATGAATAAGTTCAAAACATTTCTTACTCTTACGGCTACTAGCATTGAAAGGAAACTTATGTTGTTTTGCTAAAGGACAGATAGAGCATTGTCTTATACTAGGGAGTGCAGGGATATGGCGGTTTCCATCAGAAGTGAAATCAGAGTATGAGGAGTGACCTAGTCTATAGTGCCATAAAGCAGAATCCCTGTGAGTTTTGGTAGCAGAAACAGAGGAAACAGAGGAAACAGGGGAAGAGACAGAACACTTGAGTTTATTGAGAACATCTGACAAAGCTGCGGGAGAGACTTGCTTCTTCATCATGTGATACAATCCTCCTTTCACCTCACCCATTCCAGTCGTTCTCCAAGTCAAAAGGTCCTGAATATAACAGTAATTAGAGAAGAAAAAGAGACAACAATTCAAGGATTGATTAAGTTTTCTTGCAGAAATTAAATTAAAGGTAAAGCTGGGAATGCAAAGCACATTATGTAGAATAATGTCTTCAGATATTTTCACAGTTCCAATGTGTGTGACTGGAGCCTTTTCTCCATTTGGTAATCCCACACTATTGGAGATATTAGCTTGGATAGATGTAAAAAAAGAGGTGGAGCAGATCATGTGATCTGTTGCTCCTGTATCAAGGATCCATGGAATCTCAGAGATGTTTCCATCCCTATATTGGAAAGTATTTAAACTGAATGGCATACCAGACATTTTGTAATTAAAATCATCTGATGGCAGAGGATTAGCAGAAGTTTGGATACTGTTTGATGAAGAAAGTGGCTGCTGAGAACTTGTTGCTGGTTTGAGGAGTGCCATGAGCTGGGAATATTGCTCCTTACTTAAAGATACTTGGCCCTTGTCTTTCACCACTTCCTGGTTTTGTGCTATTCCTGCAGAGACCATATTAGCAGCAGCCTTCCCTTTATCATTAAATCTGGGTCCTGATGGAAATCCATGCAGCTTGTAACACTTATCGACTGAGTGGCCAGGTATTTGACAGTAGGAGCATGGTGGCTTGATAGGATTTGCCTTGAAGCACCTTTCAAGTGAATGGCCTGATATCTTGCAATAAGTACAATAGTATCTGTCTTTTTTCTGTGAAGGAAAAGTCTGATTCCCACCTTCTATGTAATTTCTCTTGCTCAGGAAAGCCATGGAATCTGAGTTTATGGGGCTTGGATTAGATATCTCCCGTCTTTTCTCTTCTTGTTGAATCAGTGAGTATACCTCATTTAAGCTAGGAAATGGCTTAATAAGCAGCATCTAAGCCTTAATTTCTTTGTATGAGTCACTTAGTCCCATTAAAAATTTCATAACCCAATCTCTTTGCTAGTTCAGAACGACTGCTTTCAGGCCTCCACAAGTGCAATTAGGGATGCTTTCATAGTTCATCAGCTCATCCAACAGAATTTTGAGCTTTGAGTAGTAGACACTGACAGAGTCTTGGTTCTGCATCAGGCTGGTGATGTCCTTTTTAACCTCAAAAATGCGTGGGGCATTTTGCTGAGAAAAGCGTTGCTCAAGATCAAGCCAAAGAAGGTGTGCAGTTTCAGCATAAATTGTGCTGCTCTTGATGTCAATGGCCATAGAATTCTGCATCCAGGTTATGACAATGTCATTACACCTCAGCCATTGCTCCATTAATGGGTCATCTGGGTCACTTGGCTCACACAAAGAGCCGTCGATGAACCCCAGTTTGTTCTTAATTCTTAGTGCTCTCTTCATCGAGCGTGCCCAGGAGTAATAGTTGCTTGAGTCCAAGACATGAGTCACCAGCAAGAGACCACTTCCATCATTGCTTCCAATGTAGTAAGGGCTATTGGGGTTAGCTGAATCATGAAGAAGAATGGCAGAATTGTTTTCAACCGTTTGCTGTGGATTTTGGATATGAATTGGATTGACGTTTGCATCTGTGGGCAAATTGGTTGGTGCTGTATTAGATTCTTCCATTTAACTTGGCTCTGATACCATATAAACTTTTGAAAGGTAAAATTGTAGAATTGAATTGGCAGAAAAGAGGCTCACAGCCTTTTGTATTTACTTCACTTTCACAATAAATTCAATTACAGTAAAGATGGTGATCCACTTAATATATACAGCAACAATGAGAATCAATCCTAACAGACTACCTAACCAATTTACACGTGTAGTGGTGGCCAAAAAGAATCAATACAATTTGTGCAAAAACAACCTAACTAATCTTCTTCTAGATAATTCTTCTGTTGCATCCTTGTCATCAATTCTTCCTGGCTTCTCTCCTGCTGACTGTGCTCGTGCTGCTCCAGCTGGGCTACATCTTGTAACTTCAATATATATCCACGTGGCATTTGACAAGCATTCCATCTATTCATTAAAATCTGGTTATAGATAAAAGGCAGATTGTGGCAGAGATATATACCATCACGCAGAAGCATTTTGAAGATAAAAGTTCACGTTGTTTAGTTACAAATAATAATCAACTCACAAGATCTTAGACTCGACTCATGATAACTGACGAGTGTATTTTTATACACTTATTTAATACCTAAATAAGCTTAAATATTGATTAAGTGAGTGAATTTCTATTAACAATTATGTAATTATTGCTTTTGTAGGTAAAAACCACTCAATGAAATAGAACAACGCAAAAGGAAGTGAAAATGGTCCAAAAGCGTACAAAATTTGTGAAGTTGGGGGGCCAAAGTACACAAGTAAAAAAGTTAGAGGACCTTGGGTTGCAATTTTTTGAGGGAGTGATTGATATGAAAGTCAAAATTGGAGGACCGAATTATACTAAACTAAAGTTTAGAGACCAAACGTACAAATTGCCAAATGACTTGTGCGCAAAAAGAAAAAGAAATCGAATGTGGAAGCTAAGGGGCTATTTTTTTTTTGTGTTTCAGTTTTTAGTTTTGAATTCATTTTAGGTTTTGTGTTTTGAGTGTCTATTTTGAAATTGCTGAAAACTCGTTCTTTTTGTCATTTTGAAAAATTGTTTTCAAAAAAAAAAAAATGAAAACGCGTTTTCTTTCAAATTTTGAAAAACTGATTATAATATATATAGTTATTTTACTTATATAACAAAGCAAAATCAATTTCCATTATGGTTAAGGCATTGAAATTCCATGTTGGTGACTCGAGTTTGAATCTCAGTCACCTATCAATTTATTTGAAAAATTTTGTATTTCTTTTGTATTGAATTGCGATGAAACAGAATTGAACTCGTGACCTTTAGAAAATTCGTGACTCTCCCAACTAAGTTATCCCGTTATGGACAAAATTTAGTCGTTTTCCACATCTTGAAGTTTTGGCTTGATTTTAACTGAAAACAGTCAAAACGAATTTTTTTGGCATTTTCCGTTTTCTTTATAAATTTTAAACTCGTTTTTGAAAATTTGTTTCTAAAAATAAGTAAGTAAATGTGTTTTCAGTATTTTCGAAAATTGAAAATGGCTTGAAAACGGTAAAGAGAACATGCCCTAACTTTTTGGCTTAGAGTGGGCACTAGCGCCATTTTTAATGGAAAAAAAGAAAAAAAAATGATGTTGGGGACCGTGTTGCTTTTCTCAAAGAATTGTAGGGACTTGAGCTGCAAATTTTGAATAGTTTTCTACGTTTTTAGTTGTAAAAACCCGGAAGCCACAGGCGGCTGCTGCTGCTGCCATTCTGGAGCTTCTTCCCTTTTTTTCATCATTCTCTCTCTCATTTTTCTTGGTATTTTGGGGATAAAACCTAGAGCAAAAAGAGAATACATCAAGGAAGGTGGAGAAATATTTGGGAAAAGTCAAGCCCAAGCTCAAAAAATGATTTTATCTATAACCTTGTATTTTCTCAATTGTTTTTCTATATTTGTAATGTATTGCTATAAACATTTTCATTTTTATCAATTGTTTAACATGGGCTAAATATTTGGGTTGGGACCTAGCTTTAATTAATTTCACTATTTTCTTTTTAATGTTAAAATGCATATTTCCATGTCTATCTGCTATTGTGTTTCTTGCATTTTCATTTATATGGCCAATTAATGATTATGTTTAATGATTTGTACATCTTTCGATAGATGATTGTGCATTTTAGATCAAATAGTAGAAATCTTATGTTTAAGGGAGAGGTAAAAAATGAGATTTAATTGACAAAAGAAAAAAAAATTGTTATGGTACAATAGTATTTGATATTTAGACTGGTTTGAATTACTTTGTATAAACTTGAATGTGAAACCACTTATTAGTGAAGATCATCACATGACTAGATGTTGAAATTGTCCATTAGGCCCAACTGAACAAAAGTGGGATAAGAAATGAGGAAATTGAGAGCAACATTTAAATTTACACCAAATGAAAGATAATAAATATCTACTTGAGGAGTGTGAATCTTACGAGTGGAAAATGAAATATTTGACCACTAAGGGTCGGATTTGAACTAATTAAGTGATTTTGCACACTCATACACACATCGATCGAACATTGGATAAGTTTAAATTATTTTTGCTAGAATTATTTGAAGTATATTTGTGAATTGATTATACAATTTTACAGGCATGAATATTTTGCAAGCTATTTAATGTGTTGATAATTATCACGTGTTGCTTGATTGTGTTGTAGATAATCTTACTTGGGACGAGCAAGAACGTTTGGGAGTGTGATAAGTGTGTTTTTGTATACTTATTTAACACATAAATAAACTTAAATATTGATTAAATGAACAAATTTTTACTCATAATTATATAATTATTGCTTCTATAGGTAAAACACACCCAAGGAAATAGAACAACGCAAAAAGAAGTGAAAAGGGACAAAAAAGTACAAAATTTGTGAGGTTGGGGACCAAACTGCACAAGTCAAAAAGTTGAAGGACCTTGGGTTGCAATTTTTGGAGGGCATGATTTATATGAAATTCAAATTGAGGACTGAATTGTAGTAAACTAAAGTTTAGGGAATATACATGCAAATTGCTAGAAAACTTGCTTGAAAAAATTAGAAGAAATCAAATGTTAAAGCAAACTTTTTGGCAGAGAGTTGGCGCGGTGCCTAGGCGCCATTTTTAGTTGAAAAAAAAAAAAAGAAATTAGTATCGTGTTGCTTTTCTTCGAGAATACTAGGGATTTGAGCTGCAAATTTTGGATAGTTTTCTAGGTTTTTAACTGAAAAAGCTGGGCAGCCACATGCTGCTGCATCTTCCATTTTGGAGCTTTTTCCTTTTTTCTTTTTTTCTTTCTTTTTCATTTTCTCTTTCATTTTCCTTTCAATTTTTTGGGTATTGGGGGGAAATCTAGAGCGAAAGGAGAATACATAAAGGAAGGTAGAGAAATATTTCTGGAAAAGTTAAGACCAAGCTGAAACAAGAGTTTTATCTATAATTTTGTATTTTCTCAATTATTTTGCCATATTTGTAATGTATTGCTACAAATATTCTCATTTTTATCAATTGTTTAACATGAGCTAAATATTTATATTAAGATTTATGGTAGTTTCTTGACCTAGCTTTAATTAATTTCATTATTTGTTTTTAATGTTAAAATGCTTATTTCCATGTGTATCTACTATTGTATTTGTTACATTTTCATTTATGTGGCCAATATGTAATTATGTTTAGTGATTTATATATTGTTCGAAAGAAGATTGTGCATTTTAGATCAAATATTAGAAACTTTATGTTCGTGTAGGGGATAAAAATATACATCTAGCTCTAGGTGACCCATTGAGCTATGTTCATAAAGATTAATGCAGTTATTTGATTTTAATCAACATAGAGATATAGTACGTTAAACCAATCAATTAGAGTTAATTTCGCTTTAGAGAGTTAATTAACTAAACTTGAAAAATCGGATCTAACGTTGTAAATGAGTAATTTGTTAATTGATTTGTCGAGAAATTAATTAGAAGACGATTAAATGAAACCATGAATCATAATCATGTCTTCCTCCGAAATTTTCAAGTATTTACGTTTTCTTATTTTGTAGATTCTTAGTTTCAAAATCAAAATCTTTATTGTATGTTTTTATTGTTAGAATTATATTGATTAAAGTTGTGTAATTTGAAGTAAACATTTTTCGAGAGATCGACAACTCAGATTCAAAAAGTCCATTTTATTACTTGAATATGACTCGTGCACTTGCGATTTGCACTTTTATAATGAACAATAACATTTATATTTTAAGATAGAATTCAAGATCCAATAATGAATTACATATGACATATTAGGGACATGCAATCAGTAGTGCGTCATGTTACCTGCTTCATATATTCAACCACGCCAACCGCATTTCCCTTTCGATCAGGAATGGAAAACTGCTCGTCTAAATTTTTATGAAATATATTTATTTATAAAATCAATTAGTTTGCATTCAATTTCAAATTTTTTGTTATTTTTTTTTGTTTGAAACTTAAATGTAAATAATTTAAAATGCATATTGTAATATTAGTGAAATTAATATAGCTAAAAATAGTAAACCTGAAATAAAAATTATTCTCAAAAATCTAAGACATGACAAGGCAACAAGATCAAGCCTTTTTTTAAGCCTGAGTAGAATAGGCATAAAAAAATGTTATCTTATTTAAAATTATTTTAACAATTTCAAGATTATTAAATATATAAACTAATACCTACATAACAACTAAAATCATTAATTTAATTACTTAGCCCCGTTTGGCTCCCACTAAATTATAATTTATTTTTTTCTTTTTTCTTATCAACCACATATTTTTTAATAAAATAATATTACATACAAACCCAAAAATATTTCCTCATTTTTTTAACCACACATTATCTAAAAAATTATTATTTCTCTCTTTATAATATGGAATGGGGGCCAATAATTCTTATAAATTTTATCAAATTATTTAGATTCACTTTACAAAAATGTTGAGAACGCAATAACTCATCACAATCTTGTGTCATAAATTTGCAACAGATTCAAAGGCTCGTCACAGCAACTTAATGAAACACATCGAGGTCTTTATTTTAAAAACAAGTCTTACAAGGAAATAAACATTGAAGAGCCATGGTTTGCAACTGAACTTAGCTCACAGAAATCAAATTAATATATGAATTCACAACTATCCGAGCCTAAAGAATTCACATTATGTCCTTGAGACAATTTCTGTTTCCCATCATTCTTATGGAGGCAATACCAAAATCAAGTAGAAACCAAATAAATTTTTCCTTTACTATGGAAAGTTGACACGAACATTGGTATGGAAATTTTACACAACTAGAAGCGAGATCAAAATTTGATTGTGTAAAAATGGCTTTATGAAATGAATCAATGATGTATAACTTTTAAAATAGAAGAATATTATTGCGTGAAAATATAAAAGGAAACACCAATTAGAAGAAAGTATGCAACTCTTTTGTCACAGGTCTTTTAAATCGTAACACAACATTGACAAAGGTCTTTACATTAACAGTCATATGCTGATATTCATTTATTCAAATCAAAGGACACAACCATAATTTTAAATTTAAAGACACAACTAGACAATTTCTTTATTCAAACAAGAACAAACGGATTATAGGTTCAAGAGTAATAGATATTCTAGCTACATTTTCGATTGGACCGCGCACTCCTCATAATTTCCACAACATTGTATTCTTCCGGAAAGCTAAATGCTCAAGTTCCTGCAACCACAATACTGGTAATCAAAAGTCACAAGAATAAAAGTTTCAAAAATATTTTGACATCATTCTGAAGTATGGAAAATGAAGAACAGATGAGATAAGTAAAATACAAAAAAATGTTTGGTCTGTATTATTCAGTTTCTGGTAGAATACATACCCTGAAGCTCACAGAAGAAAATAACTCTTCTATTATTTGACATGTAAGCCTACATAGCAGAAAACTTGAAAAGCGTTTTGATTATATGAGGTTTCCTTAAATCGGTTTCCCATGTTTACACGGTTTCCTTAAATCAAATTCGCCGCTTCACCGGAGTGTACGAGGTTTTGATTGGTGTTCGATTCCTAGGATACAATCGGTTGTCGGTTCCTGCTGTACTACGTTAACCGCCTACGAACTAGCTGTGTTTTTCTCTATCTCTCAAAGAATTCAGAAAGAGGAAAATTTTAGACAGGAAGGAAACTTGTTGCTGGAAGCTTGTTTCTCACTTGTTTTCCTTCCAACCGAGAGATCCTCTATTTATAGAGGAAGAGAGTGATTATTAATTTCTGAAACTGATATCCATAAATTCTGAAATTGAAGTGGAACGAATGAAACTGATTTCCATTCAATTTCTGAAACTGAAGATGAACGACAGCAGAGGAACGACTGAAGAAGGAAGGTTGAAACTAATTTTCATTCATTTTCCAACAATCCCTCACATGAATAAATTTTTTGGAAAACCAGAGAAAGATAGAGTGGAACGAATCAATCCTGCATAGGATACGTAGCATTTAGTTTTGAACATTCCCTTGTGAAATCTATCGGGAATTACTAGCAAACCAGTGGATCTGATGCTTTGAACTGTTTTGCCATTTGTGTAAACCAAGACAGTAGATCTCATACAGGACCATTCTAGACACAACGTAGTTCTCAATTTTGTGTTCGTTTTGGCCATGAACACGTCACCTGGTTCTGTAAGTGTTTGTTCAAGGATGTAGCCTTCCCAATCCTTATAGAAGCGGCCCCACTTCACACTCACATAGGTGACCTCTTAACTCAGCATTTCACAATAACGCTTAAGAGTCATTAAAAGCGTAGCTTAACCCGCATGTTTCAATCACTATGAACACCATCGGAATTAGTAGAAGGAGAACTTTCTCAGTGATTTACACAGATATACATGGTTTAGTTGTCCCTTTGAACCTAGATCTTGGGGATCTCCATTCAACTAGGTTGGATTTCTACCATGATACCTTTCAACGTCGTCATAGGCTGCAAGCCCATTCCCTTCGATGCTTTTTCAACTAGCTCTCGAGTAAACCCTTTGGTTAGCGGATCCGTAATATTATCCTTTGACTTCACGTAGTCCAGAGTTATAATACCTTATGAGAGTAGTTGTCGAATGGTATTATGTCGTCTTCGAATATGTCGAGACTTACCATTATACATATTGCTCTGTCCCATGCCAATTGCTGATTGATTATCACAATAAACACAAATTGCAGGCACAGGCTTTGACCATCTTGGAATATCCTCAACAAACTGGCGAAGCCACTCTGTTTCTTCAGTTGTAGATCTTGCGATGCAAGTTTGTTTGGACGATTTCCAAGAGACAGCTGCACCACCAAGAATGAAGACATATCCACTAGTAGATTTTGAATCTGACATATCTGATATCAAATTTACATCAGCATACCCTTCGATTACTGCAGGGTATCTAGAATAATGCAGTCCAAATTCACGAGTGTACCTCAAATAATGTAACACCCTGAAAATGGCTCTCCAGTGGATAGCACTTGGGTTACTCGTGTAGCGACTCAATTTGCTAACTGAGTATGCTATATCCGGTCTCGTACAAGTCATTAAATACATTAAACTCCCAATTATTCGAGAATATTCTAACTGTGACACAACATCACCAGTGTTCTTAGATAAGTGGAGACTCAAATCTACTGGAGTCCTGGCCACAGTGGTATCTAACTTGTTGAACTTGTCTAGTATCTTATCAATGTAATGACACTGAGATAACACAAGTCCATTCGGTGTTCGAGTGATTTTTACTCCCAAAATGACATCCGCGAGACCCATATCTTTCAGGTCAAACTTTGAGTTTAACATATTCTTAGTGGCTTTGATAATCTTATCAGAGCTGCCGATAATGAGCATGTCATCGACGTACAGACACAATATGACATATTCATCATTAACGTCCTTGACATATACACACTTGTCGCACTCGTTGATTCTAAAACCACTAGAAAGCATAGCATTATCAAATTTCTCATTCCATTACTTTGGTGCTTGCTTTAAACCATAAAGCGATATAACCAGTTTACAGACTTTCCTTTCTTGACCTGGAGCCAAAAACCCCTCTGGTTGCTCCATGTAGATTTCTTCATTCAAATCTCCATTTAGGAAAGTTGTTTTTACATCTGTCTATGTATTTCTAGATTTCGCAAGGCTGCAATAACAATTATCATCTGGATAGAAGTTATTTTCAACACAGAAGAATAAGTGTCAAAGTAATCTAAGCCTTCTTTTTGCTTATACCCTTTGATTACTAGCTGAGCTTTATATTTATCAATGGAACCATCCGCTTTCATCTTCTTCTTGAAGATCCACTTGTAGCCCAAAGGCTTACAGCCCGGTTGAAGATCTACTAATTCTCAGGTATGATTTGTAGGATATAATCGATTTCACTCTTGATGGCTTCTTTCCATAGATGACCATCTGGACAAGATATAGGTTCTTTATAGCTTTGAGGATCATTCTCCATCAAATATGTGAGAAAATCAGGGTCAAACGTTTTAGAAGTTTTGGTCCTTTTGCTCCGTCTAGCCTTATCCTCACCTTCTTCAACTGAATTTTTACTGCTGCCAGAAACAGAAGATTCCATAGTCCGTTTAATGGGAGTTAACTGTTTAGGAGATTTACAAGAAAATATATTCTCAAAGAATTGTGTACTACTATTTTGTGTATAACCAATGAACACACAGTTAATTATCTTAGGTCCAATCTTGACCTTCTTAGGAGGAGGCACCGCGACCTTCGTAAGAACCCCCACATTCGTAAGTATTTATATGAAGGTGTACGACCTGTCCAAAGTTCATACGGAGTCTTATTCATATTCTTTCTTAACACTTTATTCAAAATGTAATGCGCAGAGAGAATAGCTTCTCTCCACATATTTTGTGGTAATCCAGAACTAATCAACATAGCATTCATCATTTCATTTAACATTCGATTCTTACGCTCAACAATTTCGTTCTATTGAGGTGAATAAGGTGTAGTAGTTTAATGAATTATTCCATGTTTAGTACAAAATTCACCAAATGGTGATTCATATTCACCACCACGATCACTTCGTAGTACCTTTATTTTATTACTAAGTTGATTTTCAACTTCATTCTTATAAAGAATGAATTTTTCGATAGTTTCGTCTTTGCTTTTAAGCAAATAAACATAACAATATCTCGTGCTATCGTCGACAAAAGTAATAAAATACTTATTGCCGCCTCTTGTTTGGACTAATTTTAAGTCACACACATCAATGTGGACTAGTCCCAATGGTTCGGTACTTCTTTCAATACTATGAAACGAAGACCTAGTTAGCTTAGCCTCAACGCAGGTTTCACATTTATGATTTAAATCAATTTGAAACCTAGGCAAGTAGTTTAGTTTGCTTAGTTTACGTAATACATTGTAATTTACGTGACCTAATATACCATGCCACAGATTAGGAGACTCAAGCAAGTAAACAGAAGGAGTTTTTTCCTTATTCATAACAGTTGGGATTACAACAATTACATTCAGTTTAAACAGGCCATCAGTCATATAGCATTTCCCAATATAAACTCCTATTTTGGTAATCACCAATTTATCCGCTTCAAAGACCATACGGAAACCATTCTTGCTCAGAAGAGACCCAGAAACCAGATTCTTGCGAATCTCTGGCACGTACAACACATTAGTCAGAGTAAGCTCTCTACCAGAGGTCATTTTCAAAATTACCTTGCCTTTACCAAGCACTTCAGAAGTTGCAAAGTTTCCCATAAACAACTTTTCACCATTTGTAACTGGTGTGAAAGTAGTGAACATGCTCCTGTTGGAGCAAACATGGCAAGTGCCCCCAGTGTCCAGCCACCACTCCTTAGGGTTAGACCCCACCAGGTTAACCTCACTGACCACCGCTGTAAGGTTTTGGTCAGACATGTCAACCAAGAGATGATCTCTCTCATTTCCAACCATATTAGTCTGAGGGCGCTGCTTGTTATCCCTTCGCGGCTGACGGTAATCTGCTGATCGATGGCCAATTTTGTCACAATTGAAGCACTTTCCATTGAACTGGAACTTAGGTTTCTTTCCTACCCCACCGGTAGGCTTCAATTGAAACTCTTTCGTGGTCTGCTTTTTATCTTTCCAATTTTCGTTACCCTGCTTGGCTTTAAAGGAATGACCTTTCTTGATACCAGAACTCTGGCCGTGCTCCAATACATTAGCCTTCTCAGAGTAAGAATATTCTAACTTACGTTCAGCTTTTTTGTTATCCTCCTCAATGCGCAGCTTGATAATTAAATCCTCGAAAGACATCTCTTTTCTCTTATGCTGCAAATAACTTTTGAAAGCCTTCCACTGAGGAGACAGCTTGTGAATAACAGTAGCCACATGTAGAGATTCTGACATAGTCAGACTCTCAGCATGCATTTCTTGCAAGAGCACTTGATACTCCTGCACTTGGCTCACCACTGAACGTGAATCAACCATTTCGAAGTCCATGCACCGACTAGCCAAGAATTTCTTAGACCCAGCATCCTCGGACGTGTACTTCTTTTCTAAGGACTTCCAAAGCTCCTTAGCAGACTTCTTTACCACATACACGTGATATAGAAAATTCTATAGGCCATCCAATACATAGTTGCAACACAAAAATCAGCACTTTTCCATGCATCCCAAGTCGCACGCTTATGCATATCAATGTCGTTTTCAGCCACGACAGGGGCATCCTCGGTGAGAAAACGTGTAAGGCCCAAAGTAGTAAGATAAAAAATTATCTTATTTTGCCATATCTTAAAATCAGTACCAGCAAACTTATCCGGTCGAATTGCATGATTCTCCGAAAATGGAGTCGGAAACGATGGCAAATGAACCGAGGCCGCAGCCTTAGGTACTGGCAAAGGTATTGTGCCAAATTAGATTGCCGAGGCTGCAGCCGAAGGTAAAGTGGGGTTCACTCCAACATAAAGAATCCCACCACCAATTGTCCCATCAACGTGAGGAATTCCATTCGAGGTCTCCATAGGGTTGACAGCAATCATTGAGGGATTTGAAACACCGGTACCGTGTTGCTTTCGTTGTTCATATCGTCATTTCCATGTGACGTCATTTAGCTTTAAAGAACAAGCAACAAATAATTTAGAATACTTATAAACTCGAGATCTAAATTATCTGTTCGAAAAAATAAAATTTTAGAACATATTATTTTGTCAAATTATTAACAACTAAACAATCATTGAAAATGAATTAAAAATCATTACCAATGATTAAAAACAATTATTAAAGGAAAATGTAAACAATAATATACTAATGATGAGGCAATCATGCAAATAATTGTCAAAATTAAATAATCATGCAATCATTACTAATAATTGGATTGACAAAATGATTTTAAAACCATGTTTGTAGATAAAATCATGCAAAACCATATATGAAACCATGCAAAACCACCATTTTTGAAATGCAGAGACCGAACTTCATACATTTTTTTTTCTTTTTCGAGACAATAAACAGAAAGAATTTGATCCACCAAAAGGATTTCGATCTAAGCTTGTTAGTGAATATTGGAGAATCAAATCAAATCAAACCGAAGGCCCGTGTTTACACGGTTTCCTTAAATCGAATTCGCTGTCTAATCGGAGTGTACGAGGTTTTGATCGGTGTTCGATTACCCGGATACAGTCAGTTGTCGGTTCCCGCTGCACTACGTCTACGTCTACATTAACCGTCTACGAACTAGCTGTGTTTTTCTCTATCTCTCAAAGAATTCAGAAAGAGGAAAATTTTAGACGGGAAAGAAACTTGTTGCTGGAAGCTTGTTTCTCACTTGTTTTGCTTTTGACCGAGAGATCCTCTATTTATAGAGGAAGAGAGTGATTATTAATTTCTGAAACTGGTTTCCATAAATTCTGAACTTGAAGTGGAACGGATGAAACTGATTTCCATTCAATTTCTGAAACTGAAGATGAACGGCCGAAGAAGGAAGGTTGAAACTGATGAAGGAGGAAGGTTGAAACTGATTTTTATTCATTTTCCAACATAACTTTCAGTATTGTATTTATCTATGAATATAGAAGTCAAAAAATGAAACATAAGCTCAATATGTTTGCTTTGAACAATCTTCAGATTTTGTTTTCCAGAATGAGAGTGGAGACAGATAAGGACAGAAAATTTTGTTATTATCCTAAATACGCAATAGAAGAGGAAAAATATAGATTGAGAGAAACTGACGGTTAAGAAACTACCTGATCCTGATTTTTTTCAACTTCAATCCATCTATGATATAGCTAATTGTCATTTTTAAATGTGACTGAAGAAACTCGTTCCCTTAATCCATGAGGTAGATCTCGCAATTTCCTGCAGTTTTTAACTGCTAAAATGGAAAGCATAGGCATGGATTTTTTCTGCACCTCCCATATCTCCAAGGAATGCAAAGTCAAAAGTTCCAAACGTTTGAGTTTCTTGAAACTAGCTTTAACACATCTCATTTTCGTTCCAACAAATGCATCGTCTTGCAATACTAGTACCTGCAATTCCGGGAGCTCGTCCAAAGTTTTCATAGGGTCTTCCTTAAGTTGAGAGCCTATCAAGACCATCTCAGTCAGGCTTGAAGTGATTTTATTGTGTGGTGGTATTTGTCCAAGATGCCCATCTATATGCAGGGTATGAAGAATCTGCCAACTGAGTAGTTTTCTAAAAACTGAATGCCTCTCTTCTGTATAGCAGTCAAATTTTCTGACCTTAATGGAGACACTTGTATTCTCTGAAGTCATGTCCATGAGACGGACAATCTCCATAAGATCCTCCAAAATCCCTTCAACAGTTGTAGACAGGTGTCGTAGCCTCGTCATTTTAAAAAGATCAGCAACATTACACACCCCAGGGTCAAAGTTCTCAAGTATCTCAAGTTCTTTCAAACTTCCCAAATACAGTTTATCGTTATTAGGCGTCTGAAACTCGAGCGGAAGATATAGATACACAAGTTTTACCATTTTCCATAGGACATTTGGAATGATTACTTGACCTGAAACTCGTAGATCAAGAATCTCCAAGAATGACAATTTACCTATTGATGATGGCAACACCTTCAGAATACATCCTTTGAAACTCAGATACCTGAGGTAGATTGGCCATGTCATTCCCCTTGGGAGACCTCTCTCCTGAAAGTCAACCCGTTCAAAAGTTAGAACCCTCAGCACTGTGTACCTCTTCAGATTAAACATTCTTGGAGGCCATTGCAACTTCATCTGATGATTACACAGGTTCAAGAGTAAGAGAGACCTAAGATGGTGAACTTTTTCATTTCTTAACTGATCAACAGAAGATCTATCGTCTTCATTGCCTAAATGTAAAGCCATTCTGTGTGCAGGACTTCTAGTCGATGAGAAGGAATCAGAACTTCTCTCATCTAGAACCTTAAAGGAATATTCGTTTCCCTGCCGTAAGCATTGATCTTGCATGGTGTCATGAACACAACAAGACTTGTATTTTCTCAAAGATGGAGTTTCTTCTTCTTCGACCTCAACCATTTTTCTCTGTACCAGATCGCTCAAATATCTTTCTGCTAAATCCATCATAGTTTCATTATTTTGGCAATCATCTCGTGATATCATGCCTTCAGCCATCCATTGAAGATACAAATGCTCCACTTCTATCTTCAAACCCTTTGGAAACAAGCCCAAATAAAGAAAACAAAGCTTCAAGGGATCTGGTAAATCATAAAAAATTAAAGCTGACATCGATTTTTGCAATACGATTTGTTCAACTGGTAGGTCTCTATCGATTAATAACTTGATATCTTCAAGCACCTTGTTCCATTCATTTGATGTACGCTTTGCAGCTAAAACTTCTCTGACTGCAACTATAGCTGATGGCAAGCCCGAGCACAAATTCAATACTTCGTCCATTATATCTTTCCTCCACGAATCATCTTCTACATATGTTATAAATAAATAGTTAAGAAAATCCTAAATATAATTGGGTAATTATGAAATAATCATTTCCATCATTTTGCCTGCATCAGCTCTTAATATACGATAAAAATCATCAATAAACAAAATTCTATCTTCAAGAGAAGCAATTGACTCTACGAAGAGGATAAAAATGATAAAGTTGCTTATTTGCTGTCATATAGACAGTTTTGTTGATTCTTTATTTGATTTAATTCTTCTTCCACTTTACTTCAAAAAATTCTCTAAATGGTAGTATTAGACAAAATTGTCAATATATATTCTACTTCTCAAAAAATAAAGATAAGAAATCAGACTAATTCTTAATTAACTTATTGTGTCAATAAAGAATTGCTCGCCAAAAACTGTTCTGTACCCACAAAAGGTGAAGGAAAATTATTAAATTATATTATCAGATATACAAAACACCAAAATAAGGGTTCTGAACTCTTACGAAGGTTTAGGGAAAAAGTTACATTGGGAAATTGAGTTTTTTGTGAACGCTGTTTGGTATGCACAGGAGAGTGAAATTTTATGTTGTTCATTCTGCAAGATTCATTCTGCAAGACAGACACTTGACTATGTATACACTGAGGGCCAGCAAAATTTTCTGAGAAACTATGGATTTATTTGTTGAAACGCAAGAATTTGGCTTTCAAGACTTCTAAGAGTGGAAAACTTTGACTAATAATCAAACTGGCAAGAAATTAAGGGAGTGTTTGATAGCATGGAAAATGGGTGGAAAAGGAAAACATTTTCCAACTTTTCATGAATTGTGGTGTTTGATGGACAAATTTTGGCATGGAAAATTTGGCTTTTATTTTCCCTAGACGCGCCTAACTCCTTGCGTGAGGTGAATTGATTTTCCCACATTTTAGGTGGGAAAATTAATTCTGGGTCTGACTGATCTTTTTTTTTTTTTTTTTTGGGCAATGGAAACAAATTTCATGACCAAGTGTAAAAAAAAATTTCACTTTCATGGACAATTTTGATGCAAACGAAGGCCAAACGACAACTAAACTTTGATAAAAAAAATGATTTTTTAGGAAACAATTTTTTTTTTTCGTTTTTTTTTTTTTTTTACTTTTTCGCAATGGAAACAAATTTTATAACCAATTGTGAAAAAAATATCACTTTAATGAACAATTTTCATGTAAAACAAAGTCAAACGAATAGAAAATTTAAAAATTTTCCGGGTGGAAAATTATACCAATCAAACACACTTGAAATCATTTTCCCTACAAAATATTTTCTAAACAAATCTTTTCCCTGTAAAATATTTTCTTTCCACCCATTTTCCACCATTGCAATCAAACGCACCCTAAGTGTATAAAAACTGATAATGGGCTAGCATATGTGATAAGGTATTTTACACTTATTTGGACCTAAAAATATAGACATTTAATGGTTATTTGATTAATTATAGTTTAATTTATTGTATATTTCTTTTATTAGGCAAAATTCAATGATTGGAAGCAAAATTGAAAGAAAAACAGAAAAATAGCGAAAAATGACGAAATCAAAAGTACAGACTACATTGCACACTCTCAATAGTTGATTCGGATTTAAGATGGACAATTGGAGATTGCTTGGGGTCCAGTTGAATGCAATTAGAAGTTAAAGGATCCAAATGCAAGAAGAATGGACTCAATCCAAACAGAGGATAAAAATCAAGGACTGAATTGCCCATTGGTAAAAAAAAATCACTCGCGCATGTGGGAACTTGGCTGGCGTGCCCGCACTACCGATTGAAAAACTCCCGAGAGCAAACCAAGTCTATGCACGGGCATGCCGTGTAAAAATTGAGTGACGGAGGACTCAATGTGCAAATTACCTGTTTGTGTCAGAATTCTTATTCCATTCAATTTTGGTCATGATTTCAACCCTATTTTAGACTTCTATAAATATGGGGCAGCAGAATACATCAAGAGGAACCTCTTCTACTCCATTAATCATTTGCTGTCATCAATTCAAAATCAATTCTTCCAATTAAACATGATTTCTTGTAAATTTGTAATGAGATGCTAGGGTTTCAGTTACTAAGACATGAATGAACTCTTATTATAATGTTTTAATATAAATTCGATAATTTGGCGTTTAATATATATTAATTTTTGTATGATTGTTGTAGGATTTAATGAAGCAATTACTTGATCACAATTGGATTGATTGTGAATTTTATTGATTTTGAAAGAAACAATGTGATAGATAGCACGTTAACAACGATTGTAAAGTCCGATAGATAATAGAGATATACATTTATGTTTTGCATGATTTTTATAAATGTTCTAGTGTTTTTAATGCATGTTTTCATGCTCACATGTTTCATAGATATATAGGAATGTCACATAAGATGATAAATTTAACTAACTTAGAAATATTGATCGACAAGAATGAGCACATATTGTCATGTTATTAAATTGAATTGATACGAATTAATAAGGGAGACTCAAGTTCTTAGTAACTATCCAATCTAAATTTACAAAACCTTCATAACTTGCTCACTAGAATTTGTTAGTTTAACTAGATTACTTAATATAAATCATTCAAACAAATAAGGCTATTCGATTGGAGTTAAAATTGATTGACAATAGGTTAAGTATATAGTCCTTGTGGGATGATACTTTATTACTTATTCGCGATAGAGTACATTTGTAGAAAATTAAACGATCAATGTCCAGTTCGAACAATTTTGCAAGGAAAAAGGGTTAGAAAAGCTCCTAACAAAATCACATGACAGAGAATGAATAGAACTAATTTGAGGAGTTACTTACATGTTACCTAATGTAAAATTACCTACAACGGCACATGTTAAATTCTCATCAACTCAGTATCCTGTACTTTAAGAGGTAGATTATTATGTAAGTCACGTTCCTTTCATTAATGGAACATGAATTTTGATGCACTCCGTCTTTTTCTCAATGCCAGACAACAAATTCAAAAAGTTTGGTTTATGGCTACTTGTGGAAAAAGCCATTGGAAGGCGCTTAAATAGGTCTTTCGGTACTTGAAGGATACACACAAAATTGGTATAGTGTACAGCGAAACGATTTGATATGAAGTATTATAGATACAATGACTAGTAGTATTTCATCTATCATCAATCATTTTACTCATAATGTACATGTCGACTAACATTAACTCTATTATAGATGTGAAGGTTTCACACCTCGTAAGATAAAAAATCTGATCAAGGAAAGCCTAGAATAGAGGGTAAGGCAGATAATCCTGGTCCAACAAAAAAGTAGTTGTGGAAGATGGTGAATATAACGGAACTCAGATTTGGACGAATATTAATTGTGGAAGAGAAACTTACCGTCAGGGTCCCCCAAGAATGCTGTCTTCTGAAATAACTTCTCAGAGTCAGTTCTGCTTAAAGGCCACATCACATGAACATGTCCATCATCTGCATACACACGATTAGCTACTTCGTTTAACCGAGTTGTCAACATTAGTTTGCTACCCTTTTGATTCTTTGGAAAAATTCCACGCAAGAAATTCCAATCATTCAGTGACCGGATGTCATCCAAAACAAACAAGTAACTCTCATCTTTTGCATATTTGTCAAAATGTTCTGCCAGTGCTTCACGTGTTAGTCCTGGGTGCTTTATTCTCTTTCTCCCTTCGGGAAGTTGTTCTAAAATACTTCCAAGGACTTCAAATTTCTGGCCAATTTCTACCGCAGAACAAATGTAAAATTGGGACTGAACAGAGGGGTCATCATATAACTTACGGGCAAGTGCGGTCTTACCTATTCCACCACAGCCGTATATGCAAATAACTCCATCTTTGCCATCAAGCAGAACAGATTTTAGATTTTTTACTTGGTCATCCATCCCAACGATATGGTTTTCTCGAGAGTCGTCAGAGATGCTTTTCCTCAACTTTTGTCGGGTCTCAGTTTCTGGATCTGTTATCTTAGTGTCTTCTAATATAAATAAACCCCTAATGGTTAACATTATCTGCATATTAATTCCTTTAATCTCTAAATCAACCATCCGGAAGGATTTGAAATCATCAATGAATTTTCTAATTATGCTTCTGCCTCTTCTGGGTTTCACCACGTTGAAATAAACTTCAAGGACATTCTGAAGTCTAGAAACAAGGTCTCTGACCTCTCTTTCCTGGTAATGTACACTTGACGCCGTTCTTTTTCTCGCATCTAGATATTTTAATAAAGGGAGCCACAGATTTAGCTTCTCTTGTACATCCTTTATTCTTTTCTCTATATCAGGAACTAAATTTGTTCGAAATTCTTGTAACGAAACCGCCTTTATGTTCTTTTCTAAATTGATCAATGTTTCAACCATTTTCTTTCTCACAGCAAGGACCAGCAAGAGATTCTGAAACTTTAGTCAGATATTTCTCGATAGTGTAAAGTAACATTCCTCGTCATTGCATCGCACTTGCATGCATCCCAACTCAGAGAAACTGTAATAAATCAATTTGCACCTGTCACAAGAAAGAAAATGTTTATCCCGTCAACCAATTGTCATCTGGTCTATAAGTAGTTCCAAACTAATCTCTTTTGACAAAATCTATAAATTCATTAATCCAACTAGAGATATCAAAAATTGGAGAAACAAAGGATGTGGGCTACTTTGTTCCTCCCGTGGGAATAGAAAGAATAAAGCAACAAGACCAAAATTAAAATCACCAAGTAGTACTACAATACCACAATTTCATCCACTTTTTATTTGTATACATTTTGATCCCAAATTGTAATGCTCTTTCCTAGAAAATTCATTCAAGGAATAGTCAAATTGATACAAGAAGGAACTTTTCGATAATAGTTGGTTTAAATATGCTACAAGGAGATAAGCGATTCAATATTCAGTTCAGATAATCAGCACATGTTCAAAAAAAAAAAAAATGTTAGATTTTATAGATATTTCAAATGGCCCGCATGCTGCTCCAAATTCTCAACCACACAACTCATATCACCACCAAATACTTGCAGATATTATCTAAAATTCATTTAAATCTCCTTAACTTTCTGTATTTATAATTTAATTCTTCTCGTTTTCACCAACAAATTTTTGCGATGGTATACCAATGCTATTGTAACTGATATCGAACCACAAAAAGGGATTTTTGTCATAAAAGCTACTAACGTACAGCTTCATTTGAATTTTAGTTTACTGAGAAATTAAATCCATAACTAATCTGCACATGGCATATGAGCATGAGTACACTTACTTGGAGATGGCAACATAGAATCTCTGTTCAGTGCCTCCTCCTAGATGCAATCAGTCGTAAGGTTGCACAGTTCTGACTCGAATGAATGAAATTTTGTCCTAGAAGTCTTCACTGAAATAGGCTGCCCATGTGGATGCCAATTATTTTTATTTTCTGGTTGACAGCAAGGACTAACTTGTCGTCTTCTTCTTTTCTATTTTCTTTTTTCTCCATTCACCAGAACCTCTTTCCGGGTATTTTCAAAATTGGCATGATTAAATCTCCTAATTTTCAATTTGAATTTTTAACAATTAAATATATTTTCATAATGGCATTTTGAATTATAAAAGACAAAGATACCTTTAAGTAACAGTACAATTACAAAAATGTATTTTTATCTAAAAGACAATACTACTATTTTAGTTAACAAGTAAAATCAAGCACTTACCACTTAAAATTTTAAAATCAGCTAACTTTTCTTATTTATTTATTCCAACGCAATTAAAAACTCTCTCATTTTTCATTTGTTTCAACATCAAAATCACATAAATTGATCAAACATTGAATAAGAAATTTTTTTAAAGTCTATCATTTCGAATCGTTAAGTATATTTATGTATGTTTAATTTCGTTTTCGTTAAAATTAGCATACGTTTTTAATCAATAAATCTTATTTTGACATAGTAATACATGTAGATAAATTTATTTAACAGATCTATAACTTTTTTTAGAATAAATAAGAAAAAATTTATCTGCATATATAATGGTCGTAACAACCGGCTCAGGAAGATAAACTCCTCAAGACTGTAGAGGTTGCGAGGAAGTTGAATGTGGAACCACTGGATAGTTGCTCTAGGGTTTCAGCAAAGAAACTCATTTTTGAATTTTTTTGGTGGAGTAAAGAAATTGAGGGTTTCAGCAAACAGGTTCCAGGTGCGGTAGGACACAACCAGCAAGTAGAGGTGTCAAGACGGACGGGCCGACCATGACCCGTGAAAATCGGGCCATGAAAACCGGGACCGCGGGCCGACCCGTGACCCGTGCAGGCGGTTCACGGGCCAATGAGGTGTAACCCGCGGGCTTCGCGGGTTGCACCCCCCACGGGCCGCGGTTAACCCGCGGCCCGTAAAAAAAAATTGAAAAAAAAAATAAAACAAAAATTAAAAAAAAGGGGGGGGGGGGAGGGGGAGAGAGAGAGCCAAACAAAAAAAATTGAAAAAATAAAAATAAAAAAAATTCAAAAAAAAGGGGGGGAGAATTTAATTGTGCAAGATGGTTTGAAATTAATAGCACCACAAATAAGTATAATTAGAGAATCTATTAATTATATTTCTTGTTTAGATTCTAGACAACAAGAATTTGCAAAAATTTGTAAAAATCTTGGATTGAGAAGAAGATGAAGTGGATAAATTAGACATGCATTTTGATGTAGTTGTTATTTGTTTAAGTTAAATTTAAGTTTGTAAAGTTATAAATAATTCATGTAACGTTAAATTTGAATTCTATGTAAAAATTTCTTGATATAATTATGAATTTATCATTTTATTCAATTCTTAATTTACATTTAACAAAAAAAAAATATTTTTTTGCTATAAATATGAACAATTCTATATTTTTATAATTTTATTTATACAATTATACGGGCCAAACCGGAACGAACCGCGACCCGCGCGACCCGTGACCCGCATGGGCTCGACCTGGATGGGTCAGCGGGCGGGCCTGGGTTGTAGTCCAAAATTGTGGGCCGACTCGTAACCGGCCCGGAACCTGCAGCGGGCGGACTTTTTTTCACGCGGGCCGTTACCGGGCTCACATGTTGGCGGGCCGACCCGGCCCTGACCACCCGAATTGACACCTCTACCAGCAAGCCATTCCCTCAACCTGGAGGGAAAATGTGCAATAATAGAGGGGAAAATGTGTAATTTCAAAATTGCCCTTGACAATTAGGTGGAAATTATAATTCTTTTTTTTTTTTTAATTTCTAGGATCAATTAACAATTTTGGTGGTCAAACAGACGGAAATCGTCAATGTAGACTGGAGCTGCGATTTTTTAAAGGTTTGGTACTATGGGTAAGTACAAATGAAAGGTTTGAAAAAAGTCTATAACTAATTGAAATATTTGGTACCTTGGCTGCAATTTTCCCATCAGTCTTATGCTAATTGATATCGAACCACACAGGGATTTTTGTCATAAAAGCCACTAATGTACAGCTTCATCTGAATTTTTGTTTACTGAGAAATTAAATCCGTAACTAATCTGCTTATGGCATGAGCGCACTTACCTAGAGACTGGAAACATATAATATCCGGTCAGTGCCTCCTCCTATATGCAAAGTTCTGAGTTCTGACTCGTATGAATCAAATTTTGTCGTAAAAGTCTTCACTTAAATAGGCTGGCCATATGAATGCCAAATTACTTTGGTTTTCTGGTTGACTACCAAGTCGTCGCTTCGTCTGCTTCTTCTTATTTTCCGATTCACGAGAATCTGTTTCTTAAAATACACGTCCATGTCAGTAATAACAAGTTGGCAGTTGCATACCTAACTTGAAGATTAACATGTACACGTTACCCTTCAAATGGGGAAAAAAAAAAAAATTCTAATGCTTAATCGTGGATAACTGAAATTATTCTGCTATGAAAGTTAATTAGATATTTGATTCAAAACTCACTCCATAATATAATGATAAACCAAATACATAAATATGAATTAAAACATGAACAGATTTCAGTTGTATCTATATAAATCAAATTTGTAAGGTACAATAATTTTATTTATTTGTTATTAAGTAATACTCTCCTTCACCCACCTTTTTATCTTTTGGATAGACACGACGATGTCTAATTGTCCATTTGGCATGTGTGACTTGTCAGATATATTGGATTATATGGGATTTTCCCATTCTCTCATCCAAACGAGATATCATTTGTTTCGCCCAAGAAAGATAAATTGATTCATCAAAAATTTGGAGCGTGAAGCGCAATTAGATCCATTGTTTGGGGGATTCACATTAATGTTATCGATTAGAATAATTTATGATTGACTTGGTTGGAGTAAAAAAATAAGTAGACAGGCTCTGTTTAGGGGGGAAAAAACCCAATTGGTACGGTAATACATCTATGATTACTACTTATACCATAAATGATTCATGTATTGTATTTGTAAAGAGATACCATTTGTCAAACACGGAAATCTCAAACTAAATATTTGGTGAAATATATGAAATGAATTGAAAAATAAAATAATAAAGAAAGAAAGTTGTAACAAAAAGAAATGGTAATGGGAAGACCATGCCTTTTGAAAAGTCAAAATGAATTTTTAAGATCTAAAAGTTGTTTTTCAATTTATTTGACTAATTTTATGAAATTGATTTTTCTAGATAAAAGAATTTTTAGAGAAAGCCAATTAAAAACTCTTTTAAAAATTAATTTTCAAATAAAAATTAAAATAATTTCTTCTAAAGCTGTTTTAGAAGAAACAAAATCACAAGTAAAATTCGTGCTTTAAATGAATATTAAGACTTTCAAATTCACCCATTTCCACAAAGACCTCGTTTATGTCACCAACTAATTTTATAATAATTGTGGACACCTAACTCCTATAATATGACACCTATAATTAATATGATAATGGCCGTTGTCATTTTCTATAGCCCAATGTCACCAACTAATTTTATAATATTAATTGTCAACACCTAACTCTCAAATTCACCCATTTAATACCTAACTGATTTGTTTTTGTCACCAACTAATTTTATAATAATATTAATTGTGGACACGGACACCTAGTGGTGGCAAATGAGTCGAGCGGCTCGTCGGCTCGTACTGTTCACGCCCACGAGCCGCTCGGGCTCGTAAAAAAACGAGCCCGAGCACGAGCCGAGCGGGCTCATGGGCTAGACGAGCCGAGCCCGCTCGGCTCGTCACTGTTCAAGAGCGGCTCGGCGAGCGGCTCACCGAGCCGCTCGTGAGACGAGCCCACCCAAGTAAAAAAAAAAAAAAATTAAATTAAATTAAATTGTGACCAGAACGGTCACTGAACCAGTGACCGTTTGGTCACTTTTTTTGAAAAAAATTTTTTTTTTTTTTTTCTACTTTTCACCAATTCTTCTCCTATAAATACCCAACCCATTACAACATTTTTTTCCCACCAAACTTTCATTCTATACTCTCTACTCTACAATTTACAATTTACAAATCATTATCAATAATTCTATAATTCTCTTCTACATTTTTTTACATTATTATCTTCATTTTACAAATTCACATTTCTACATTCTATTTCAACAATTCACAAATGGATCCACGAGCATTTGTTGAAAACTTGTTCGGTATGGAAGGTGAAACACCTGCCCAAAATCAATTTGTGAATGAATTTGCCGGTCTCAACCAACTACCAATTCCAGAAGACATTGACGATTTCGACGTTCGTGAAGGCGATGCCGATCCGATTGATTTGGATGACGTTGATGTTGATCCCAGTGTTCCTATTGATTTGGAACAAGATGAAGAACTCGCACTAAATATTCCCGTTGCAAGAGGGAAGAGAAAGGGGAAGAAGGTGCAAAATGTTGGGACCATTTCAAATTGGTTAACACCGGTCGTGTGATCGATGGAGTTCCAGAAAATAAAGCGGTATGTAAATACCGTCAACAACGATCGGCATGGCAAAAAAATTGGAACCACTCACCTCAACCGTCATTACAAAGCATGTGCGGCCAAACATGGGCTTCTTGAACGTGGACAAACGCAACTACGCTTTGGTACTAGTAGAGACGGTGCTACTACTTCGCCACTTTCTACGTGGATGTATTCGGAGGAGGAAGCACGAAAGGGAATGGTGAAGTTCGTTGCCGCGCGGAGCTGCCACTAGCAATAGTGGACAACGAACATTTCGTAAACTACGTCAAACAATATCTTCAACCAAGGTACGTTGGGGTAAGTCGAAATACTCTTCGTTCTAATACAATTGAATATTTTCTTAATGCAAAGCGATTATTGATTGGGGATTTAGAAAAATACGGGGGTGTCATATCTTTAACTTCGAATTTATGGGAAGGGATTAATAAGAGAGGTTATATAGCTGCAACTGCACACTATATAGACCCACTTTGGGTTATGCATAAAAAAATTATTGCTTTTAAAATAGTTGAGTATCCTCATAATGCTAACACTATATTTAATGCAATTATGTTAATAATTAAAGAATATAAATGCGAGAGTAAAATTCGTTCTTTTACTTTTGACAATGCTTGTAGAATAAAGTAGTTATCGATAAATTGCATAGAGTACTTCAACCCGATTTTGGTGGTTATTTATTCCATATTCGATGTGTGTGCCATATTTTTAATTTAATTGTACAAGACGGTTTAAAACATGTGAAGGACGAAATTAGTCGAATTAGGAATGCACTTACGTATATCACGATTACACCTAGTAGAAAACAATCATTTGAAAAATTTTGTGAACAAACTGGGAACTCTAATACAAAAACTTTTATTACTGACGTAGGTCATAGGTAGAATTCAACTTACTTATTATTAAAATCATGTGAAGGTTTTGAACCGTTTATCACTGAATTTTATAACAATAGGCATATTAGAGACGATTTACGATGATATCTTAAATGAATCCGATTGGAATACGGTTTTTAAAATTAAGAAATTTTTGGAAAGTTTTTATACGTCTACGAATATATTATGCAGGTGTTTATTATCCAACTAGTTGCATGGTTCTTGAACGTCTTTATATAACTGCTAGGGCTTTTAATAGATATCAAAATGACCCTGATTTGCATGCGGTTATATATGCTATGGAATTAAAATTTAGAAAATATTGGGAAGAATTACCTATGTTATTTCCTTTAGCATGCGTCATGGACCCCCGATATAATTTATCGGGTACTAAATTTATAATTGACCAAATTTCAAATGCTTTAACTTTTAATATGCCTATTACTTATAGGAATCTGGAACAAACGTTAACTGAGATGTATGAATTATATGCTTCAAGAATAGGTACACAAGTTACTCGTGTACCTACTCCTCCTCCCACTAATATAAACGATGACGACGCTGAAGTAATTAATTTATTAGAAAACATAGACTCAATTAGATATGATTCAACTACATATGCATATGGTTCCTCTAGTAGTAGTAGTATGTCTTCCACTGCATGTACTCAAACTTCGAGTAGTAGTCCAAATGCGTTGCCATCTGAATTAATTGATTACTTTCGTTATACTATGCCTAGTAACAAATCAGTTAAGAAAAGTTCAGAAGATGTAATCGAATTCTGGCGAAATAATGAACGTCGATGGCCAATTGTTTCTGCAATTGCAAAAGATCTACTAACACCTCCGGTTAGCACTGTAGCTTCGGAGTCTGCTTTTAGTGCAGGGAAGAGGGTTCTCTCTGAAATTCGAAGTCGACTAAAAGAAGATATTTTGGAAGCGTTAATGTGCGTGAAGGATTGGGAAGACGCTAATTATCGAATTCAACATAAATATGCCGAAATTGCATGTAATCAAGTAAGTGATATTTAATTTCAATACATTCATTACAAAATTTTATTTTCATACATTTATAATTTTTTAAAAAAAATTGTACACATAAAAAGTTTTTCGTGTACAATTTTAACTCCGCCTACACGAAATTGAAGTAGCCGGTCCCAAACCCAGATAAAGGAGGAGGGTTTATCTTTTTTTTTTTAAAATAAATATATATTTACTATTTTAAAAATTATAAATGTTTTAACGAGCCCCGATAAATGTTTTGGAAAATATATATTTAAAAAAAATAGAAAAAATAGACTTGTAGTAGTAGCGTTATTTATTTATTAAAAAAAAAAAAAAGGCGAGCCGAGCTTAAGCTCGGCTCGCCGAGCCGCCCGCTTTGGGCGAGCTCGGGAGCGAGCCGAGCTCGCCCAAACGGCAACGAGCCGAGCTCGCGCTCGGCTCGTTGCCGATGAGCCACGAGCTCGGCTCGTGCGAACACGAGCCGAGCTCGTTCATCAATGGGCCGAGCCGGCTCGGCTCGGCCCATTGCCACCACTATGGACACCTAACTCCTATAATATGACACCTATAATTAATATGATAATGACCGTTGTCATTTTCTATAGCCCAATGTGACCAGCTAATCTTATGATATTAATTTGTCAACCTATAATTATTCATTCGTGCTACAGGTCCATCGGACCCTGTACAACTATTATAACTTATAAGAAAAAGGCTCCTTGTACCGGGGGGTGTACAACCCCCCCTACCGGCCCCCCCACATGAGGGGGGGGGGCCCTCATGTGGGGGGGCCGGTAGGGGGGTTGTACACCCACGGTACGAATAGCATCTCTCAACTTATAATTAATATGATAATGATGACACGCAATCATTATTTTCTATAGCCCAAATTAAAAAGAATTATGCTATTTGTACAATGTTTTTGTACAACATTGTTAACAATGTTGGTTATGGAAAAAAAGTATTGGTTGAAATAATGAATTTTTTTTTAAACTGTCAAATGATAACATGCCACGTGACATGTTGTCAACAATGATATCAAAATCATTGTACATCAAGCATTGTTCAATTAAAAATAGAAGACATCGGGAATCTCCGATCAAGACAACTTATGCATGTAAACTTTTCCAATATTTTAATGTCTTCGGCTTATGCAGCAATGTGAACTTTTAAAATGCAAGCCTTTCATGACAAAAATTCGAAAAAAAAAAAAAAGAACCCTATGTTCTAAAGAAATTCAGAAACTATATGGAAACTTTGTATACAAATATCCAGAAATTTTACTAAAAAACCTTAATTACAGGTCTAAATACATATTTGATACTGATCATTCTGATGTTCATTGTACTTTGCTATTCTGTGAATTGAGTTAATAAGTACATATTTCGAGAAGATTTATTATTATTGTTCTCATTTTTACTATTATTTTAGTAAGTTGGGTTAACTTATTCCTACGATCATTGTATTTTGCTATTATGTGACTTGAGTTACATATTTTGAGACATGAGTTAAAGATTTATTAGTATTGTTATTATTTTAGCACCTTGGATTAATGTGTTCATTGTATTTGCCATCGTAAATTGAGTTTATATAAGGATGTATCTCAAGATTGACCTAAAGAATTATCTGTTATAAACTAGAGAGAAAATAGAGGGGTCAATAGATTTGTGTGTATTTTATTGAGATCTAAACCCCAATATATATAAGAAAGAATTAGGGTTGTGAAAAATGCAATAGTTATTGCAACTAGGACTAAAGGATATGATGACCATTCAGTAATAAACATATAATTTAAACACTCCTTAGATGACTCATAACATAATATATGTTTCATTAAAATCTTGTTTGATAAAAAACAGTGTGGCAAAAATATCAAACGAAGGAAAAAAGAATTGTTACTTTTGGAATATTTAATATAAATAATAACTTATTAAAATTTGACAGAAAAGTTTAGTGGGACAAAACCTAAATGAAAGAAAAATAGTACATCTACTCTCCTTAATGTTGATTACTAAAAAATTTTGAGTTGACGCACTCCTATCTCGTGTACCAATTTTTAGATTATAGACGTTGGTAATAGAGATGGAAACATGAATAATGTTGTGAGTACAGGGGGAAAAAAAAGAATTGATATAAAATTTTGAATTTCACTTACATCGGGGTGGGCCCCATGTAATTAAAATATTGGCAAAAGCTCCCACCCCACCCACTGCTGTGCGTATTCTGTTTGGTACAAGAATTTGAATTCTTATACCTATAGCCAGGGACGGACCCAGCAAACCATCCCAACCCGAGTGGAAGTTGACTGGTCAACGTTGACAATCAGCGATAAAAAAAAAAGGGCCAAAATCCAAATCACAACTCAATCAACCTAAAGTAAAAATTCGTAATTTAAAATTTCAAACAATAGTGCAAGTGCAACACATAAATGAGATTATCAGACTGTAGACAATCAGTGATCTAATTTCTCATAATCTCATAAGTCATATGATACAATCTCATTTCAAATTTATGATAAATGAATCAAATGATAACCATCAGCAAAGAAATCAGATTCACTGATTGCAATTAATTTCTCATTCCAAATCAATGCAAAACAGTCAAAGGCAACATCACAAGACAACAAATTCACTGATAACTTATTGCAATTTGCAGAAGAACCAAGTATACATAAAACGACTAAATGGTCCATCAGCAAAGAAATCAGACAATGAGATAAACATAGACTATTTCTGCATATCATTGCACTTAAATTTCGTGATTTAACATCGACTATAACATGACTAAAATAATTCATAAACACTTACGGTTTCAAAATCACCAAAACTCGCGACGGATGGGACTCGAACTGATGGACGGAGTGACGGAAGGGACGGTAGCAGCCTAACGGCAGGCTGGCCGGACTGCTGGTGGTGGTGGCAGGCGGCACTGTAGCCAGGGACGAGCGATTGGGCGAGACTCGGGAATCGAATTGGAAATTGGTGATTTGGGGATAGATTTTGATTTCAATAAGAGGGCCATTGGGCTTATAAATTATATAATTAAGGATTGGGCCCACAACAAATGGCCCAATCCAATTTTTTTTTTTTAAAATAGATTATGGGATGGGCCAAATTGACCCAATTTCACAAAAAAAAAAAAAAAGGTAGAACAGAGAAGATGAACCAGTACAGTCAGAAATTCGAAGCTACCGAAGACCGGGCAAAATTACCAACTGCCCCGGTGGTCCAGCGGAGCCCAGCAAGCGCAGCTGCTCCCCCTGGCCGGTTGTTGGGTCCGTCCATGCCTGTAGCATGGTTCTCGAAACATATAATCTTTGGTCAGGCTGCCTACATGGATGCCGGTTGTGAGGTTGCACAGTTCTGACTCGGATGGATCAAATTTTGTCCTAAAAGTCTTCACTGAAGTAGGCTGCCCACATGGATGCCAATCCTTATTTTTAATTTCTGGTTGAGTACAAAGCCATTTTTTAAAATTCTTTTTGTACTGAAAAGTAACAAGTTGCATACCTAAAACCAAATTTTTTGAAATGAGAAGATCAATAATTTTTTGGAGAATGTGTGGTTAAGAGAAAAGAAATATTTTTGAATTTACGTGTAATATTATTTTATTGAAAAATTTGTGATTGATAAAAAGAGAGAAAAATGAATTATAATTTAATGCGGAATAATGGGAGCCAAATGAGGGCTAAATATAGCATACCTGAACCTTTGAATGTGAAAAAGTCTAATGCTTTACCGTGGCCGTGGGAAATAACCAAAGTCAGTCTCTACCTTCAACTTATAGAATAATTTGTTTTGTTCGTTCACTAATATACCATTATTTAACTTGCCTAATTATAATTAATTTTTCGCATTGAATCTTGAAGTTGTATAAATATAAAGATATATACTTCTTGAAATCATTCAAATACATATACACATTCAATTTCTTTACTATTAGTTGTTGAAAATTAAATAAGGGTAAATTATGAAAGTTTTTGACAAAAATTATTTTTCAATAAAATTAAATAAGATTCTTAATTTGTGTGAAAAATAAAACCAGCCTATATAAATTGGACTGATGAAGTATTCATATTCAAACAATGCTACAATATTTGTCCATGATATTGACTAGATTGTTTCTTTTTGAAGAAGAATTGTTGTGGATTCGAACCATGTTTGTAGTGCTACCTTATATTTTCACTTAAAGTCGTGTTTTCTGGGAAACACGGTTTTATTTAATATGCTGGTTTCTTAATCTGCTGACATCTGTCTTCACTGCTGGCCGTTGAATGAAATCTGATCTGAAGTATAAATAAGTGGAAGTTGACTGTTCACTACACTTTTTCATTCTCACGTTTGAGATTAGGGTTTGAGAGAGAGTTTCGAGAGAGTTCTTTGTACTTAGGGTTTTCGTCTGATTTGTTCAGAGTAAATCTTTTGTTCTCTTGTATGATTTACGAGTGTTAGCCTTAGAATACATGACTTCAAGTATGAAAATCTGTTGGTGAGTGGATTCTGTCTGCTGTAATTGTTGATAGCTTCGATCGGGTGATTCTTGTGTGATTCAACCAAGATCTGTTGAATCCCTGAAGAGATAAGTCTCTAATCTGTATTCTTTGTGTTGAATGAACCCTTTGTAACCTTCGTTGCCAATTTTACGGCAGTATAATACAACCGAGCGTTATCCTTTTGTGGATGCTCAACAGAGGATTAGGTGTATACTGAACCTCTGGGGCTTCGGCCGAAAAATCTCTTGACTTCATTTACTTTTCTACAGATTTACTTTTCTTTTGATTAAAGTTTCTTGTATCTTGACTCTATACTTGTGGGTCTTGGCCTTTCAGTGGTATCAGAGCTTGGACTGAGAGCAAGATACCTGGATCTTTGAAGAAAGTTGCTTGATCTGTTGCAGATCTAAAATTTTTGGAACTGCGATTAAGCAGTATTAAAAGACACTGAGTTGGAAAAATACTCGCTGGGTGAGATCTTTCTAATTCTTAAAAAGTTTTTTTTTTTTAAATTAGACGTTTCTTGATATCTCCCTCGATTTACCATACACAATACCCCCTGGAGACTAATCTTTGTCCAAAGACTCCTGCGAGATCTTGGAAATCTGAGATAAATCCAGTACGGGTGTGTATGAGGAGAATCTTGTAGGAGAAATCACTGAAACATAGCTTGTGTGATCTCTGCTCTGTGTCCCTTATCTGTTTTTGAACTGCATACTACATTTGTGAATCTGATTGACTATTACTTGGTCTTTCTTGTATTGCTTTATAATTTTTGACTCATACCTGTGCATACTGTGTGTCATATTGATATGGCCTTTGCTAAGTTTGAAGTTGCTCAATTTGATGGGAAAATTGATTTTAATATGTAGAGTCAAAAGATGAAAGCCATTTTAATGCAAATGAAGTATGTTAGGGCTTTAGATGGATCTTGGCCACCTGATATGACTACTGTTAAGAAAACTGAACTTGATGAAATTGCTTGGAGTGCTATTTTCTTGTACTTATCTGACAATGTGATAAGAACCACTGGTGAAACAAAAACTGCTACTGAACTTTGGACTAAACTCACAAGTCAGTATGTGACCAAAACCATTCCCAACAAATGTTATTTGTTAAAACAACTCTTTTCTTTTAAAATGGATCCCTCTGTTGATTTGGATGACAATCTGAATAGGTTTACAAAATTGACCCAAGACCTTGCCAACTGTGATGAGAAACTCTCAAAAGATCAACTGACTGTGGTCCTGTTAAACTCCATTAGTGATAGATATAGAGACATTAAGATTGCTTTAGAATATGAAAGGGAAGACCTGACCATTGATGTAATCATAAATGCTCTGAGGAATAAAGCTTTAGAAATAAAGTCTGAAACAAAAGATAATGGAGATACTCTTATGATAAGAGGGAAGGGTCACAGTAAACCCAATCATCACTTCAAGAGTTTTAATGAAAATAAAACCAGATGGGGTAATAAGAATAAATCCAAAAATAATGCAAAGGGGAAGAAATGTTTTCACTGTGGGAAACTTGGACATTTTGTTAAAGACTGTTATAAAAAGAAAAATGAATTAAAGGAAAAGAAATCTGATGATGGGAATGCTGCCTTAGTTTATAATAAAGAGGGAACTGAGGATGGTATTGTTTTGGTAAATGTTGAGAAAAAATTGAATGATGAATGGATTCTTGATTCAGGTTGTTCCTTCCATATGTACCCCAATAAAAATTGTTTTCTTGATTTTGAAAAAATCACTAGTGGGCAAGTTATAATGGGTAATAACATGACCTGTAAAGTTTGTGGAATAGGAACTGTGAAGCTATTACTTGAGAATGGTAATATTCTAATTCTGAAAGGAACTAGATATGTACCTGAATTGGAAAGGAATCTGGTGTCTCTAGGAATGTTAGATGACATGGAGTTTGACATAAAATTGGGTCAAGGTCACATAAAAATTCTTAGGGGAAATGACTTGATCATTAGCACCCCTAAGAGACATAGCCTATATTTTTTAAGGACAAAACCTTTACTTGGTTTGGCTGTTGCTGCCTTGACCGAAAATTTCTCTTTTGCAAAACTGTGGCATGAAAGACTTGGACATATTGGTAAAAAGAGCTTAAAGGCATTACAAAATAAAGGAGTGTTTGGAAATCAAAATTTTGGTGACTTTGGTTCTTGTGAACAGTGTCTAATTGGTAAACAAGCCAAACTTCAATTTTTGCCTGGCATTCATAAATCCAAACAAATATTTGAATATTTGCATGCTGATTTGTGGGGACCTGCATCTGTGTGTACTTTATCTGGATATAAGTACTATCTTCTGATCATTGATGATTTTTCAAGGAAAATTTGGACTTTCTTATTAAAATCAAAGGATGAAACCTTTTCTGTTTTTAAGGACTGGAAAAGACAAGTTGAAAATCAAACTGATCATAAGATAAAAGTTTTAAGAACTGATAATGGTTTGGAATTTTACAATTATGAATTCAATTGCTTTTGCAAAGATTTTGGCATTGTAAGACATAGAACTGTTACCTATACCCCCAACAAAATGGCATTGCAGAAAGAATGAATAGGACTTTATTAAACAAAGTTAGATGCATGCTCTTAAACTCTGGCCTGCCAAAATTATTTTGGGGAGAAGCTGTAAAAACTGCTGCATACTTGATTAATAGAAGTCCCACTAGTTCTTTGAATTTTGAAATTCCTAAATCGTATGGCCTAAAAATCCCGTTGATTATTCACATCTGAAAATATTTGGCTGTGCTACATATGCTCATCAAAATATTGGAAAATTAGAACCTAGATCACTTAAATGTGTTTTCTTAGGTTATGGAGAAAATGTAAAGAGTTATAGACTATGGGTTAAGGGTGAGAGAGGTTTTAAGGTGATTGTTAGAAGAGATGTTGTCTTCAATGAATCTGTCATGCCATGTTTAGAAGGAAAATAATTTGTCTGATAAAGATGTTCAAATTGAGGCGGAGACCCTGTCTACTGAAAAAGGAGCACCTATTCCTGCCTTAACTGAATCTATTTCTGGTGAAATTGGTAACTTAATTGTACCTGATACTAATCCTGATATTAGTCCTAATAATCAAATAGACAATATTACCTTACCTGTTAATGATTATCAACTTACCAGAGATAGAGAGAGAAGGCAGATTAAGCTACCACCTAGATTTGACTGTGATGAATTTGTTTCATTGTTTTCTTTCCAAGAACAATTTGAAAATGAGCAAAGTACCTATAATGATGCCATTAACAGTAAGAATGCTAAGAATTGGAAAGCAGCCATGGAAGAAGAAATGTGTTCACTTCTTAAGAACAAAACTTGGGTTTTAGTTAACAGACCTCAAGGGCAGAAACTGATTGACTGTAAATGGATTTACAAAATAAAAGAAGGTGAAGGGGGAGATAAAAATATTAGATACAAAGTTAATCTTGTAGCAAAAGGCTTTACATAGAAAGATGGTGTAGATTACACTGAAATTTTTTCTCATGTTGTCAAATATACCACTATTCGATGTTTACTTGCTTTAGTTGCACATTTTAACTGGGAGCTTGATTAATTAGAAGTAAAAACTGCTTTTCTCTATGGTGACTTAGAAGAGGAAATTCATATGAGACAACCTATTGGTTTTGAAAAAGAAAACTCCGAAAAGGTTGTGTGTTTGCTAAAGAAATCTTTATATGGTCTAAAACAAGCCCTAAGGCAGTGGTACAAAAAATTTGACTCTTTTGTTCTGAAACTTGGTTTTCAAAGGAGCAATTATGATACATGTCTTTACTGCAGAGGTAATGGAGGCAAAAATTCTCTCTACCTTGTACTTTATGTTGATGCTATGTTGCTTGCTAGTTATGATAAATCTGAAATTGATTTTATAAAACAAAAGTTAAAATTTGAGTTTGAAATGAAAGACCTTGGTGCTGCCAGAAAGATTCTTGGCATCCAGATTTATAGAGATAAAGTTAAAAATCTGTTATTTTTAAATCAGCATGATTATGTGATTAAAATCTTAAAGAAATTTAATATGTTTGACTGTAAACCTGTCACTTTACCTCTTGCTAACCATTTTAAAATGTCATTTGATTTTTGTCCCAAAACTGATGATGTGATAGGATGTCAAAAATTTCCTATGCTAATGTAATTGGTTCAGTCATGTATCTGATGGTATGTACCAGACCTGACCTTGCATTTAGTATTAGCATACTTAGTAGATTCATGAGTAATCCTGGGGAGGAACACTGGAATGCTTTAAAGTGGTTATTAAGATATTTGAAAGGTACATCTAATCTTGGTCTTGTGTTTAAAATGAATAAAGAAGGGGTTACTTTGAAGGGGTTTACTGATTCTGATTTTGCTGGGGATATGGACAATAGAAAGTCTACCTCATCCTATTTCTTTACTCTTTGTGGTATTGTGATCAGTTGGAAATTCCAGTTACAGAAAATTGTAGCCTTATCCTCTTCTGAAGCAGAATATATTGCTGCTTCAGATTCTTTTAAAGAAGGTATTTGGTTAAGTGGACTTTTAAAGGAACTTGGTTTTGTTGATGATAATGTAATTCTATACTCTGACAACTAAAGTGCCATACATTTGAGCAAGAAGCCAATGTTTCATGATAGGACAAAACGTATAGACATTAGATACCATTTTATTAGAGATGTGATTTCAAAAGGCATTATGACAATTGGTAAAGTAGCTACTCAGTTTAATCCCTCAGACATGGGGACAAAGATAATACCTTTAAACAAGTTTCAAAACTGTTTGAAGTTATTGTCCATTGACACTGTTTAATTGTTCTGCAGGTACCTGGAGCAAATGATACAAAACTGGATGAGCTCTTGGCTGGACTAAAACTGCTAAAAACAAAGGTAGCAAGGTGGAGATTGTTGGGGATTCGAACTATGTTTGTAGTGCTACCTTATATTTTCACTTAAAGTCGTGTTTTCTGGGAAACACGGTTTTACTTAATATGCTGACATCTGTCTTCACTGCTGGCCATTGGATGAAATCTGATTTGAAGTATAAATAAGTGGAAGTTGACAATTCACTACACTTTTTCATTCTCACGTTTGAGATTAGGGTTTGAGAGAGAGTTTCGAGAGAGTTCTTTGTACTTAGGGTTTTCGTCTGATTTGTTCAGAGTAAATCTTTTGTTCTCTTGTATGATTTACGAGTGTTAGCCTTAGAATACATGATTTCAAGTATGGAAATCTGTTGGTGAGTGGATTCTGTCTGCTGTAATTGTTGATAGCTTCGATCTGGTGATTCTTGTGTGATTCAACCAAGATCTGTTGAATCCCTGAAGAGATAAGTCTCTAATCTGTATTCTTTGTGTTGATTGAACCCTTTGTAACCTTCGTTGCCAGTTTTACGGCAGTATAGTGCAACCGAGCGTTATCCTTTTGTGGATGCTCAACAGGGGATTAGGTGTATACCGAACCTCTAGGGTTTCGGCCGAAAAATCTCTTGAGTTCATTTACTTTTCTGCAGATTTACTTTTCTTTTGATTAAAGTTTCTTGTATCTTGACTCTATACTTGTGGGTCTTGACCTTTCAAGAATAATAAAATTTTCTTCTGGTAGAATATTGTAAAAAAATAAATTTTAAAAAATTACATTTAAGCAAATATTTATAGTTATGATATAAATGTAGTACAACCGATTTTGAATCTTGATTAGGTATGAGAGTGGTTTGGGGATAATGAACTGTATTCTTAAAAGTGAAAAAATGTAAACACTAATTTAGAATTAGAAATAGAGGAAATTTCACAAAATGTCAACTTTTTAGAAAAATAAACAAAGTAAACACTAATTTCCACTTCTAATAATTACAAAGGCCTGATTGGTAATCGCGTCATTAATGAGATTGTAAATGTAAGACATTTCCATCTGAAATCTCTTCATCTCTATATCTCCAACATTTTTCTTCATTCCTTGTCATAATACTCCATGGAGGAAGGTATACGTCTAAAGGAAACAGTGAAGTCTCTCGAGGAAGTTTCAGAAAAACTAGAGAAGACAAAGGAAGAGTTTCTTTATGATCAAAACAAATCACTAGAAGACTTTAGCAATCGTGTTATTTCTCTTATAAGTACAAAGATTGAAGAGTCAATTCAAAGAAATAACCCATCTTGTTATTGCACTACAGGATTGCCCACAGTTGAATTCCCCAAGTTTTCTGGTGACGGTTTTAATGAGTGGGTTTACAAGTGCAATAAATTCTTTGATTTGTATAAAACCCCAGATGATGTAAAAGTTAAATTGGCATCAATTCATGTGGACGGAAAGGCTCTTCATTGGCATAAAGAGAAGATGGAACTGTTACCTATTACGGAATGGAAAGATTACACTCATCAGATGGCGTTGAGGTTTGGGGCTAAAATTCATGGATCTGGTATGGAGAACGAACCAAGAGAGACTGATGCAACTCTGATTGACAAAAAATGGCCACGCCGCAGGATATGTAAGTTAAGAGGAACTAGTGACGAAGAGATCCTAAAACTAAAAGAATCTCACCCGAGATTTGGTCCACTTTACTGCAACGAAGAGTCCTCGGACTTCAGTTTTAAGGAGGAAGCTTGGCAGCATTTACTGAAAAAATCCTCCGACAGGGCAGCGGTGACCATTGAAATTTACTTGTCAGCAATGAGGAAGATAGAAAAAGAGGCAAAAGCTACTTATGATGACGGCTTGGTGGATCATTTGTCGGAACCTGAGTTTAGATGGATGATGATTAAAGATGGTTGTTTATTCCTACAACTTGTGTTGTATGTTCTTGGAGGTGCCAAGCTACTTGACTATCCTCCTGGCCATATGAAATTTGGTCAAAAGGAAAATAACAAGTACAAGGATATTAAAGAATGGATTGAGCCCATGTTCTTCGTTGGAAACCAAATTCCGCTCCTAGTGCTCAAGGAATTAATGAAGCAAAGCTACTTCAGGAATGTAATAGAAAAAGGGAAATGGGAGGAACCGTCAGATCTGTGTAGGACAGCTTTGTATCAATTGTTATTGTTGCCTTCACAAAAAACTCACCACTCTAGGAAGGTATTTGCATCAAAAGTTAATTGGCTGCAACAGCAGCAGCCTTCTGATTTGCTTCATGGCCTGCAGTTGCTGATACTCGGTCCAAAATGTGAAGGAGAAGAGAAGAAGGAAGAAGAAGAAGAAGAAGAAGAAGAGAAGGACTTGGAAGGTCAGCACAAGCAAAGCAATTTACAGGAAGTTGTCATTGATGATAAAATATCTTCGTCTGCCACAGAATTGAGAAAAGTTGGTATACATTTCAGGACTCTAAGGCGAGGTTATGGAAGCAGAGGAATCAGTTTCTCAAATAGTATTTGGCGTTGCAAGGCATATCCGATTCTTTACTTGCCTCCTTTTTTGGTCGGAGATGATACAGAGTTAATGTTTCAACGTCTCAGACTCTATGAAATCAGTCAAAAACTTGACAAAAGCAAACAGGAGGTTAGCTCCTATTTGTTGTTTATGAGCGAGCTGATACGTACGCCTGATGATGCCAAACTCTTTGGCTCCAAAGGTATCGTTCAAGCAAATCATCTTCAACAAAAACGCAAGCTGCCAGAACTCTTAAGAAGACTAGCTCCCGAGAAAAGCTATAATCAAAACCTTCGCCACGTAAAACTTCAAACTAGCGATTATTCTCCCCCACTTTGGACAAAATACTGGCAAATTATTAGTTTTGCCTTGATTATAACAATACTGCAAACTGTTTACACCATTCTCCCATATTACAAAAGCTAGTCTATGATCAGCAATGTTTGTAATTTGATCTATTTTATATTTCCAATCAATTCTGTGTTTGGTTATATTTGAATTTCTCTCGACTGCGGAATGAAGTTTTAGGTTTTAGAGATGTGATAATTCAAGCTGTCAAGTGCTTATGGAGATCTTAAGCCATTTCTTGCTAGATTCTAAAGTAATTTTAACAATTATATATTTCAACATGCAATAATGCAAATAATAATGCTATTTATTCGATCATATGGATATAAATGATTGGTTAAATAATATGTGAAATTAAATGACTTATTTAATTTCACCTATCATTTAACGTCATATTAACGCTACATAGACTGGGAATGCATCCCCAATGGGGATGAATAGCATTTCTCTATCATTTAACGCCACATTATATGGGATCATAAGATAAATAGCATTAATCTATTGCAGATGTCAAGTCCAGATGCAAAGAAATCCAGTTGACCAATCACTTGCCCGTGTGTGTGTGTGTGTGTGGTGGGAGTGGTAAGGAGAAAGAATAATTAGGTGGCTGTGTTTCAATTTCTACACCTGAAAAGTTAGTTGGGAATAGTAAATTGAATTATTGCAGCTTAACATTTTTCAGTAGTGGCCGATGGGAGTGACAAGTGGGGGGCACTGGAAAGTGGGTAAATTATTGCAGATTCTTGTCTTTGGTTTTGGCTGATATGTTACGTCAATAGCTGATATTTATTTTAATATTATTATTATTTTTTACTTGGTACCAATGAATATAATTAAAAGAAATATGGAAATTAAAATTTAGTAATAATTCACAGATACAGTGAAAAAAAAAATTATGAATTCTAAACATACTTTTAAGCTTTATTTATTCTCAAAATTCTGTTTTTATTTATTTATTTATTTTTTACATACTTTTTTGTACTTCAACCCAGTGAAGGAGTTAGAAATTTTTCCTTTTTTGGGATTTTTCCATTTGGGATTAGTTTGATTTGCAATGTACCTTTGTATTGAAAAACCATTAACGAAGAATCTAAAGGAATAAAAGATGTTTGCTTGAATTGAGTCTAATAATAATTTTTAATTCGCACGTTAACATCACATCTTCTGGATTATTTTCAGACTATTTTCTATACTCATCCATGTAGATTCTTGGTACACATATAGAGACATTACTGGTAAATTTGAAACACGGCTTTTGGATTGAAAAATCGTTAAATAGTAAGTTCAAAATTAATAAGCCAACGATGGTTATAACTCGGACTATTTTTTTTATCTTTTAATTTTCGTTTTGGTCTCAAATCTTCCAACTTAATTTTGGCTATGTTTTTTCCTCTTCAAGGTAGGTTCTTAGTGCCGTATTGAAGTAATATTGTCAAACTTTGCAATGCATATTTCGAAATGAAAGTAAAGATGAATTCAAAATAATAAGCCAAAAATGGCTTCAAGAATTGGATTCAAAATTTAATTTTTTATCTTTTAATTCTCATTATGATGTCACATTTTTCGACTTATCTTCTGGCTATATTATCTCAAAGGCGTAGGTTAATGGTACCGTTTTGAATTATTCATAGCAAACTTTGGAACGCATCTTCCAATTGAAAATTTGTTAAAAAAAAAAGAAAACGATTTTCAAATAACAAGTCAAAGATGATTGCTAGAATTGAATTTAATAATTTGGTTCTGTTTTAGTTTTTCAACACGAGTTTAATTAAATTCAATTTCACACATCTCACTTGTATAATTAAATATAAAAGTATGATACTCCATTCGTTTCATTAATATAGGCTGATTTTATTTTTCACATGGATAAAATTTTTTTATTTAATGTTATAAAAAAGCAATTTTTGCAAAGAATTTTCCTAGTTTTCCTTATTTAATGATAAATGTAGTTTCTACATTTATTCGAGTTCCTAAATGATGATATTTTGTTGTTATTTGGATAAAATTCTATCCAATTTATATTATATTGCATTTTGTAGGTTGATATGAATGTAAAATGCATAGTTTTTCATCTTTATTTAATACACTCGTGATTATTTTATGCCAAAATGTACTTATTAATCTTATATTTTGGTTTCGGTAGCAATTTGATGGACATAGTGTAATTTGGAAGAAATAAGTGGGAAAAGACCAAAATGAAAGAAAGCGAAAGTTCGGGGACTAAAGTGCAAATACTCAAAAGTCATGTTGAACCTCACAATGAAGATTTGAGAGTGTTAGAGGTCAATTGGATGAATAAAGAAGTCAAATGGATGAAATACAATCAAAGTATTATCAAATATCAACTTTTAGGCGAAAAAGTAATGCACCGATTTTCAGCCTCATATTGAGACCCATTTTTGACATAGAAAACGATCGAATTTGAGGATGATATCTGAAGCAAAGTAGTAGCCCTTGCGTTAGATTTCCAACGCATCTTAAATAGCCTCAATCGGATATCGGGAGAGAAAGATATGACCAAAATACTAAACGCTGTCCAGCAGAGAAAAATTAACACTATGCGGTCGCATAGTGTTAATTTCTTGCGACCGCATATACCATTACCGAGAGTTTCAGGGCTGAAATTACTTGTTCTATGCGACCGCGTGATCTATATCTATGCGACCGCATAGTTCATTCCCGACACGAAAATTCTTGTTTATGAATTTAAGTCAACCACCTATGGAAACAACTATAAATACATGGTTTGCAACCGTAGAACGCAACCAGAACGTATGGAACGCCTCCCAACTTCATTCTTCTCTATTTTTCACTTAGATTTATGAACTGTAACTAAACTTTTACATTTGGTCGAAGGAAATGGAAGCCTCGGAACCACATATTGTGAGATCTAAATAGTTTTTCTTATTATTTAATTCTTATTTTGCGTATTGAATATTTTTCTGCACTTATTTTTATGATTGTTATGTTTAATTGCTAAGAGGCCTACTAGTTTGTTATTCGTTACAATCTACCGCTAAGTTAAATATCAAATCCGTAATTGTTTGATTCCTTTAACTTGTGAAGTACTAGGATTTGATAATTTTTTGCAATAGAGGTTATTGAATCTTAAGAAGAATGTTTAAATAGATTGAATGCAACCGCTGGTGTTTGTGTTATCTAGTTCATCGATTTTTCTATTGTGTAAAGCTATTATTAAATTGAATCTTGAGTGTTGGTTTGAAGTTATTTAATAATTATGGTTAGTTAGAACACTGGTTTCTAATTAACTAAAATTAAGGAGAAATATGAATCACTGACAACGATGAATATTCAAAATATGAATTGAATTACCATTGCATCTATGATCAATTGTGGATTTCTGACGGTGAATGTGGACTTAGACCAATGTTAGTCATTTGATTGTTTTCGTTAAATTAATTTTCATTATTATTGATTACGTTATTTCCAATTTTTTAAATACAAAACCCCCTATCATTGTACGAAGCATAAGATAATGAATTACACACTCTTCGTGAGATCGACCCTTACTTCCACTACTAAATTAGTTTAGAGGTTAAGGTATTATTTTTGGGTGCCTGCGACAGTACACACCATAGGTAAAACTTTATGTTTGATGAAAAATTGGGGGAAAGAATTCAAAATAACGAAAAAATAGAAAAATCCAAAGTATGGAAACGAAATTGGCTATTGGATGCAAACTTTGGAGATCAAATTTCATACTTTGAAAAGACTATTACTTGAAGGATGATATAACATTAACGGCTTTGAATTGGAAGCTCAAATTAAAAAGCCTATATTATATTATACACATACACACAGATAAGAGGGTTGGTTAAAAATATATTATATATTAGATACATACACGATGGCAAAAGGGGGAAAATACACATAAATAGAGAAAAGAGGAGAAAAGGGGGATGCAGGGTGTGTGTGTGTGTACACACACACACACATACAGAGAAAACATACACGCAAGAAAGAAGAGATAGAAGGGAGACACGAAAAAAGAAGAAGTAAAAAACGGCGGGTGTTGAAGAATATATATACACCATATGCATAGAAAAGAAAGGGAGGGAACGCCGATATATATAGATATATATATATATATATATATATATATATATATATATATATATATATATACATACATATATATATATACACACACATACAGAGAGACAGAAAGAAAAATTGAAATTTTACATTGAAATAAAAAATTGTGGCTAGATATATATATATATACATGTATAGGACTGTCCGTGGGTCGGTTCGGTTCGGTTCTGAAGAGACCCGAACCGACCCAAAACTTTCGGGTATTTAATAAATGGACCCGTCGGGTCCAAATATAATTATGGAACCGTTCGGGTTCGGTTCCGTTCGGTTCGGGTCGGGTCGGTTCGGTTCCGTACTATAATCAAATTTTTTAATATTTACAGCAACACTACATAAATACAAATAATGACATTTCATTCGTAACTTTTACAAATTAACGTAATCCAATTCAAAAATATATAAATAACTAGCCATCCAATAAGATTAATTCAGTGCATACAAATACCAAAAAATAGATATTAATATTACAGCAAAATTACATAAAGCATATTCATTTGCTTCAAATTAAAATGGGTTAATGGGTTTTAAAAATGATATGGGCTTTAAACTTAAAATTATGAAATAATCTGATTTATTTAATTAATTTGCTAATTTGTATAGAAAAAAATAAAATAATTTAATTAATTCAATATAAAAAATAAAAAAATTATTTAGTTTCGGTTCTTCGGTTCTTGGTCTAGACTCGAGACCCGACCCAAACCCATCGGTTCTCGATTCGGGTACCCGTTCGGGTATTTAATTTATGAAGAACCGCTCGATTCGATTCGGTTTGGTTCGGGTTCGGGACTTTTGGACACCCCTATACATGTATGCACACAGAAAAGAAGAGGGGAAGAGAACTGCGGCTGGAAGACTATTATATACAAGAAAACGTGGTTGCAAAGAAGATTTATTCAAATAATCCGGTGATGTATTTAAAGACAATTTTTTGTGTTTATTTTTACATTATGAGCAACTCATTTTCATATTAGGACAAACAATGCAGTCGACTTGTGATCCTTTATTCTTCAATTCAAGATTTTTGTGATTTATTTATATATGTGTTGATTTTATTATGAATTTAATGCATTTAATTAATTGATCACTAATTTAATGATTATGCGAGTCTCTTACGAATTAGTGGCGAGTTTGGGATTTAGACCATATAGTAAAATTCGGTAAACTAGTATAACGTATTGAGATACATAAACTAATTATTGCGATCATAATATGAATTCTTAGAACTAGTATTTCATTTAACTAAGATTGAGTTGCATAGGATATGGGATTTAGTTAGTTAACTAAGCTCAATGAGAACTCGAGATGGATAAATTAAAAATAATAGAAGAATTCGATCGAATACTACATTAGGTTATGAATCTTGAATTAAGAATTAAAGTGATCAATAAATGAAACTGTTAGACCCCAATATTTTTTTCACATTTGAATCTTCAATCAACCGTTTGCAAAATTTTGATATTTTCAAGTAGTTAAAAGTAGTTAGAAAAAAATCACAACTATCATAATTCTTTAATTTCTTTTATCAAATAGGAGTTAGAAAATTTGGATAAAGTCTTGAAGTATAGTTCTCTTGGGAACAATATTCGGATTCAAGGGTCCACTATACTGCTTGTTACGATATCGTACACTTGCGATATAAAAAACGTAACAAGTTTTTGGCGCTGCTGTCTGTTATTATTTACTTTTACTTTTAGTCTTAGTTTATTTTATTTTTAACTATTATTTGATTTGTTTATTTTCTTTTATTTATAGAAAAGGTGTTGGTTGTATGCTCCGTACCCAATGCCACAATCATAAACCGTTTGACTCAGAATAGAACGTACTTTTAGACGAAGACACAAGGAACAAAAACAAAAACAATAACATTAAATGGCCGACGATAAAAAAATATTCCTATTCCTATTCAACAAATTGGACAAGTGGCCACAAGGGGAACGGTGCCATCGGATCAACAGTGGGAGCGATGGGAAATAAATGAAGCAGACTTCCTAGTTTCAATGTTCTTGACGCCCATAGTCATGCATGCACGCTCCAGTATTGTGTATTCATATTTCGTGGTAAATAATTTTTAGATAAGGACATAGTGGATCAATTTGATGAACAATACTCTCCAATTCTACGAGCTACCTCATGAAAATCTGAACATACATCTTTAGATTTCTCATAAATTGTCAGAACTTCCATACTCAGGGGTTAATGAAGACCCTATTAAGTTGCGATTATTTCCATATACACTGAGAGACGCTGCATTGGAGTGGTTAGATGCTGAACCTCATGGAAGCATTACTATATGGGAAGAACTTACTAGAAAATTCTGCAACAAATTTTTCTCACCGGCTAAAGTAGCTAAAATAAGATTGGAAATTCAAACTTTTCAACAGAAATATGAAGAGAGCCATCACGAGGCATGAAACTCTGATGCGTAAGTGTACAAATCATGGAATCACAATAGGTAACAAAGTGCAGTAATTTTATATCCCACTCTCACTACTGTCAAAATCTTAAATGGATTCATCTACTGGTGGACCAATCATAGGAAAATCAGTACAACAAACCATGAATTTATTTGAGTTAATTGTCACTACACATTCAATATTTTCATCAGAAAGAGTGATATCATGGAGAGTATCTAGGATGTATGAATTAGATAGCACAGCATGTACTAACGTGCAGAGAACAACTTTGACAAAGCAGGTAGAGTTATTGGTGAAATCACAAATGAGAGGAGCACATGCAGTGATGGGTGGTCCATCATGTGAAAATTGTGGAGCACATGTACCTTCAACAGAGAGGGCTCCAACTCTTGAGTTAAAATCCCTAGCATCCCATCTCCACTATACATATTTGGGAGCCTCTACAACACTTACAGTGATCATTGCAAATGACATGATAGAGGATAAGGAAGATAAGCTATTGGATGTACTCCAGAAGCACAAAATTGCAATTGGATGGACTATAGCCGATATTTGAGGAATCAGTTTTACTCTTTGTATGCACAAAATCTTAATGAAGGACATGTCTAAGCCATTCGTGATAGGTCAGCTCAGATTAAATCCAACCTCAAAGGAAGTAGTGAGAAAATAAGTGTTGAAATTGCTCGATGTAGGAATTATCTACCCCATTTTAGACAGTTCTTGGGTGAGTCTAGTACATGTGGTACCTAAGAAATATATAATTATGTAGAGAAGAACGAGAACAATGAGTAGATACCAACACAGCTAGTAATAGGACGGAGAGTGTGTATAGATTACATGAAGCTAAATAATGCCACCAGAAAAGATAATTTCCCATTGTCGTTCATTAATCAGATGTTGAAAAGGTTAGCAGTTCATTCTCATTACTACTTTCTAGACGGGTATTCAAGGTACAATCAGATAGCCATTGCTCCAAAAGACTAGGAGAAAATAACCTTCACATGTCCCTATGGTACTTTTACCTTTAGAAGAATGCATTTTGATCTATTCAACGCACCTGCGACCTTTCAGCAATACATGATGGCCATATTATCTGACATGGTGGAAAAGTACATCAAAGTATTCATTAATGACTTTTTAATATTTCAAGATTCATTTGATGATTATTTGGAACGTTTATCACTCGTATTACGAATGTGTGAAGAGAAGAATCTGGTACTCAATTTGGAAAAGTGCCACTTTATGGTGTAAGAGGAGATAGTGCTAGGATATCAAATTTCTTCACAGGGTATTAACGTTGACAAAGCAAAGATATAGATGAGTGAAAAATTGCAGCCAACTACGTCAGTCGATGGGATTAGAAGCTTTTTGGGGCATGCGGGGTTTTACATACAATTCATCTAAGACTTCTAAAAGATTACAAAACCTTCGTGCAATCTACTAGAGAAGGACGTGCCATTTATTTTTTCTAATGAGTGTTTAAATGCCTTTAACACTTTGAAGGAAAAGTTAACATCTGTACTCGTTATAGTGGCAACAGATTGGGAACTACCTTTCGAGCTCATGTGTGATGCCAATGATTTTGCAATGGGAGAAGTGCTAGGTCAACGAAAGGGAAAGGTCTTGCATGTCATCTACTCTGCCAGCAAAACTTCGATAGATGCTCAGATCAACTATGCAACAACTGAAAAGGAAATGCTAGTAGTGGTATTTGCCATTGACAAATTTCGTTCTTATCTAATTGGTTCAAAGGTGATAGTTTATACAGACCATGCAGTTTTAAGTATTTATTTGAGAAGAAAGATGATAAACCGAGGTTAATTCAATTGGTTCTATTACTACAAGAGTTTGCATTGAAATTCGTGATATGAAGAAGATAGAAAACTAGGTAAATGATCACTTATCGATACTAGAGCAGTTGAAAGAGTCAGATGATGTGGATATCAATAAAGTTTTTCCTGATGAGCAATTATTGTAGTTGGAAAAGGCTTATTGGTGTACAGATATTGTTAACTACTTAGTGAGTGGGTATGTGAATCCATATTTTACCTTTCAACAAAAGAAAAAACTTCTCCATGAAGTAAAATTCTATTATTGGGATGATCCAAATTTATACAGAAGATGGGTAGACCAGATTATCAGGAGATGTGTGTCAGAGGATGAGATGAAATCGATCCTTTCAAGGGTTCATGCTTTAGCTTATGGAGGACACTTTGGCCCAATTGAAACAGTAGTGAAGGTGTTTCAAAGTGATTTCTTTTGGATAACATTATTTAAGGATTGCCACAGTTTCTACAAATCTTGTGATAAGTGTCAAAGAACATGTAATATATCGGCTCGTCATGAGATGCTACTAAACAACATTTTGGAGGTGGAACTATTTGATATATGAAGAATTGATTTTATGGGACTTTTTAAGTCATCCTATAACAATCGATATATCCTAGTGGTAGTGGACTAGGTCGGTAGAAGTGAAGACGTTACCCACCAATGATGCAAGGGTAGTGGTAGATTTTATAAAGAAAAAATTTTTCAACAGCTATTGATCTCCAATAAACATCATAAGTGATGGTGGAACTCACTTTCGTAATCAGTTATTCTAAGCGGTGCTTGCTAAATACAGGGTACAACATCGAATAGCCATACCCTGTCATCCTCGAATAAATGGGCAGGTTGAAATTTCTAACAGAAAGCTGAAGAGATTTTTGGAACTCACGGTGAATGCATCTTGAAAAGATTGTTCCAAAAAATTGGACGATGCTTTATAGGTCTATCGTACCACTTACAAGGCGCCGATTGGAATGTCACCATACCGAATAGTATTCAGGAAAGTTTACCACCTACTAGTTGAGTTTGAGCGCAAAGCATACTGGGTATTAAAGTAGTTGAACATGGACTTAGGAAAGGATGGAGAAATAAGAATACTACAGCTTCACGAATTAGAAGAATTCAGAAGAGAAGCTTATGAAAATACATTCATCTACAAATAAAAGACGAAGCAGTAGCATGACAAGAATATTCGACAATGGATTTTCAGAGTGGGTGATCAGGTGCTCTTGTACAACTCCAAACTTAAGCTGTTCCCAGAAAAATTGAAATTAAATGGTCTGGACCTTTCACGGTTTCCCAAGTGTTTCCCAATGGTACAGTTGAATTACATTACCCAATAAAGGGAAATTTCAAGATTAATGGAAAATGCATCAATCACTATGTAGTGGATTTTCCCACCTCTAAAGAAAGTCTTGAACTATCTGTCACAGAATAATCGCGACACAAAGTCAACCTAATGACGTTAAAGAAGCGTTTCTTGGGAGGCAACCAAAGATTTTTTCTTTTTTATTTATTTTGTTTTTAAGTTTTAGGATAATTTATTTTATTTTAAATTTATTTGTGACTCATCATCCATACCCAATTTCTCCTTAGGTCTTCGATATGTTAGTTGGTTTATTAGATGTTAGAGTTAAGTAACACTTGTTTTAATTATTTGATCTTAATACTTTATTTGATTTTTCAGGAACATGACGTTGCGGAACACTTAATCCAATATTGACTAAGGAGCCAACGGGCGCAATAGGAAAGTCCATTGAGTTACAGATCATATTAGGGGATTCTTTTCTTCATTTTCTTTTCCAACCTTTTATATGTGGATTTAAGATTAAAGTCATTGAAAACAATGTTTAGTTTAAGTTTGGGGACGGAAAACATAAGTTTTTATGTGTTTTTGTTTGCTTTTATTAATTTAGTAAAAAAATAAAAAATTAAAAAAAAAAAAGAGTTTGAAAAATTGAACAAATTTAAAATAAAATATCTTTTTTTGTGTGCTTGTGTAAGTTAATTGGTCTAGTTGGCAATGATTAATATATTGAATTATGAATTGATATATGAATGGTGAATAAGTTGCATGTTTTGATTAATTTTTACTTTTTCATGTCAAATTTGATATATATTGAACACATGAATTAAGTTAAGCATTGTGTAAAAATAAGTTGATTTCATAATTAGATATGTTGAAATAATGGACTATAGATGGTAAACCCAGAGCCACTAAATTTTACATTCTTTGATCAAATTTAAAATAGTTTGAGGGGATTGTACTGTTGTAGGAAGATGTTCAGATAAATAGGGATTCCATGTGTGAAATTAAAAATCTTGTGGATTGTCTAAGGTCAATAGAATGCAATTGGGTGAAAATCTCAAGTTAGATGTCGTTTTACTTGAGTTGGTGTTAAATGAGGGAGATTCCACTAATTAAGGCATAAAAAATATTTTATTTGAAATTTTCTATTCGTAGCCTTTATAACTCGAGCAATTAAACCTGCAAGAGTCTTTAAAACTTAGTGCTCTATGGTTATCTCACTTGAGAGTCATCGGTTGAAAGTTTGTTACATGGATCATTTAAAAAGTTTAAGAGAGAGAATGTTTTAAGTAAAGAAAAAATTGTTGATAATAATAATAATAATAATAATAATAATAATAATAATAATAATAATAATAATAAAATCAGAAAAAGTAGGTGCATGAAACAGAAGACACCAAATGTATTCGTCAAGTCCCAAACACTTGTTTTTAAGAAAATTCGACTTTTGATAAAAGATTGTTAGCTTAGTTATGACCTAGAGATTGAATCAATCAAATTTAATGAAGAATCCTTGTTATTGTCATGTTGAACTACAATTGGTGAAATTTTGCCTAAACTAGAGAGGTTAGGATAATAGAAAATCCAACCTTAGTTCACACACTGGAAAAGAGCGAAAAGAATAAGTTTGACAGATGTATGAATCTTACGAGAGATGATATAACATATTTGACCATTAAGGGTAGGAAATTGAAACAACTTATAAATTCGTAATGCTATATTTAATTCTTCACACACACACACGCTAATTTACATTGGAAAATCAAATTTTAATTTCTGTATTGTGATTTTGAAACTATGTATAGATTTGATATTATGATTTCAATACCAAGATTAAAAAAAAACATGTTAGTTAGCTAAATCTTTTTGTTTTACTTGATTGACTGGCCACCAATTAGGTAATTACCATGTTATGTTTGTGTGATTGTTAGGTTTTAGTTTTATTTGAGAGCAAACAAAGATTCAATTTTGGGGGTCTAATAAGTGTAGTTTCTACACTTATTCGAGACCCTAAATGATGATATTTTATTATCATTTGGATAAAATTGTACCTAATTTATGTTATATTGAATTTTGTAGGTAAAACTTTAAATTGGAGAAAAGAATGCAAAATCGCAAAAAAATGGCAAAATTCAAAATACGAGGACTAAATTGGCTATTGGATTCAAAGTTTGAAGATCGAATTTCATACTGTGGAAATACTAAGGATAATATAGCATTAATGGCTTTGAATTGGAGGCTCAAAATAAAAGGCCTATATTATATTATATTATATTATATTATATACATATACACAGAAAAGAGGGTTTGGTGGGTTGGCTGAAAATATATTATATATTAGATACATACACGGCGGTAAAATGGAAAAATACACATACAGAGAGAAAATAGGAGAAAAAGGGGGTTGTAGGGTATGTGTGTGTGTGTGTGTGTATATATATATATATATACCAGAAAACGTGGCTACAAGGAGGATTTATTTAAATAATCTGGTGATGTATTCAAAGACAATTTCTTGTATTTATTTTTATATTATAAGTAACTAATTTTCATATTAGGGCAAACAATGCAGTCGATTTGTGATCATTTATTCTTCAATTCAAGATTTCTGTGATTTATTCATATATGTGTTGGTTTTACTATGAATTTAATGTATTGAATTATTTGATCACTAATTTGATGATTATGCGAGTCTCTTACGAATTAGTGATGAGTTTGGGATTTAGACCATATAGTAAAATTCAATAAATTAGTATAACGTATTGAGATACATAAACTAATTATTACGGTCATAATATGAATTCTTAGAACTACTATTTCATTTAACTAAAATTGATTCACATAGAATATGGAATGTAATTAGTTAAATAGGCTCAATTAGAATTCGAGAGGGGTAAATTAAATATAATAAAAGAATTCGATCGAATACTACATTAGGTTATGAACCTTGAATTAAGGTGATCAATAGATGAAATTGTTAGGCCCCGATATTTTTCCCACATTTGAATCTTCAATCAACCGTTTGCAAAATTTTGATTTTTTCAAGTAGTTAAAATTACTAAGAAAAAATAATAATCACAACTATCATAATTCTTTAATTTCTTTTCTCAAATAGGAGTTAGCAAAATTGGATAAAGTCTCGAAGTATAGTTCTCTTGAAAACGATATCCGGATTCAAGGGTCCACTATACTGCCTGCTACGATATCGTACACTTGTGATGTAAAAAACGCCACATTTAATTATAATCTACTAGTAGTATTTAAAATAATAGTGATAACTAGACAAATTTGTTAAGTCTATATTTGTAATTAGCAATTTCCTAAGTCAAAATCATGTTTTTAGTTGATTTATATTAGGAATTAATTGAGTTGTAATCAAATTCAAAATATGACTTATTTAGTCTAAGTTAAAGTAAAAACAGTTTAGGGTAGATAGAATCCTAAAAGAGGTCCAAAATATAAAAAAATAAGATCAAGATTAAGACATCAAGAAGCTGAACGAAGAAAGGACACTCCGACCGTGGCCTATCATCCAGGAGGCGTAAAAGTAATAACCTCACCGCCCGTCTAGCGCTAGACTGGTGCTCAAGTGGCTGGTTCACCACTCACCTGGCGCCTGGCCAGTGCTTGAGCGACGAGTTACATTCCAGAAATCCCTATTTGTGTAAAACACTGATTTTCTAATTCTATTTCATCCTAAACACTATCTGCCATATATATCCAACCCCATGAGCATCCCAAAATGTGTTGAATCATTCGTTCATTATAGAGATCACATTACTGAAGATCAAACAACTCATTCAAAGTTCTTTTGATTCAAGCCCTTCTTTATTTAATTCATAAATTCATCCAGCATAAAGTTTGTTGATCGAGCCATAACATTCCATATTCAACAAAGATCAAAACAAATAAAGATATTGAGCAATATAATAGAGAAGTAAAAATTGTAAATACTATTACCATACTTCAAGTAGGCAAAGGCCTCTTACGAAGAAACACCAAACCACCAACTTCCAAATTATCTGTCAAAGTTGTTAAAGATCAGGGAAGGAAATTGGAGTTTCGGTAGGACAAGAACGAGGAGTTCTTGGTAAGCTTTACTGCAACGAGAAGTCCTTGGACTTGAGTTTTAAGGAGACTGCTTGGCAACATTTACTGAAAAACTCCCCCGACAGGGCAGCTGTGACCATTGAAATTTACTTGTCTGCAATAAGAAAGATAGAAAAAGGGGCAAGAAATACTAATGATGATGGCGTGGTGGGCCATTTGTCAGGACCTGAGTTTAGATGGATGATGATTAGATATGGTTGTTTATTCCTACAACTTGTTTTGTATGTTCTTGGAGGTGCCCAGCAACTTAGCTATCCTCCTGGCCATATCATATTTAGTCGAAAGAAAAATAACTAGTACAATGATATTAAAGAATGGATTGAGGCATTTTCTTCTTTGGAAACCAAATTCCACTCATAGTGCTCAAAGAATTAATGAAGCAAGGAATGTCATAGGAAAGGGAAAATGGGAGCTACCATCTAATTTGTGCAGGATAGCTTTGTATGAATTGTTGTTGTTGCCTGCACAAGTAACTCACCCCTCAGGAGTTAATTGGCTCCAAAAGCAACAGCCTTCAGATTCGCTCCATGGCCTGCAGTTGCTGATATTCGGGCCAAAATGTGAAGGAGAAGAAAAGGAATAAGAAGAAGAGAAAGACTTGGAAAGTCAGCACATGCTATGCAATTTACAAGACGTTGTCATTGATGATAAAATTCGATATACATTTCAGGCCTCTAAGTTGTGGGAATGGAAGCAAAGGCATATCTGATTCTCTACTTGCCTCCTTTCTTGGTCGAAGATGATACAAACTTAATGTTTCAACCTCTCAGACTCCATGAAATTAGTCAAAAACTTGACAAAAGCAAACAAAAGATTAGTTCCTATTTGTTGTTTATGAGCTAGCTGATATGTACGGCTGATGATGCCAAACGTTTTGGCTCTGAAGGTATTGATGCTACCAAAAATTGTATTTGATGAATTTCGAGTTTGACGACTGAGAATGAGCACGAACGAGATCTTTCGGTACCCGAAACAAAAGCGTCGAGGTGTGTCCTCGTCGCCCCTCTGATGCTTAAGTCAGAGAGAGAATTTTGCAAAAAGATGTGTGCTAAAATTATATGAAAAATGTACCTGAATAATGATCATGGTTTCATATTTTTAGAGGTAGGTGTTGTAATCCTATCAGGACTTGGCATCTTTACTTTTAGGAATTCTCATGGTTATAAGTGTTGGACCACAATCAGAGTCTAATCATACATTAACTGCAATATTTTTCAAAATAGATTCCTTCTGGACCTAGGATTCTTGGATTTGAGTAATTGGATAGAGTTAGAGTTCTTAAAAAGGTGGGGACTATATGTGCTTGAGCATGAATGGTTTTGGGAATTTGGCCAAGGAAAATACTTGAGGACACACCTACGAAAATAACCAACGTAAATGTAGCAGGTGCTCACTGTGTGTTGTCATCGAGATACCCGAGGATATATGATGCTTGAGCATATGAATCTCACAATAGGAAAAAAGAGCACTGGGAGTCTTCGTGCTCGAGGTGACACTTATGACCACATCATTGGCCGTCGTGCATTCATTCCTAAAGGTCGAGAATTAGTGGTAGATGCATATAAGTTCAATAATAATAGGTGAAAAGGGGTGTTTGAGTATATAGGTCGAGATAGCTCGATGTCGTTGCTCCCATGAGCTCTTGATTGCTCGAGGTAAATTAAGGCGGTGACTGAAGATCGTTAGATGGTTGACGCGTGACAACATCCAACAGTGCAGGTAGTGACCTTTGGTCTTCCAGTTCCACGCCTATAAATATCTCTTTTACCTTTCATTTTTCACTTTTCACTCGCTGTAAAAGATCTCCTGCAAAGTCGAGCTTGAGCACATCTTTTAGATACTTTTGGGCATCGTGTATTTCTCAAGGTAAGGCTCTAGACTTTTAAGTTATTTCCTTAGTTTTTATTTAGTGATGTCTACCAGTGCGAGTGATCGAGGGTCTAATAGGTTGAGTAGTAGTGAGGACGATGGGAACTCAATCATACCAATTGCAGTACCTTTAGATGCCCGACCTAGAAACCAAAATAATGTCGTGCTTAAATTTCCTGATGAACCCTATAGGTTTAAGGAACACCTGGCCGTGGGGGCTACTAGAATGTTCGGGATCATACATGTTTGTGATATTAGATCTCTCGATCCCGAGGATAGGATGGTACAGGCTCGGGAAATGGAATTTGTAATTTTTAGGGATACTTTAAAGGCCAAGCTTAGCTGGCCCTTGCACCTCTTTTTTGTGGGCCTATTAGTCGAGCACTCCATGTGCCCCGAATAGCTAGTGCCTAATGCATGGAGGATGCTCATTTATTTTTTTATTGCATGTCATTACCTAGGTATTGCACCCTACCTTGACCTGTGTAGAATGGTGTTCGAGCTTAAGCAGCTTAACCAATACACTTGTTTTGCTTATTTATCTACTCGAGAAGGGTTTAGGGTCCCGAGAATGCCGAGCTCGTTAAAGGGTTGGAAGGATAGATGGTTTTATGTAGTTACTCGAGATCCCGACCTTCCGTTTCGGTCGAAGTAGGATGCACCTGATGCTGCAAAGTTTTGTAAGGGTCAGGCGTACTTTGATTCATTAGAGCGAGATACGAAGATGCTTGAGGAACTCGATCCCTCAGGGCCAGATATGAAGGCCATCCTCTAGGACGAAGTTCTAGACCTCGCTGATAGTAGAGGCCTCGAGGGTAGGGTTTCGTTACTTAGATCATCGTTATCATATATCGACGTTAAGGCCGTTCTAATGAGATGTTATTTTTTGTGCAGGAATGTCTTTTGATCCCCCAGCTCTTTGCACGTTCGTGAACTCAAAGGTGAAGGCTCCTCAGCCTCAGCCTGCTGCCTAGACGAAGGAGAAAAAGAGACATCGGGTCTCAAGACGTGATGAAACATTGAGGGGGCCTGGAAAGTCCTCTCAATCACTATGACTCGAACCTAGCCCAGGGCCTTCCTGACAGCTAACCTCATCCCTACGGGAGCTTTCCCCTCATCGCACCACTGAGGTCGTTGACCTTAAGGACGACTGTATACATTCAGTGGCCTTGGTCATTGAAGACTTCGAGCGCTGCAACCTTATCCCAAACATTGTGGTAAAATATCGAGGTGATGTTGGGTTTGACGAGGGGATGAAAGCCCTTAAGTTCTTCACTCTCAAGGTAAAAATCTTAACCATCCTATAATATACAAGTAATTTTCTTGACGTTAACATATGTTCTTCCTATTGACAGACCCTGAGCATCATCCAAGGCCTTTCAGTGCACGTTAAGTTTATGAACCACCACATCGGGATCTATCCTCAGCATGTCTTCAACCTTCCATGCGAACATATCAATGTTGTAGGATGGGCACTCAATGAGTTCATCCTTGAGAGCGGTGTTAAGATCCCAACCGATGGTCACTTTTTTCCATACTTAAGCTCGACCTCTACCAAATCTTCAACTGGAGCAAGTCTCTCATGACGTTTGAGCTCGAGCTCAGGTATGGACAATTGCATGATGTCAGTGCTCAAAACCGCAAATGCTAGTAACATAACACATCATCATCGTTGTCTGATCCCTACGCACAATCCCTATACCATAATTGGTTGGAAACTTCATAGCCAGGTGAAATGTAGATACCATGGCTCTGATCTTATTCAGTAGTGGTCTTTCAAGGATGGTGTTGTATCCCACTGAGGTCCAGACCACATGGAAAGGTATAATCTCCTTTGCCTGCCTCTGGCCTGAGCACAAAGTTAGGGAAAGGTCGACCCCCAAATCCTTAGAATGCGGTCTTAACCATCTTGAGTTGGTTAGTGGAAATACCCATCTTCGTGTAAGCAATATAAGATAATACATTAGTTGTACTTCCATTGTCGACCAATATTTTTTTGACTTCAAAGTTGGCTATTATAGCAAATATGACTAAGGCATCGTCATGAGGAGATGATATGCCTTCCAAGTCCTTTGAACCAAATGTAATGTCTTCCATGTTAGAGAGAGTGGTCTCCCTAGTTGAACTGTATTGCCGAGCATATTGCTTCTTTCCACTATTTGAATCTCCACCCAATGCTATCCCCCAAATATGATGTTGATCGTACTAGCCATGGGTTTGTTACCTGCTCTTAACTCTGGGGTCCTTACTTTGTTATGATCATTCCTGGAGGTGTTTATCTTGTCTGGTATATGTCTTCAAGAATCCTCTTTTAATCAGTGCCTCAATCCCCCGCTATAATGTTATGCACTCGTCCCTTGTATGCCCATGATCCCTATGGTATTCCAAATAATTGCTCTTATCCCTAGTCTCTGGGAGAGATCGCAACCTAGAAAGCCATTTAAGCTCCTTCATATTCTTAATCCCCATCAGTATGTTTGTCCTAGAGGTATTCAAACGTGTGAATGACCTGGGTGGTACTTCCTACTTTTGTTTTCCTCAAGCATGATCTTGTCGCAAGTTTGGCTCGCGTGGCCTCTTAAGTTGCCTCCTCCATGTTGATGTGATCTTCCTCTCGGGTGAGGAGCTCAGTTACTGACTTCGGTGGTATTTTAGATAAATACATTCTGAAGGCTTCACACCTTGCTACATATGTTAGAGCCGAAACAGTCGTCGTAATGTGAAGGTAGGGTATCTGTAACCTTTCTTTGTTAAATCTCGTCATGAAGTTACGTAAGGTCTCATTCGGGTCCGACGGAGCTGCATAAGGGTGGCTGCTATCTTCCTGATGATCTTACTACTTGCAAAGAAGGAGGAGAGAGAATTAGGCTCAAGCGTGGCGAACTAATCCTTGGCGGCATTGGTCAAAGTTTGAGAAAAGGCCTTGCACATTACTAGGTCTAGTGTAACCTGTAGGTTCATGACGTCTGGTTATAGATTGAGGTGGTTGATGGGGTCCGTGGTCCCATCATACTCCTTTATGCGTGGGAATTTGAACCTGTTTGGGAACAGATAGGAAAGAACCTTTGGCGTAAATGGTGTTTTAGGGGCAAACCCCGTCGTTCCCTGGGTATTCTGCTATAGTCTAGCCATAATCCCATCTTATATGATCTGGGCGAGTTCACTTGAGTCCATGGTAACCAATATCGAGGCCGAGGCCATTGGGGGTATGCCCAAGGCCCTAGATCCACCATTGTCGTGGATATCACAGGTGTCCTAAGGTCTAGCATGAGCCATGAAACCTCCTAGTTGAGCAAGGGTAGGTACTTGAGCTAGTGCTAGAGTCGGAGGAGTATTTCTTTGACTTAGCAGCTGAGTTAGCATTGCAACTTGCTAACGGAGTTCTTCGAATGCTCTAGCGGTAACCATTGCTGGTTGAGGATCTGGTATTGCTGATGACTCCTCTTGATGGGCTAGAGGCTCCACAACAGGTGGTGGGTTTGGTACAGATGAACTTGCTGGAAAAAGACCTGAACGTGTGTTGGCCATGGCTTTTGGTAGTGCTTCCCACAAACGGCACCAATAATTTTACCAAAAATCGCACCTAGTGAATTTCGAACTTGACGACTGAGAATGTGCACGAACGAGATCTTTCGGTACCTGAAACAAAAGCGTCGAGGTGTGTCCTCGTTGCCCCTCCGATACTTAAGTCAGAGAGAATTTTGCGAAAAGATGTGTGTTGAAATTATATGAAAAAGGTACCTGAATAATGATCATGGTTTCATATTTATAGAGGTAGGTGTTGCAATCCTTTCAGGACTTGGCATCTTTACTTTTAGGAATTCTTATGGTGATAAGTGTTGGACCACAATCAGAAGTCTAATCATACATTGACTGCAATATTTTTCAAGATAGATTCCTTCTGGACCTAGGATTCAATTTGAGTAATTGGATAGGGTTAGAGTTCTTAAGAGGTGGGGACTATCTGTGTTTGAGCATGAATGGTTTTGGAAATTTGGCCAAGGAAAATACCCGAGGACTCATGATGCTCGAGCATATAAATCTCACTATAGGAAAAAACAAGCCCTGGAGGTCCTCGTGCTTGAGGTGACACTTGTGAGCACATCAGGTATCATCCAAGTAAATTATCTTAAACACAAACTCAAGCTGCCAGGACTCTTAAGAAGACTAGCTCCCGAGGAAGGCTATAATCAAAACCTTCGCCACGTAAAACTTCAAACTAGGGATTATTCTCCTCCACTTTGGACAAAATACTGGCAAATTATTAGTTTTGCCTTGATTGTATCAATACTGCAAATTGTTTACACCATTCTCCCATATTACAAAAAAAAAAAAAGGTAGTTCATGATCAACATCGTTTGTAATTTGATCAATATTTTATTTGCAATCAATTCTGTGTTTGTTTACATTTGAGTTCTACAGTGGAATGAAGTTTTGGAGATTTACTAATTCAAACTATGAAATGTTCATGGGGATCTTGAGTCATTTCTTGCTCGACTCTAATGCAATTTTAGCCATTATGTATTTCAACACACTTGGATAAGATTATGTGTTGATCGGGTTCCTAAACCATTCAAACAAGGGTAATTATATTCGCACAACAATTATTTTAAAGTAATGATATTTATCATCACGATAATGAAATATTAGCGATGTGACAACCTATTATCTCTCATGTTTCTCTCTGTCTCCTCCTCCTATCTCTCATAAAAATTGAACTGTCCAATCTCATTATTCAATATCGACTGACACATCATTGATGTTTAATCATCACAATGATAAATACCATTATTCAATTTTTTATATCTGCACCACATTTTAATCACAAGAAAATATTTCAACATTTTCTCATTTTTACTTTTATGTCCTTGACTTTTTCCTCATCACATTGTTATTCTTAACATTCAATTAATAAATATATTTTATCATTAATCAAGATTTTTATCCAAATATTATGCTAAAGCACATTGAAAAGAGGGACAAATATTTTATTTAACTTTTGTATTAACTATGTATTTCGATTATTTAAAAAACGAGAGATAAACATGTATTTTTTTCTCCATCGTAGCAAACATTTTGGACAAAAATCGTCTCTATAAATAAGATGTGAAAATTAATAGAGAGTTGACAAAAAAATTTTAAAAAAAGTTAAGAACATAGTGTAAAAATAAGAAAAAGCTTAGAAATATTCATTGCAATTACAGTATTGTGTAGATAACAAAAATTGTAGTGTTAATATATTTACCTTTCAAATAATTAAGCAATCATGCAAACAATAATGCTATTTATTCTAGCTCGAGTTGATCCCATTTGATGTGGTATTATCATATAAGGTAGAGATAAATAGCATTACTCTAGCGCAAATATCAAGTCCAGTGGCAAAGAAATCTAGTTCATCAATCACTTGTCTCTCTGTGTGTGCGCGCGTGGTGGGAGTGGCAAGTAGAAATAATTAGCCCATTAGGTGGCTGTGTTTCAACGTCTACACTTGAAAAGTTGTTCTCAAAATATTTTTCTTTTATTTTTTAGTTTTAATTTAATATTTTAAAATTCTTCTTTTGTATTTCAGCCTAGTGAAGGAGCTAGGAATTTTTCCACTTGGGATTAGAGAGACGGGGCCAAAATTAGTTTGATTTATTTGCAATGCATCTTTTATATTGAAAGACCATTAAAACGAAGAATCTAAAATCTGGAATAAAAGATGTTTGCTGGAAATTAGTTTAACAATAATTTTTTAATTCTCTTGTTAATGTCACTGACATCTTTTGGATTATTACTCATTCATGTAGGTTCTTGGTACACATTTCAAAACATTAATAGTAAATTTGAAATATAACTTTCGTTAAATAGAAAGTTCAAAATTACTAAGCCAAAGATGATTACTAGAACAATTATTTTATTTTTTAATTTTCATTTTTGATGTCACATCTTTCGACTTATTTTTGGACTATTTTTTCCTCTCCAAGGTAGGCTCTTGTACCATATTAAGGCATTCACGGCAAACTTCGCACTACATATTTCCAAATGAAAAACTATTAACGAGGAATTCAAACTAACGAGCCACAAATGGCTACTAGAAATGGATTCAAAACCTAACTTTTTATCTTATAATTCTCGTTATGATGTCACATTTTTTGACTTATTCTTTGGCTATATTAACTCATTGGGGTAGGTTATGGGTTCCATTTAGAATTATTCATGGCAAACTTTGCAACGCAACTTGTGGTTGAAAAACTGTTGAACAAAGAGTTTCAAATAACAAGTCAAAGACGACTATTAGAATTAAATTTAACAATTCGCTTCTATTTCAATTTTTTTTTTTTAACATGAGTTTAATTAAAATTCAATTTAACTCAGCTCACTAATATAAAAAAAAAAAAAGAATAGGAAATTTAGTCCATGAGTAATTGTTCAGGAAAAAAAGGGGGAAAAAAGGACCTAGGGGTGGGCAGGATTTCCAAGGCCCCCTTTGTCAACCCTTACTTCGGCCCTTAAATTCAAGCAATGTCGGCAAAATTTAGCAAAGTTGATGCCTTGATGGTGTATTTTGTACATCTCTTTAGGCCTTTAAATTGAAATATTTTGGATTTAATGAATTGTGGGTTAATTATGTGTATATTATATTTGTTAGGTAAAAATCGATGTAATAAGCAAAATGGAGAAAACAAACGAAAATGGCTAAATTGCAGGAAGTTCAAAATTCGAGGACTAAAGTATAAATATTCAAAAGTTCTATCGGATCTCATGTCGAAGACTGGAGAGTGCTGGGAGTAAATTGGCCGAGAATAGAAAAGATAACAGGATAAAGAAGAATGAAGAAGGATCAAAATGCACATTTAAGAAACTTTAGGGACCAAATTGAAATTTTGATCCAAAAATACGAACCATGCACACGAATGGGCCCGTATACCATACATGTGCAAGGTCAGCCTGCAATCCCACTAGAAAATTTGATTTTCGTTTTGGCTCGATTCTTTTGTGGAATGATGCTAAAGATCATTTTTTATTTAGATGAGGTTATCTATAGCAGTCTACCACATATTATCTTGCATAAAAGATGTCTAACAAGAGGCAAGAAGCAATTTAACACAAGATCTTGACGTGCAAAGCTCAGATTCAAGTTTTAAGGCCAAGAAATTGAAGTTTCAAGTTCTTATGTTCTTTCATTCGGGTAAAGTCCATACAATATTTTTTGTGTAATTTACATTCAAATAAACTAGGCTAAATCTTTTCTGTGTATTGTATGATAATAAGACCATTAGATATCTATTCTTAATTCAAAGAATATGTATTTTGGTGATTTCTCGTGTTTTTAACTGATTATGCACGATTATTTTATTTTTTAAATGCTTGTACATCATTTAGATAATTTGTCGCTTATTGTAATATTAGAAGACTCACAATAAGTTTAGACATTACATAATTGACACATGGGCAATAACTGTTAGGAACAACATTTATGGTGTTTGCAATCTCGTTTGATAATCGTGTAAATAAATGCATCTCTCCGCATATGAATTCGGACTATGAATATGATTTGATAGTGCTTACGATAGGTTTGATTTATCTTAAATAGGAAGGTTAAATAATATAGAATTACCAATTGTCATGAGCACTTAAACAATACTAAATTACGTAATTCGAGAATTGAAAATAAGTACCAATAGGTGGATTTTATAATTTAATAATAACAATGCATTGACATAGTTAATAGCTTAAGATAAAGATAATTACAAGCATTGAAACTCTTTTGTGTCCCATGCATCACGTTTGATAAACAAGTACACTATGGTTGAATTTTATCCCTTGTGGAATGATACACGTAATTCATCACGTATTACTTATCAACGATCTCAAACACTTAAAAGTTTTGTGCGGACAAGTTTTTAATGTCGTTGCTGAGGAATAATTTGTTTAACTCTGTTTATTAGTTAATATTAGATCTGATTGTGTTGATCTATGTAATCGTTGAGAGTTTAGTTAAGATATTTGTAACGAAGACAGCTTTGATCTTATATTGATATAATCAATGAATGAGATTGTTCGGAGATGCTTTGGTTATGATAGCAAAAGTCTTGACGTCATATGATTATATACATTTATAAGGTAACATATGTGGCCCAAGTGGGAGATTGTTGAGTTTATTAATTTGTTGTGTGGGTTTACATATGTAATCAATTGTGTATAAGACTATCTTAAAATTGAGCCCAATTAAAGTGATTTAATAAAGAATTAAATTATTGAGCTTAGGACATCTAAATAAAGTGTGAGTTGTATTATATGTGTAGAAATTGAATCCATTAGGATTCTATTTGAGGATGGGACAAATGCATATGCAAACTATATATAGGGTAATGATTTTCAATTCATATTTAATTTTCTCATTCTTTGTGTCATCTCATCAACACAAGAATATAAGAGAAAATATATTGAAAATAAAGATCAAAACCCACAATCAAGAAGAAGAATTGGAACAATTAAATGGAAAAACAAGACAATCAAGATTATGGAGTAAGAAGCAAAAATCAATATCTAGAACTCAAAAACCAAAAGAGTCAATAATTAAGATTCAAGATCCGGAATCAAGATCCAGTAATAAGACATTATTCCCAAAAAATTAAAGTATGTTTCGCACTATTAATTTTCTTGATGATTTGACATGGTGAATCTTGACAATAAAACAATTAGGTTTTCTAGTTTTATAAAGTTTAAAGTTTCATAAAGTTTCAACACTTTGTGCGTTTGAAGAATATGAACAAAGATGTCATCTGATCTTGGAGAATTAATAATTTGTGCATTAAATTGTGATTGTGATCTTTTAATTTTGTAACCATTTAATTTTATAGCTCTGACTTATTATGTTGTCTGATTGTGACATACGTTATTATTTAATTGTGCTCTATAAGTGACTTCAATTCATGTAAATATGACTATCTATAATTTATGTAGTATGTACATTTGGAGAATATGAACAAAGTCACCTGACCTTGGAAAATTAGCAATTCACATGTTAAATTGTGACTGTAATCTATTAATTTGTGACCAATAGTTTCAAGTTCTCACATATAAGTTAATAATGTGACATACCACATGCATCCCTTGAAATTGTAACTTTGTGCTAAAATTGTGACTTGATTCAATTTGGAACTCTAAATTAAGGACGTGAGAAGAAAATGCTAAAATCCATCCATCTGAATGCTAATGAGGTCTTACAATCTGAAATGAAGATTAACAACCATGACCAACTCTTAATCCGTGACATTAGCCAAATCTCGAAAGCATGTCACATTCTTGATCAAAAAATTAATCAAAGCGAATAACAGCCCTAAAGATGTCACATCTTATTGCACAAATCTATCCGAAAATCATGACTTCGTGTACTGAACAAGATATCATTCATGTTGTCACATTTTAAATGAATGAAACAATAAAAGCAATGACCATGAACTCTTACATCTCGATCAAAATCATAGTAGTTACCCAAAATAATCCATCAGCCTAGCAACCCAAATGCATCAGCCTTCTACATGTGAAGATCTTGGACTCGACTCTTGATAACATTTATATTTTAAGATAGAATTCAAGATCCAATAGTGGATTACATATGCCATACATTGATCAAGGACATGCAATCAATAGCACGTCACGTCACCTGCTTAATATATTCAACCACGCCAACCACATTTCCGTTTCGATCATGAAAAGAAAACTTGCACATCTAAATTTTTATGAAATATTTTTATTTATAAAATCAATTAGTTTGCATTCAATTTCAATTCTCTTGTTATTTGTTTTTGTTTTAAACTTAATGTAATGAATTTAAACTGCATATTGTAATATAAGTGATCTTAATATAACTAAAATTAGTAAACTTGATATAAAAACCAGTATATTTATATATTTCGAGGAATCTATTTATTTATCTGTTCTCTTTCTTAACATAAAAAATGAAAAATTTTATCGCTCACAAGCACTCACAGCAACTTAATGAAACATAAACAAGGTCTTCACTTTAAAAACAAGTCTTACAAAGAAATTAACATCGAAGAGCCTCAAATTAATATATGAATTCACAACTATCCGAGCCTAAAGAATTCACATTATGTCATTGAGACAATTTCTGTCTCCCATCATTCTTATGGAAGCAATACCAAAATAATTTTTTCCTTTATTATGGAAACTTGACACGAACATTGGTACGGAAATTTTACACAAACTAGAAGCGAGATCAAAATTTGATTGTGCATAAAATGGCTTTATGAAATGACGTGTAATTTTTAAAAGAGAAGGATATAATTGTGTGAAAATTCATAAAACTCAAAAGGATACACCAAATAGAAGAAAGTATACAACTCTTTTGTCACAAAGTCTTTTAAATCGTAACTCAACATTGACAAAGGTCTTTACATTAACAGTCATATGCTGATATTCATTTATTCAAATTAAAGGACACAACCATAATTTTAAATTTAAAGACACAACTAGACAATTTCTTTATTCAAACTTATTATTTTCCAACAAGAACAAACGGATTATAGGTTCAATTGGACCGCGCACTCCTCGTAATTTCTGCAACATTGTATTCTTCCGGAAAGATAAATGCCCAAGTTCCTGCAACCACAATACTGGGAATCAAAAGTCACATGTAAACCACTATAGCAGAAAACTAGAAAAGCATTTGATCATCTGATTCAACAATAACTTACAGTAGTTTTTCTGTATATATGAGTTTTAGCAGTCAAACAGTGAAATATAAGTTCAATATGTTTATTTTGAACAATCTTCAGATTTTATTTTCCAGAATGAGAGTGGAGACAGATAAAGGGAGATCAGACAAAGCAGCAAATACGATATAAAAAATTATAGATTGAGAGAAACTGATGGTTAAGAAACTACCTGGTCCTGATTTTTTTCAACTTCAATCCATCTATGGATATAGCTAATTGTCATTTTCAAATGATTTTGAAGGAAATCGATTCCTTAATTCATGCTGCCGTGGAATTTGCAATTTCCTGCAGTTTTTAACTTCTAAAACGGAAAGCATAGGCATGGATTCTTCCTCCACCTCCCACATCTCCAAGAAATGCAAATTCAAGAGTTCTAAACGTTTGAGTTTCTTGAAACCAGATTTAACGCATATCATTTTCTTTCCTGCAAATGCGTCGTCTTGCAATACTAGTACCTGCAATTTCGGGAGCTTGTCCAAAGCTGCCATAGGGTCTTCCATAAGTTGAGAGCCTATCAAGACCATCTCAGTCAGGCTTGAAGTGATTTTATACTGAGGTGGGATCTGTCCAAGATGCCCATCTATATGCAGGGTATGAAGAATCTGCCAACTGAGTAGTTTTCTAAAAACTGAATGCCTTTCTTCCGTATAGCAGTCCAAGTTTCTGACCTTAATGGAGACACTTGTATTCTCTGAAGTCTTGTCCATGAGACGGACAATCTGATTAAGATCCCCCAAAATTCCTTCAACAGTCGTAGACAGGTGTCGTAGCCTCATCATTTTAGAAAGATCAGCAACATTACACACCCCAGGGTCAAAGTTCTCAAGTAGCTCAAGTTCATTCAAACTTCCCAAATACAGTTTATCGTTATTAGGCATCTGAAACTTGGGCGGAAGATATAGATAAACAAGTTTTCCCAGTTTCCACAAGACATTGGGAATGATTACTTCACTTGAAACTCGTAGATCAAGAATTTCCAAGAATGACAAGTTACCTATTGATGATGGCAATACCCTCAGAATACATCCTTTGAAACTCAGATACCTAAGGTAGATTGGCCATATCATTCTCCTCGGTAGACCTCTCTCTTGAAAGTCAACCCGTTCAAAAGTTAGAACCCTTAGCACTCTGTACCTCTTCAGATTAAACATTCTTCGAGGCCATTCCAACTTCACCTGAAGATCCTGCGGATTCAAGAGTAAGAGAGACCTAAGATGGTGAACTTTTTCATTTCTTAACTGATCAGCAGAAGATCTATCATCTTCCTTGCCTAAATGTAAAGCCATTCTACGTGCGGGATTTCTAGTCAATGAGAAGGAATCGGAACTTCTCTTATCTAGAACCTTAAAGGAATATTCTTTTCCCAGCGGTAAGCACTGTTTTTGAATGTGCTCATGAACACAACAAGACTTGTATTTTCTCAAAGATGGAGTTTCTTCTTCTTCGACCTCAACCATTTTTCTCTGTACCAGATCGCTCAAATATCTTTCTGCTAAATCCATCATAGTCTCATTATTTTGACAATCATCTCGTGATATCATGCCTTCAGCCATCCATTGAAGATACAAATGCTCCACTTCTATGTTCGAACCCTTTGGAAACAAGCCCAAATAAAGAAAACATGGTTTCAAGTGATATGGTAAATCATCAAAAATTAAAGCTGGAATCGATTTTCTCAATACGATTTGTTCAACTGGTAGGTCTCTATCGATTAATAACTTGATATCTTGAAGAACCATCTGCCATTCTTCTGATGTACGCTTTTCAGTTAAAACTTCTCTGACTGCAACTATAGCTGATGGCAAGCCCGAGCACAAATTCAATACTTCGTCCATTATATCCTTCTTCAACGAAACATCTTCTACATATGTTATAAATAAAATTGTTAAAAAAATCCTAAATATAATTCGGTAATTATGAAATAATCATTTCCATCATATTGCCTGCATCAGCTCTTAATATACGATAAAGATCAGCAATAAACAAAATTCTATCTTCGAGAGAAGCATTGATGTTGTCTCCAGCCACGATTGAGCATTCATGTTGCATCTTTATTTGATTTAATTCTTTTTCCACTTTACTTCAAAAAATTCTCTAAATGGTAGTATTAGACAAAATTGTCAATATATATTTTACTTCTCAAAAAATAAAGATAAGAAATCAGACTAATTCTTAATTGGTTAGCTTATTGTGTGCTCGCCAAAAACTGTTCTGTAGGCCACAAAAGGTGAAGGAAAATTATTAAATTATATTATCAGACATACAAAACACCAAAATAAGGGTTCTGAATTCTTACGAAGGTTTTGGGAAAAGGTTACATTGGGAAATTGAGTTGGAGAAATTCAAGAACATCAAGATTATTTTCATCTTCACCTTCATCAATTCAAAATCAATTCTTCCAATTAAACATGATTTCTTGTAAATTTGTAATGAGATGCTAAGACATGAACGAACGATGTTTTAATATAAAGTCGATAATTTGACGTTCAATATATATTAATTGTTGTAGGATTTCATGAATCGATTACTTGATCACAGTTGGATTGATTGTGAATTTTATTGATTTCGAAAGAAACAATGTGATAGATAGTATGTTAACAACGATTGTAAAGTCTCGTAGATAATAGAGATATGCATTTATGTTTTTCATGATTTTTATAAATGTTCTAATATTTTTAATGCATGCTTTCATGCTCACATCTTTCATAAAGATATAGGAAGGTCATGTAAGATGATAAATTTAACTAACTTAGAAATATTGATCGACAAGAATGAGCACATATTGTCATGTTATTAAATTGAATTGAAACGAATTAATAAGGGAGATTCAAGTTCTTAGTAACTATCTAATCTAAATTTACAAAACCTTCATAATTTGCTCACTAGAATTTGTTAGTTTAACTAGATTACTTAATGTAAATCATTCAAACAAATTGATTGACAATAGATTAAGTATATAGTCCTTGTGGGATGATACTTACTCTTCACTTTATTACTTGTTAACAATAGAGTGCATTTGTAGAAAATTAAACGATCAATATCCAGTTCAAACAATTTTGCAAGGAAAAAGGGTTAGCAAGGGAAAAGACGATTAGAAAAGCTCCTCAACAAAATCACATGACTGAGAATGAATAGAACTATTTTGAGGAGTTGCGTGTTACCTAATGTAAAATTACCTACAACAGCACATGTTAAATTCTCATCAATTCAGTCTCCTGTACTTTAAGAGGTAGATTATTATGTAAGTCACGTTCCTTACATTAATGGAACATGAATTTTGATGCACTCCGTCGTTTTCTCAATGCCAGACAACAAATTCAAAAAGTTTGGTTTATGGCTACTCGTGGAAAAAGCCATTGGAAGGCGCTTAAATAGGTCTTTCGGTACTCGAAGGATACACACAAAATTGGTATATTGTACACAGCGGCAACGATGAAGACATAGCAAATTCTGTAGATTCAGATTTTGCACAGCATCTAGACAAAAGATGATGATTGACATGAAATATTTTAAATCCTGGTCCAACAAAAAAGTGGTTGTTGAAGAGAAACTTAGATTTGGATGAATATTGTGGAAGAGAAACTTACCGTCAGGTTGGCCCCTCAACAATCCTGTCTTCTGAAATAACTCCAAAGAGTCGGATCTGCTTAAAGGCCACATCACATGAACATGTCCATCATCTGCATACACACGATTAGCTACTTCGTTTAACCGAGTTGTCAACATTAGTTTGCTACCCTTTTGATTATTTGGAAAAATTCCACGCAAGAAATTCCAATCATTCAGTGACTGGATGTCATCCAAAACAAACAAGTATTTCTTATCTTTTGCATGTTTGTCAATATGTTCTGCAAGTGCTTCGCGTGTTAGACCTTGGTGCTTTATTCTCTTTCTCCCTTCGGGAAGTTGTTCTAAAATACTTCCAAGGACTTCAAATTTCTGGCCAATTTCTACCGCAGAACAAATGTAAAATTGGGACAGAACAAAGGGATCGCCATATAACTTTTGGGCAAGTGCGGTCTTACCTATGCCACCACTGCCGCATATGCAAATAACTCCGTCTTTGTCATCAAGCAGAACAGTTTTTAGATTTTTTACTTGGTCATCCATCCCAACGATATGGTTTTCTCGAGAGTCGTCAGAGATGCTTTTCCTCAACTTTTGTCGGGTCTCAGTTTCTGGATCTTTTATCTTAGTGTCTTCTAATATAAATAAACCCGCAATGGTTAACGTTATCAAGATTTGGGGGTCCATCTTAAAAGGTCAACCTTATTAAGAGGAGTAGCCCAAGATCTTTATTAATTGGTCTGTGTCAACATCTTTATTCGATGTGGGATTATATCCCTTAACACGCCCCCGCAAGATGGTGGCTCATTTGAGCAGACCAATCTTGAAATCCACGTGCTCACTTTTTGGAGTCTTACCGGGATCGAATCGCTCGTTGGAGCATAATGGGCTCTGATACCATAAAAGATTTAAACACAGTGGTGTGTTTTTGTGAGAATCTGTTACAATTTGTATTGCATAGTGATAAGCTTATATACACAGCTAATGCTATCAAAAAGGAAAGAACATATATTCTGTACAGAATATTACAAGAGCTAAACTAGGTAAGTAAATCATAGTTAACTCCTAGAATCATGCTCAGCCTTGATCACAGAGAGAAATTATTGTGCATGATTTCTGGGAGAGAAATTATTGTGCATGATTTCTGTAACCAGGAGATGGAGCTAATCCCATCTCCTGGTGCACTAGAAAACAACGAGCTGTTGCTCGCTCATCCACCGAAGCCGAATACAGAGCACTCGCCAGTACCACCTCTGAACTTGCATGGCTTCAATCTCTTTTCCATGAGCTTGGTGTCACCATGAAGTCCCCTCCAAAACTTCTCTGTGATAACATTGGTGCCACTCAGTTGAGTCTTAATCCCGTACTCCATTCGAAGATGAAGCACATTGCCATTGATCTACACTTCGTTAGGGACTACGTCACCAAAGGCCTTCTGCAAGTCGCTCATGTCTCTACTATTGATCAGCTTGCTGACTTACTGACCAAAGCCCTGCCACGACCCCGCTTCCAACTTCTACGATCCAAGATTGGTGTCACTGATGGGAGCACCATCTTGAGGGGGCGTAATAGATGATTACAGAAATCATGCACAATAATTTCTCTCCCAGAAATCATGCACAATAATTTCTCTCTGTGATCAAGGCTGAGCATGATTCTAGGAGTTAACTATGATTTACTTACCTAGTTTAGCTCTTGTAATATTCTGTACAGAATATATGTTCTTTCCTTTTTGATAGCATTAGCTGTGTATATAAGCTTATCACTATGCAATACAAATTGTAACAGATTCTCACAAAAACACACCACTGTGTTTAAATCTTTTAATCTGCATATTAATTTCTTTAATCTCTAAATCAACCATCCGGAAGGATTTGAAATCATCAATGAATTTTCTAATTATGCTTCTGCCTCTTCTGGGCTGCTTCACGTTGAAATAAGTTTCAAGGACATTCTGAAGTCTAGAAACAAGGTCTCTGACCTCTCTTTCCTGGTAATGTACATTTGACGACATTCTTTTTCTCGCATCTAGATATTTTAATACAGGGAGCCACAGACTTAGCTTCGCTTGTACATCCTTAATTCTGTTCTCTATATCAGGAACTAAATTTGTTCGAAATTCTTGTAACGAAACCGCCTTTATGTTCTTTTCTAAATTGATCAATGTTTCAACCATTTTCTTTCTCACAGCAAAAGATTCTGAAATTTTGGTCAGATATTTCTCGATAGTGTCAAGTTACATTCCTCATCATTGCATCGCACTCGCATGCATGCATCCCAACTCAGAGAAACTGTAACAAATCAATGTGCACCTATCACAAGAAAGAAAATGTTAACCAATCTGGTCTATAAGTAGTTCCTAACTAATTGCATTCACTTTTCTTTTTTGACGAAATCTATAACTTCAATTATCCATGTCACCACGAATTGTGGCTGACAAATATAAAGGAATACAAATAAACCCAACTAGTGATATCAAAAATTGGAGAAACAAAGGATGCCACAGTTTGGGCTACTTTATTCCTCCAGTGGGAATAAAGCAACAAGACCGAAATTAACATCACAAAGTAGTGTTACTACAATACCGCTTTTTATTTGTATACATTTTGAGCACAGATTGTAATGTTCTTTCCTAGACAATTCTTTCAAGGTATAGCTTTTTTATTCTGTTCCATTTATGGTTATCATATTTACTTGGGATCAAGAATTTTTTGGATAAATCTATTAACTGGGTCATTTTGGACCATATTTGGTAGAGATGCATAATGAATATTGTATTTGTAGGGATAAAAACGCCTATCAATCAATTAACCACACGAAGTCAGTTAACTATTCAATAGATAATAAAAAAAAATCAGAGTAAATCAAGAGTAAAACTTCCCTATCAAGCTCCAATGGATTGGCACTAAAAGTGGATGGATCGAGGCTCAGATCAAGAGCCGAAAATCACACAGCAACACCACACAAATTGAACCAAGTTTCCCCACTCAAATGGACAACAAAGGAATACCCAAAACCCGACTAGAAAGACCACACAAAGAGGCTGTTGAACAGGGGCGAAACTGGACAGCAACAGGGCGTAAAAAACGCACAGACAGAGGAGGTGATCACAAAGAGGCAGAAGACAGAGGCAACCACGAAGCAAAAGCCACGGAAGAAAAAGGCACAGCCAAGTATCGAGAATAATGCCAAGAAGGAAGCCGTGTGTTATTGTCCAATCACAAAGGACACACACACATACATACATATATATAGGTGTGTTGTGGTGTAATTCAAATTCGAAAAATTCTTCTTGTACCGGGGGTATACAACCCTCCTACCGGCCCCCTCACAATAGGGGGGGGGGGGCTAGGGGGGTTGTATACCGCCCAGTACAAATAGTGCATCTCTTCAAATTTCATGTAATTTGGTATTTGATTAAATAGAAGAAATTTAAGGAGCTTGAGTTTTGAGAGTTCTAATTAGTGAAGATCAAATTTCATCAATGATTGGATGTTTGGCTTGGAAAAGGACTTTGAAATGAAGAGAACAATTTGGAGCGAAAAAGTAAAAAGGGGGGAGGGGGTAGAGAAAGCGGCAGTACATGTCGTCGACCCAGGTGCTCCATGGATGTTTTTAATTCCGTTCTTTCTGAATTTTATGTCTTCTTTTCATCTAGAACTCCAAAAAGAAATTATATATATATATATATATATATATATATATATATATATGTATATATATAGTGGATTACTCATCCTTTGCTCGTGGCTTTTTCCCATATTGAGTTTCCACTTAAATCTTAGTATTTATTTCATTATCGTCATTATTTTACGATCCAAAATACATAATAAGTGGTATCAGAGCGATGTTGATTGTTCCGCATGACGATAATGAAGTATGATATCCCGTTATTGGATAGAAACACGAGATTTACCTTATGCAAGTGAAGATGCGGCGGGTCTAGTGCGGATGGATTTGGAGGGTTTTAAAACAAACAAGATACTAGAATAATTCGGATATCATTTGTTGTGAAACAACCAAGATATTTCTTGTTAGAAGAAATATTAGTATGTTCGAATCACTGTTAGCAATGTTGAAAATACAATATTTATATATTGTTTGAATACCACTTGATGAAACCTACTACCGAAATGAATTGTTGAAGTTATATGACAAATAATGAAGTATTTGATCAAACAAAAGAATAAAGAAGACAAGAAATTTCAAAGATTTTATTGACTCAATAATAATGAAGAAATGGTGAAGATTACAATGAATCCTATAATTCTAGTAATCTTATATCTCACATTACAAAATTGTATAGAAGAGCCTAGTAATTATAGGGAACATGTAGGGGACGTCCAAACCTTCTAGTAGAGTTGTTGATGAAGTAAGATGCCAAAAAACCGAGTCCAAAATGAAGTATGAATGAAAAACTCGAAAAATCCGCATCAGAAAGGCGGTACCCGGGTGCCATACCGCAGGCGCTTGGCGCCCACTAGCCAATCTGTTCAAAAACAAATTTGGGGCGCCTGATGACGGCCAAAATGCCTCCATTGATATTCTTCTCCATTCTGAACTCTTCTACAAGTCCAATACCAATTTCAAACTCCTAATGGATTTCTAAAATAGAATTTCAACTTGAAATAGGATTCCAAACTTGAATTCTCCTTGACGTGCACTTCAATTAGAATTCTTTAATACTTCGAACAACGAATTTGGGTCATACCCGAATTCTAACAAGAGGAAGCCTTACTTAACTTTGATAAGATGTCTGCTACCTGGACGTAAGATGAAAAATAGCGTAGGGATCGAAAAGCCTAATGTCAAATTTATCTACATCTTTCAAATCAAATTCTTAAGGATGTTCTAAATGAGAGAAGTGCCGCTATGTTGTGATTGAAGTTGGAGCAACTTTGCATGACAAAGAGCTTGACTAGCAAGCTATACTTGAAACACCTCTTGTATTCTTACCAGATGATTGGAGGTGCATAATTGGATGATCAATTAACTATGTTCAAAGAAATTGTGGCCGACTTAGAGACATTGGAAGTTAAGTATAACGAGGAGGACTTGACGTTGATGTTGTTGCATTCTCTACCACCATCATATGTGACTTTTAGAGATACTATTCTCTATAGTTGGGATAGTCTCAGTGTGGAAGAGGTCTATGATGCTTTATTATTAAGGATAAGATGAGACATCTTGCTAGAGGATCATAAAATCATGCTGAAGGCTTGGTTGTGCATGAGAGAAATTAAGATATGAATCTTGGCAGACATATGAGGGATAGATCAAATCTAGATATGCTGAGAAGACATGTCACTATTGTAAGAAGAAGGGACATATTAGAGCTAATTGCTATACCTTGAAGAATAGAAATAAAGTTGTCGGTTCTATTAAGAAAGGGAAGCAACTTGTTAATACAACAGAGACTGATGTTGTAGAAGATGGGCAAAGTGAATGAGAGCTTCTTGTGATTTCTGACATAGATTCCAAACCATATGGGGAATGGGTTATTGATTTAACTTGCACTTTTCATGTGTCCCAACAGGGACTGATTTTCAACATATGAATGAGTTTCAAAAGGTGCAGTTATTATGGGAAACAACTCGCCTCGCAAAATTGTCGAAGTTGGTACAGTCAAATTCAGAATGTTCGATGAGGCTATCAAAACACTTACAAATGTAAGACATGTTCCAAAACTGAAGCAGAATATCATATATTTGATTGCACTTGAATCAAAGGATTATAGATATACTAGTGAAGGTGGAATTTTGAAGATGAGTCGAGGTGCTCTTGCTGTCATGAAGGGACATAAAAACTCTACACAGTTGTACATTTTATATGGTTCCACAGTAATTGGGGATGCAGCAGTTTCTACTTCTTCTTTGATAGATGAAATTACAAAACTTTGGTATATGCGGCTCGAGCATATGAGTGAGAATGGCACGGCAGAGTTAAGTAGAAGGGGACTTCTTTATTTGCAGAAGACCAGTAAAATAATTTTTTTTTAGTATTGTGTCTTTGAGAAACAGAAGAGGGTCAGATTCATGAAAGGAAGACACAACACGAAGAGAAAACTTGAATATATCCATTCAGATTTTCGGAGACCAGCCAGGGTACGATAAAAAAGAGGTTATTATTACTTATTGACAGTGATTGATGATTTCTCCAAGAAAGTTTGGGTATTCTTCTTAAAGCAAAAGAATGATGTGTTCGAGAACTTCAAGGAGTGGAAACCATTGGTAGAAAAGTAAATTGAAAAGCAGGTAAAATGTCTTTGCACAGATAATGGGTTGGAGTTTTGTTCATATGAATTCAATAGCTTATATAGACCTGAAAGCATCTTGAGACACTTGACACTGCCTGGAACTCCTCAACAGAATGGTGTGGCAAAACAGATGAATAGAACTTTGATGGAAAATGTTCGTTGTATGCTTTCAAATTCTAGGTTGCCTAAAACTTTTTAGGCTGAAGCTACTACAACTTGTTTTCTGATTAATCACTCACCTTCAACAGCAATTGATAAAAGACACCAAAAGATGTATGGTCTAGTAAACTTTCTTGTTATTCTGATTTGAAGATTTTTGGATGTCTTGCATATGCTCATGTAGATAATGGGAAGTTGGATCTTAAATCTAGAAATTGCATATTTTTTTGGGTATAAATCATGTGTGAAGGGATATAAATTGTGGTGTTCTGAGACAAGAAATGTGGTTATTAGTAGGGATGTAATATTTGATGAACTTGCTATGGTCGTGGTTTACCTCTTGAAGATTCTGATAAAACTGAGGAGCAGAATCATTCAACTCAGGTGGAGTTGGAAATTGGTTCAGAGGAACAATAAGGGGTTGCAAAATAGTCTACTAAAGATCAGTCCAGTTCAGGATTGACAGACAGTAATATATTACCTACTTTGCCTACACCAACAGCACCACAGTATTCAATAGCTAAGGATAGACCTCGCAGATAGATTAGACCTCTATGGAAGTACAGAAAAGCATATTTGATAGCTTATGCATTGAGTGTGGTTGAAAACATTGATTCCACTAAGGAACCTGTTACATATTCAGAGGCAGTCAATTGCAATGATTCTAGCAGATGGATGATTGTTATGCAGGAAGAGATGGAGTCATTAAGCAAAATAACACTTGATATTAGTAAAATTACTTAAAGGTAAAAAGGTTGTTCGCTGCAAATGGGTGTTCAAACAAAATGAAGTTACATCAGGGATTAAAGATACTAGATACAAGGCTAGATTGGTAGCAAATGCCTGCAGTCAGATTCTAGGTATTGACTTTACATATGTATTTTCACCAGTTGTAAAGCATAGTTCCATCTGGGCTTTACTTGGAGTGGTGGCTAAGAATGAATTGGAGATTGAGCAGATGGATGTCAAAGAGCATTCTTACACAAAGAACTTAAAGAGAGCGTCTACATGCAACAACCAAAAGGGTTTACAGTCTCTGAGAAAGAAGACCATGTGTCCTTGTATGGACTAAAATAGTCACCGAGGCAGTGGTATAAGAATGATTCATTCATGGCTACTCATGGTTTTTTCAAATGTAATTATGATAGTTGTGTGTACTTAAAAAAGGAAGATAGTGGATCGACTACATATTTGTTATTATATGTTGATGATATGCTCATAGAGCCAAAGATAAAGCAGATATTAAAAAAAGTAAAGTTTCAACTCATCAAGGAGTTTGATATGAAGGATTTGGGGCAACATAGAAGATTCTCGGTATAGAAATCTTGAGGGATAGAAAGGCTGGCAGATTGTATTTGAGTACAGATGGGTACATTGAAAAGGTGCTTGTAAGATTCAAAATGGTAAATATGAAGGCTGTCAGTACTCCCTTGGCTGGCCCACTTTAGATTATCATCTAACTTGTGTCCTCAATCGGATGAAGACATTGATTACATGTCTCGGGTTCTTTATTTTAGTGTAGTTGGTTAGCTTATGTATACTATCGTTTGTACAAGATTTGATTTGGCACATGCAATTAGCGCAGTTAGCAGTCACATGGCCAATACTAGCAAGGAACATTTGGAAAGCAATGTATTGGATTTTCAGATACTTGAGAGGCTCCTCTTCTAATGCTTGTTTGCATTTTGGTAGAAATTCAGATGGAGTCATTGGGTATATGGATTCAGATTATGCAGGGGATTTTGATAAGAGGAGATCACTTACAGGATATGTGTTTATCCTTAGAGACTGTGCTATCAGCTAGAAAACTACTTTGCAAAATACAAAAGCTTTGTCTACAATAGAAGCATAATAAATGACTATTACGGAGGCATGTAAGGAGGTTGTGTGGCTGAGAGGATTGATTGGTAAAATCAGTGAAGACTTGCAGATATCTACAGTATTATGTAATAGTTAGAGTGAAATTTTCTTGACTAAGCATCAGATGTTTCACGATGGGACTAAACACATTGATGTGAGGTATCATTTTGTGCGTAATGTAATTGCTCGTGATGATATTATAGTGAGCAAGGTTGATGCCAAGGATAATCTTGCTGATATGAAGACAAAACCACTTTCTATTGCGAAGTTTTTGCATTGCTTGAACTTAGTTGGAATTTCTCATTGATTTAGCCTATTGGTGTTTGTTTGAAAGAGGAGGAATGGTGTTCACTTGGAGATGTGTCTTGAATTTCTTGTGAAGGAATTTGTTTCAATGTGAAGATTTATTATGGTATGATCCAAATTCCATATAATTTGGTGTTTGGTTGAATAGAAGAAGTCTATGGAGCTTGGGTTTTGAGAGTCCTAATTAATGAAGATCAAATTTCAACAAGGATTGAGAGTTTAGCTTGGAAAAAAACTTTGAGATGAAGAAAACAACTTGGAGAGAAAAAGAAAAAGGGGAGGGGGGCAGAACGGCTAGCGCTGCAACGTCAACCATGGGGCGCTGCGGTGAGTAGATGTTTTTATTCCATTATTTTTGGATTTCATGACTTCTTCTTCATCTAGAAATCTAAATATATATATATATATATATATATATATATATATATATATATATATATATATATATATATATATTCCACATTGTATCTTCGTATATAGAGATTCAACATCTTGGGAGTTAAAGAGCTTAGATTTCAATTGAGAACATTGAGATCTTGGTATTATAAACACAATTGCTATTGATTATAGTGAATTACTCCTCCTCTGCTTGTGGTTTTTTCCCGTATTGAGTTTCTACATCAAATAATGGGTTGAGTAGGTAATGGGTCGAACCCGTTGAATGATCTTGGTCCTCCTTTGTACCTTGGGCTACCAAGTGTGATTTTCGATCCAATAGCACTTAAGTGCATTCAATTATAAGTTTCCAATAAAACTAATTGAATCTAGTATCTGTCCCAATTATTCATCATCTCCTAGAGGTTTATTTGGTATCAAAATACCCTACAATATTATATAGTGCTTATCAGCTCACAATGAGAAAATAATGTGGATTAACATGATTCTTATCTTTAGAATATTTTATAGTTACTAGTGAATAACAGTATATAGGCCTTTTAATTTGACCATCGTTCAAACTCAAGGTACACGCGCTTTGTGCACTTGTATATGCTACAAAAGAAAAGAAAAGAAAGGAGAGGAGTCCAACTGAGATGCTGAGAATGGGGATGATGTACGATCTAAAAGTGTAAAAAAAAAAGAAAAAAAGGATGAAGTCTCAAAGGAGGCTAAGGAATATGAGGATGAACCCAACAACTTGAATGCTTCTAATGGTTTTAAAAAAGCTGCTAGAACCGAATAGGGAGAAGAAAGTGCATATGATGTTGATATGAATGAACATATAAAGAAGTTGGCATCTTCTAAGAAAAATAAATCTATCAAAGAGATGGACACTACTGCTATGGGAGCTACTACGAGGAATGCAAGACTAGCTGCTGCTAAGAAGAAAGAGAAATAAAGAAACTGGAAGAATAATTAAGCGAGGAGGAGGGCACATCTTAGAATTTCTTTAATGTCTTCGGCACACAATTTTAGAAAATGGTCAATTTGTTTCGTAGTGTGTATAACTATTCAAAAAAATACATTATGAAAAATCATAACTTTTTGATAGGATGCAAACTTCATCATTAAATATGAATTTTATTTATATCAAAAGATTTAACCATTCTTTTTTCTTTCTTTCTTTCTCCAAATTATGTCAAAATATTTTTTTAATTATTTTTAAGATTTGTGTTCGATATTTACTATTCAATATCTTCCAATATAGAAGAGTACAACCAAGCATTGATTTTCTTGACAAAATTAATATTGCACTCCATTAATTGTGGAAGAAGCATTGTATCTTGGGAGACAGACATCTATTTGATCCTTGTTCACTCCAAAAAAAAAAAAATCCACTCCATAAACCCTATCGCTTTCATTGCGAAGCATATAGTAATATGCGAAAGGAAAGAAGGCATAAAGGTTCACATAAAATAAAATACGAATCGCTCCTTCGTCCAGGCTGACTACAGTTTGTCAAAATCCACATAAAGTATGACACTTGTAAGAAAATTATTATTTATAATCCAATGAGGAACTATCATTTGTCAATGTTCTAAAAAGAACAAATTACGTTTGAAGGGAAATCTATAAATACCTCATATTTTGAAGATAAATGCATGCAATTCAAGGATCTGGAAGGATGAATAGAGTAGAAGGAGATTCGGAGTAACAAAAGCATTAAAATTCGAGACAGAAGAATCTAGCAATAATTCAGTAAAAAATGATGTTAATCCAAAGATGAAGAGAAAAAATGCCGCTAGGATCTCAAGCCAATATTTCCCCGATCTGACACCGTCATTAGCGAAAATGAACACATACTACATAGGCGATCCATGAAATGATAGAGAAACTAAATGCATTTTTGCAGTGTAAAATGTATATATGCGCAGTAAGTATGAGAATCCAAAGACGAGTTAGCAATATAAAGATAATGGGAGAAAACCAATGTTTGATGCTAGGTTCTTTCCTAAATGTAATAACGACTACTGAACATTACAAACTTACGATATTACTTTGGTATGAAAGTGGAAAAAACCAATTGAATAACAGATCCTCTATAGACAAAGTGACGATCAAGGAAAACTCTCAGGAGTAGAGGTATAACCAATGGAAGAATCCGAAGATGGGGAATTATAATGGTTCTTATTACTATCGTTCTTATAAAAGATTTGAAGGTCAATCCACAACATAGCAATATCAAAAGAAAAATGTGATGCATCATCTCTCAGTAGATTCGACCAATGATTATCTTCCTCATCAAAGATCAAGTCTCGAAATAAAGCAATCAACTACAAGGTTAAATAGTATCAAGGAAAAGGAAGGACAATCCCTTAGAATTTATTATACACGATTTAAAGTCAAAATGTTTGTTAGTGAGATTACTCTAGATGAAGAAGCAATGAACGCACTGTGGAATGGTTTAACGATAAACGCTTCCTTCTAGATAAAGGCCCACAAAAGATATCCATTCTTCTTCCAATTAATTGATATTATACTTAATGAGATCTAGGTAAAGGACATCCTAGAGAATTGGATGACGATGGAAAATTCAAGGATGATGGAAAAATATCAAGCTGGGAAAATTAAAGGAGACACGATGATGTTCGCATCAAGATTATCTAGATCATAATATCATAGGTCAAGGGATTCCAAGGGTATGATGTGTGCATTCGTTGCACCATCCTTGTAATATACTGGCAAAGAATACATATTCCTTGAAGGATAAAGAGAAATTTTTTACAAAATCCATTGTACCAAAGGTCATGATACAGATAAGTGTTATTAAGTGCTAAAAATGGCCAGGATGCAGAACGAGCAAAGAGATTTGACTATCGCACCAAGAGGTCAAAGCTTGCACATTTGGTAAGACAAGCTTACACAAGGTCATTGTACGCGTCGGTCAATGTTACGAACTCCAAACCTGTATGGAGAGAAATTAATATCATAATCAAAGCCCCATATGCGGGAGAAGGTATGGAAAACACATATGATGCATACTCTCAAGTATCCAGGGAGAAATCTTAAAAACTCTTCTCTTTCAATTATATTTTGTAATCATGCAGGGAATCAAATGCCCCCCGATGCGAGGCACTATGAAAGCTAGCGTAAATATCTAATGGCCTTAGACATCTATCAAAAATAAACTCCGTTATTTATCTGGAAATGATTGGAATCAATGTAGGGTAAACACCCTACGACACTTACGGTGGAACATCATGAATGATGTCACTAGATTTAAAATTTTGGTTTCTAAGGAACAAATTATCTTTGTAATAAAGATAAGGAAATGAGAAAGAAATTCATGTATGAAAATCATTATTTTAAAAAACAAGTATCCGATAATGTGAAGGGTAAGGTCAAAAACTTAATCGCCGGTAAATATAACTGAGCAAATATTAAGGGAAGCGTGAGTACTGAAGCAAACGAAAAGAAGTATAGCACTTGAGACAAGTCATAAAAATGAGGATTGGTAGCAAAAAGCGAAGCTGACTCATCAGGAAATGACTATTTTACCCCAAATGGACGAAAGAGAGTTTACTAACCTAAAGAAATTCCAATTAAAGGCGAGGCATATCCCGACAAAGAAATTTTAATTAAAGGCGAGGCCGATCCTGCCAAAGGAAATTTATCCCGTTAAAGAGATTTTAACTGAGGGTGAGGTTCATCATGCTAAAGAAATATGGGGACTAGTTTCTACCTCAGAGGAAATTATTATAAAAAAGGACGAGGTCACGTCCATTTGCTTTTAAATGCCATGACAAAATAGTAATAACATGCAAAAATACTTATGTATTAAAATAGCCATGATGGGGACGGAATATCAATTTGCATCCCCCTATGTTACAAAAATCTAATAAAGTCTCATTTGGAAAACGATGTTGACAAAATTTGAAATCAGCACAAGAACGATAGATTCTGTTGTTGATACAAACTCATTATAATTATATCTATGCAAAATAACTAACATAACAAATGAGTAAAACAACACGAGCTCAAGGAGTGCCAAATGCACAAATTCGTACAACATAAATAATGATATTATTAAAATAGCCAAGAAAGAGTAGTTTTTTACAAACAATGAACGAAGCTTTACTATCATTAAACAATGAGACAAAAATAAACTATCTTACTTAACTAAGGACTAAAGATTCTCAAAAGACAAATCATCCTGATTAACTAGAACTTCGGCCCCTGAAGGTACCCTCACTTTTGAAGAAGCAAGAATAGAAGTGTCAAATGGCTCATTAGTAGCTACATTCCCACTTGGGGAGATAGCGGAGAATCTATAGGTTGAGAAAGATCAATATGAATAGATGGAGTGTGATAAACCTCATGAGAAAGGGTGTCTTCGATGCCATATTCATGAGCCTCCAAAAAGTTCATATTCCATTCAGGGTGAAAGCTTTTGATAATATTGAGCACTTTGCTTCTCCCATCTTACTTAGCATCTTCAACCAACTTCGCCTTGTGAGCAGTCACTCCAAAAAGGCTAGACCCCACAACAGCTAAATTTGTCTCAGTACCTTCCAATCTATCACGAAGCATAGTTATGCCATTCCTTGTGCCATCAAGTTCTACAAGGATAGCTTCCTACTTGGGCTTGATAATTTGAAACTCCCCTCTTTTATGCGAAGTGTCACGCTCAGTCCTTGCAACATAATTTGTGTGCTCTTCCTTAACTAAGTTTAGATCGAAGGAGATTTTCTTGGCTTCAGCTACAAAGAACTAGCCCTCTTTCCAAAGCTAGCCACTCACGAGGTGCAAGTTTCAAAGCCAAACTGCTAATCTTGAGATAAGATTGCAACTCACTAGAGGTGGGCGTCAATCATTTCTTCCCACTTAATGGGAATAAGTTCTTCCGCTAGTTTCTCCCAAGATAGGTTGAAATAGGCATAAACCACCTTCGTTGTTTGGAAGACAAAAGAATGAAACGCCGACAAAGTCCCTGCATCTAGTACATGCTCACGATGAGGAAGGAATAAAGACTTTAAACCCGAAGTAGAACCTCAAGGCGAGTAGGAGCATTTGGGATCCATTAGGGACATAGACTCACTTGGGGCATTCATTTTCCTAGGATTCCCAATTGGACATGGAGAAAAGAGAAACACAAATTCTGTAGGCTAAGATCACAAAGCTTCAGCAATATAAACATGAGATGAGGTCCTTGGATTAAGCATTGACCACCCGCGAAGATACTTCTTTAGAACTCCTAGAACCTTTACGGATCAATTTCTTAGAAGGAGGCACAGCAGTCTTCGACGCTTAGGAGCCAAGCAGTGGCACCCAAGCCAGTTCCCACTACAAAAGAAACAGATAAATTGAATATTCTCCATAAAGATAAGAAAAATCCTTCAATGCAAAGAATCTAATGCATTGGTTTACCCTAAAAAAGAACATAATCAAATAAGACCTTGAAAAAGGATAAGTAAAGGCAAAACACTCACTATATTCACCATAAAGACAAAGCATAACCACCATCGGGTAAGGGTCATTGGGATGAAGCCCCCAGTGACCGCAAGAAAAGAAAAAACTTTCCTTCCAGCTATGTGATTTTATTGGGTGTCGTAATGAGTTTTGGGCATGTTTTAGATGAGTGTGGAGTATAATAGTAATACCCCTTTTATGGCGTGTTGTATTCCCCGTTTTTACCGGATGATAAACATAAAGGCTAAAAATGGAGCTTGAGCCCCATGTCCATTGAACGCTTATGAATGGCTATACAATCATGGAAAGGGAAATCTGTACTTTGGAATTGCCCAAGACAAATCAATTATATAGTATTAGAGATACCAAAGCGATCTCGAATTTTACCGAAATCTTCTCTCAGTAATATTTGAAAATATTTTTGAGGCTTCAAAAGGCTCTCAAACGCTGGCAATCGATGTCACGCGAGTCTTATTAATTCTAGGTTGGGAACTACTACCTTCGTCAGGAAATGCTGGGATAGCCCAGATGATGAAGGATTTTGCTAAACGGCACGACTGGGCCACAAGCCACTGGATTCGTCAGAAAAGGGATGCGCATCGGGGGACGAATCCCTGAGTCTAGAACCTTCAATCTTAGAGCCTTTAGAAATATTTTGAGAATCACTCTGGGATGAAATGATGACAAAGGAAGGATAATAAGTAGCTAAGATGGATGAATGGAAAAAGAAGTTAAAAAAACCCGCAAAGAGAAATAATGTATTTATGGTTCCAAAAAGAAATGTGAATTGTTATATTGTTTGTTTAGATAAACCATAGCCGACCAAATTACACAGACAATCGAAGCCGTTGAATATTACGAAGCGCCTGATTAAGAATTCAAAATGAATGAACTCAATTAAACATATATGACATGCACATTAAATACGTACAAGCCATTAGCATAGAAATACAAGAAAAGGCACTGCAGCACACACAAAGAATAGCTATAATCATAGCGCCCCTCGAAATGACCTACATCATCTACAGTGGAGTACATGTAAACAACAATAGGTTTGCAAAGGCATAAAATTAATATCAATATTAAAATCGAACTTCAGGGACTATTTGTTAACTCCAAAAGATCATCTCCGTGAACCCTTTTGCAATCACAATGAAGCATATAGCAATATACGAAGGGAAATAAGGCATGAAAGGTTCCACTAAAATAAAATACAAACAACTCCTTCATCTAGGTTAGCCACTGGTTGTCAAAATGCACGTAAAGCATGACACTTGTAATGGAATTAGTTATTTATAAGCAAACAAGAAATCGACATCTGCCATTCTTCTAAAAAGACTAAACTATCCCAAGATTCGGAGAGAAATCTATAAATATTCCCCTATTTGAAGAGATTGACATACAATTCAAATATATCCCTCTCAAATAACTATTTCCCTTTTGCTCCTTTTTTGTATTTTGAAACTTGAAAATTGTATAATTGACTGATTGTAAGAATTGTTAAGTAAATATAATATTTTATAATTTTAGATGTTTGGTATGTATATTTTAATTATTAATGATTTTAGAATGATTAAAGATCTAAAATAATCTTAAAAATAAGGAAACTTTTTCTATGCCAAGGCTCGTCTAGGTTCATAAAACTTGAAGTTTGACTTCCACACCTAGCAACATTTTACGCTTTTTAAAATGTTGGTAACTATATACCAATTTATTCAACAAACAACTCATAAAACCACAAAACTCTAGCCAATATAATATTTAAAATTCATTTAAATCACCTCAACTTTCTGTATTTATAATTTAATTTTGCTCGGTTTTTACCAACAAACTTGGAGATGGAAACATATAAACTCTGGTGAATCTGGTAGTCGTGAGGTTGCACAGTTCTGACTCGTATGAATCATGTGTATCCATATCAATCAAACTCGTAAGCTACAATAATCTTATATTTTTTTTAATTCAAGTAACATTCTCCTACGTTCAATTTTGTTCTTGAATCTTGATAGACATCATGATGTCTAAGGCTCTCATGTACTTCAACCGATAACAAATACGTAGTATTTAAAATTATTATCTTACAATTTGTTAATGCCTAACACCGAACATCGACAAATCTTTTTCACTAGTAGCTTATTCAAAAAATTGTGTATGGTATTAACTTGTTATCAAAGTAAACAAATTAAATTGCAATTAATACTTCACAGAAGTATTTTAGGTATATCAACCTCATTTAGATGAGATACGACTCCAAAGGTGGTCAAATTTGAATATTATACTAAAAACAAAAAATATTGAAGGTTAGTATTATTTTTTAAACTTGAGGAGATGTGCCTGATATTGCCATAAATCTCGGGAGATATTGTCTCGAAATGAAGTAACTTGCTTTAAACATGGACTCTTGTTTTCCTTTTATTAACATTATGCAATGATATCGTGGAGGAGAAATTTAACCAAAGTAGAAAAATCTATTGGTTCCTATTAAATAATACAGTCTCACAGCCAATATTTAAATAAAGCTACATACTCAATAATAAATCACGCTACTAACCTGGTTGGAGAATCTTATAGACTGAGCCAGCAAGATGATCTCACAGAGGGTTTACAATTGTATTGTTTCCAAGTGCAAGAACCAAAAAGCAGCCTCCAACATACCTTTATTATGCGTAGTTTGATTCCATTCAGCAAAAGGAGTAAAGCCAAATGTACATAATAGTGTTTCACGTAAGTTTTACCAATACACACAAGGATGGGGCCTACTGTAATAAAAAATGAAAAAAAAAAAAAAAAACCCATCCCTCCTTGCATTTGTGAGTCCAGTCCCGTTCTCCTGCCCGCGGCGGGCAAGCTTATAATGCCCACTCGGAGAGAACCCAACGTGGGGTTCTCACATTTGGAGAGAACCCCACGTAGGGTTCTCCTGCCACATCAGCAGGTGGGCAGGATAAGTTTGCCCGCCGCGGGCAGGAGAACATTTTCGTTTGTCAGTATCTGTGAACCAACCACCCCACCCCCCCTGTGAACCTCCTTCTGATAGCCAAACATGGTTCTAGCAAAAGTTAATTCTTAAAATAATTTGCACGTAAATCAAAGCTTTTCTCTATTTTTTAATCACACATTCGTGAAAAAATTACTATTGCAAGACTCATTTCTTTATGCAAAAAGAGATTCAAACATAGTGGGGCCGAGCAATGCACTAACTTGTGGCTTGGAGCAAAGTATTAGCTGCCGCCGGTAACGTCTACCATCACGCTTGAAATATTCTTGCCCTGATTTGGAGCAAGGAAAATCCCTTATTCCTTTCTTGGTTAATGGAAGTTCCTTTCTTGTCATCCTCATTTATTCACATCTTATTGTTCCTGCAAAAAGCAAATTAAAGGCTGACTAACATTTGATTAATTTGTCAAAATTGACAGCATTACTTCCACAATATCTAATTGTGATAAGAGAAGAAATTAAATTATTATTTATAATTTTCAATTTTAATAAGCCATGTACACGTACAAGTGGACGTCGGAGAGAATATCACTGAATAAAAAACGCATACGTCACCGACTAATTTTATAAATAATATTTAGTTCATGTTTGATGAAAACTAAAATTAGTGAATCCACGAAATTTATGATTAAAATTAATTATTGATTTCGACTTCGATTATAATCTATCTACCAAACAAGGGCTTAATTGTTACATTTGTACTATATGTACATCAATACTTATAAATTGGTTTACATATATATGATATGGTGAAATATGACTGTGTCAATTCTTTCAACCAAATAAAAAAGAATAATGCTACTTTGCCAGGAAAATGTTGACGATTGCCTTAACGTAATGGGTGTTGACAAGATGTGATTAGATGAAAAAATTAACCGTGTTTTAAACAGTTTGACTTTGACTTGATTATTGAGATGGAACAATCAGCTCTTGCTATTTATGCTTTTAGTAAATACTTGTCCATTTAACTTCAACCAAAATATCAACTATAATTGTGTCTGTTGATGTTAGAACTTACGAGTTGAACTGGTTCGAAGCTCCTCTATATTCCCTAGAGGTCCATCCCTGTCTTCGCCCTGCCCGCTTGCTTGTGTGTTTAATTTAGTGCTGAAGACATAATGCTTCAACTATTGGAAAGTCGCATTATCCCGAAGGGGACAGTTACATTTTTAGGAGCAAGCTAGCTAGGCAATTAACTAGAAATTTTAAAATGAGTCATTATATATTAATTTTCATTATATTGGATTGATGATGGTAAATTAATTAACAAGTTTTTATTACGTTTCCATAGCATTTCTTGTCCTACCTATTGCAAAACACATGTCGTGTTATGTCCATTTCCATTTTCATGCGACCTAGAGTGATGCTATCAAATGTATATTTGGGGTAAAAAAATCCCAATAAATGCACAATGGAAAAAATTAGTATTATAACTCTTAGTTTTCATAATTTTAATTATATTGGGATTTTAATCTCATTTAGAGCTAGTCGTTATCTTTAATTTTATTATTATCAAGAGTTAGTTGTTATATAGGAGTTTCATTTTTATTCAGATTGTAATTACTACTTTAAATATGAATTGTAAGTCTGAATTGAATCGAATTTGAATTAAAAAATTTATTGTTGAGATTTTTTTAAATTTTCGTGAATTCTCATATTTGATAATTAAAAATCAACAAGTCCAAATTCTTTGTATTCGTGTGTGAATCAAAGAGTTTTTTAATGCCTAAATTTCAAGAATTCTTAAGAATGAACAGAAAGAAGTTAATCGTATTCTGATATTCGTTTGGAATCAACTAAATTTCGATAGTGTGTTCGTTTATATTTATTTTTTTCACTTCCGCCGCACTACATCACAAACACTGGTTATGCTATATGTACATCACTACTAACAGATTGTTTCATATACATATGATATGGTGAGATATAATTAGATCAGAATTTACTTAACCAAATAAAACAAAATTCTTCATTCTCTTCTTCACACCTCATCTATTTATAAATTTTCTGTAACTCATTATGTACAATAGCGTTATTCAACAAACACTATCCCCTGCTTAGTATGGATAAGAACCAGATTTTTACTATAATTACGTGGAAACATCTCTATCTTTTTTCTGTCCGTGTTCCGAATTGCTCAATGCAATGCCTTGTATTTATAACTTAGCCTCTAATATTTGGTAAGTTTCCTTTTTAGTCGCCGACTCTAATTCTTTTTCCTAATTATGATATAAATTATTTTTCTTATTTTGTTCTTACAACCAAGTGACTTGATTTTATAAGGTTTCCTTCTCCAATAAATTTCTTCTAGAAATTACCATCTTCATCTCTTAATTTAATTTATCTATTTTGAGTCAATCTTAACAATTTTGACCTTAACTCAAATTCTCCAAATCACGACAACCCTTGACATACATTTTCGCACCTCTTTACCGGTAAGTATTACCTTTCCTTGATCAATAGTCCAAAACATGAACCGAGTTCAAAATTTATTAAACGTTACTATATGATTTGACATCTTTGAACTTTGATCTTCTATGGTCTTGATGTCACCAACATAACTATCTTCGCTATTTCACAATTCTTGAAAACAAAGACCATCTGTTGTGTGATTTGATAATTACGACTACATACCTATATGACTCGAATCATTACACTACCACCTCGATGTCTGTCAATCACAACAACAGTTCCACCTTGGTGCTAGTCTCTCACATATATCCATCTCAAACTTTTGACATTGGCATCATTGTTGAAATAATAAAATGAGCTTGCGAGCTTATGTCCCTTTTTGACGAAGTCTAAGGATATGTGAGGACAATAAAAGCCAAAACATAAAAGGCTTACAAAAAAGAAATTTTGATCCAATCATATTCTCATTGTATTATGTGTATGTAAATCAATATTCGAGTTGTAATGTACATATAACACAATTGTTTTGATTAGGTCTGAGAGAGAGGGAGGGATGAAAAGGTTTGGGGGATAATGGAAAGTATTTTTTAAAGTGAGAACGGCTAGCAATAATTTAGTATTAGAAAAATTAAACAAATTAATGGGCAACTTTAAATAATAACAAAGGCCTGAATATGTGAAGTCTCTTCAGTCTCTATTTCTTCTTTGACCTTTGTCGTCATCCTCCATGGAGGAAGGCATGCATCTACAAGAGATCAAAGGGCTTGAGGAAACAGTGAAGTCTCTCAAGGAAGTTTCAGAAAAACATGAGAAGACAATGGAAGAGTTCCTTTATAGTCAAAACAAATCAATAGAAGACTTCAGCAATCACGTTATTTCTCTTATAAGTACAAAGATTGAAGAGTCAATTCAAAGAAATAACCCATCTGGTTATTGCACTACAGGATTGCCTACAATTGAATTCCCCAAGTTTTCTGGCGACGGTTTTGACGAGTGGATTTACAAATGCAATAAATTCTTTGATTTGTATAAAATCCTGGATGATGTAAAAGTTAAATTGGCATCAATTCATATGGAGGGAAAGGCTCTTCATTGGCATAAAAGCACGATGGAACCGTCATCTATTACGAAATGGGAAGATTACACTCATCAGATGGGGTTGAAGTTTGGGGCTAAAATTCATGGATCTGGTATGGAGAACGAACCTAGGGAGACTGATGCAACCCCTCTGATTGACACAAAAAGGCCACGCCACAGGATATGCAAGTTAAGAGGAACTAGTGGCAAAGAGATCCCAAAACTAGAAAAATCTCACTTGAGATTTGGTCCACTTTACTGCAACGAGGAGTCCTCGGACTCGAGTCTTAAGGATGAGGCTTGGCGGCATTTGCTGAAAAACTCCCCTGACAGGGCAGCGGTGACCATTGAAATTCACTTGTCAGAAATGAGAAAGATAGAAAAAGAGGCAAGAGCTACTTATGAAGATCGATTGGTGGATCTTTTGTCGGGACCTGAGTTTCGATGGATGATGATTAAAGATGGTTGTTTATTCCTGCAACTCGTGTTGTATGTTCTTGGGGGTGCCCAACAACTAGGCTATCCTCCTGGCCGTAGCATATTCGGTCCAGAGAAAAATAACAAGTACAATGATATTGAAAAATGGATTGAGGCCATCTTCTTCGTTGGAAACCAAATTCCACTCATAGTGCTCAAGGAATTAATGAAGCAAAGCTACTTCAGGAATGTCATAGGAAAGGGGGAATGGGAGCTACCATCAGATCTGTGTAGGATAGCTTTGTATGAATTGTTATTATTGCCTGCACGAGAAACTCACCCCCCTAGAACATTACCGCAAAGGCTTTCTAAGAAGGTATTTGCAAGAGCTAATTGGCTCCAAAAGCAGCAGCCTTCTGATTTGCTCCATGGCCTGCAGTTGCTGATACTCGGGCCAAAATGTGAACGAGAAGAGGAGGAAGAAGAAGAAGAGAAGGATTTGGAAGGTCAGCACGAGCTAAGTAATTTACAGGATGCTTCCAATATTGATGATAAAATATCTTCGTCAGCCACAGAATTGAGAAAAGCGGGTATACATTTCAGGCCTCTAAGTTGCGGGAATGGAAGCAGAGGAATCTATTTCACAAAGAGTGTGTGGAGTTGCAAGGCACATCCGATTCTTTACTTGCCTCCTTTCTTGGTAGGAGATGACACAGAGTTGATATTTCAAAATCTCACACACTATGAGATCAGTCAAAAACTTGACAAAAGAAAACAGGAGGTTAGCGCCTATTTGTTGTTTATGAGCGAGCTGATACGTACGCCTGATGATGCCAAACTCTTTGACTCCAATGGAATCATTCAAGGGGATTATCTTAAACACAAATTAAAGCTGCCAGGAATCTTAAGAAGACTAGCTCCCGAGGAAAGCTATAATCAAAACCTTCGCCGTGTAAAACTTCAAATTAGTGACTACTCACCACCACTTTGGAGAAAATACTGGCAAATTGCTAGTATTGCCTTGATTGTAACAGTACTGCAAACTGTTTACACCATTCTACCATATTACAAAAAAAAGGGTAGTTCATGATCAGCATCGTGTGTAATTTGATCAATATTGTATTTGCAATCAATTCTGTGTTTGTTTACATTTGAGTTTGACTGTGGAATGATGTTTTGGATATTTATTAATTCAAACTGTCAAATGTTTATGGAGATCTTAGGCCATTTCTTGCAATTTTAGCCATTATATATTTCAACACTTGGATAAAATTATTGTGTTGATCGGGTTCCCAAACCATTCAAATAAGGGTAATTATATTCACATAACATTTTTTTATATCTGCAATTTATCACTTTTGCTTTTATGTCCTTGACTTTTTTCTCATCACATTGTTATTCTTAACATTTAATTAAGGGAAAATTGCGGCCGTGGTCACAAACCTTTCATTTTGTTGCAAATTACACCAAAACCTTTTATTTTTGCGGCCGAAGTCCCAAACCTTTATATGTAGTTGCAGCGTCGATCCCAAGCCTTTAATTCCGTCCATAAAACCGTCAGTCAACGTTTCAACAATAATTTTGACTCGAATAAATTGCAAAATTGGTCTCAAACCTTTCATTTTGTTGCAAATTACACTCATACCTTTAATTTTTGCGACCGAAGTCCCAAACTTTTATATATAATTATAGCGTTGGTCCATTTCACACATTCCGTCCATAAAATCGTCAGTCAACATTGAAACAGTAATTTTAATTCAAATGACATCTTAATTGATAGGTAAAATTGTTAAAACAAGTTATCCAAAAAAAAATGTTTGTTTTCTTCAAATCCTTTAATCTTTTCACAGACATCACATTCTCATCATCGATAACTATCTGATCAGATAACAATTCGATCCGATTTGTTATAATAATCGAATCAATTAATTATTTTTCTGGCATGTTATTTGTCACTAAAATAAATAAATGAGAAAATAAAAATAAAAAAACTACATTTGATACTATAATTTGTATGTATTATTAAATAATTTTTAAATTGATTAAAAATAAAAAATAATATTAAAATAAAAAATATATTTTTTATTAAAAATTAAAAATAATATTAAAGATTTTTATTTAGTACTAAACTTTTTTATTTTCTCATGTATTTATTTTAGTGACAAATAAAATGCCATAAAAATGAAAAAATTGCAACGCCAATCCCAAACTGGCATGTTTAGGCAAAGCTTAAACATAGATTCTAAACATAGATATTATTAAAAAAATATTTTCTTATTTTAATATTATTTTTAATCAATTTTAATATTATTTAATAATACATACAAATTATAGTACCAAATGCAGTTTGTTTATTTTTATTTTCTCATTTATTTATTTTAGTGACAAATAACATGCCATAAAAATAATTTATCGATTCAATTATTATAACAAATCGGATCAGATTGTTTTCTAATCAGATAGTTATCGATGATGAGAATGTGATGGCTATGAAAATATTGAAGGATTTAAAGAAAACAAACATTTTTTTGGATAACTTGTTTTGACAATTTTACCAATCAATTAAGATGTCATTTGAGTTAAAATTACTGTTTCAACGTTGACTAATGATTTTATGAACGAAATGCGTGAAATGGACCAATGCTGTAATTATATATAGAGGTTTGGGACTTAGGCCGCAAAAATTGAAGGTTTGGGTGTAATCTGCAACAAAATGAAAGGTTTGGGACCAGCGCTACAATTTTTTCGAGTCAAAATTACTGTTGAAATGTTGACTGACGGTTTTATGGACGGAATTAAAGGCTTGGGACCGACGCTGCAACTACATATAAAGGTTTGGGATTTCGGCCGCAAAAATAAAAGGTTTGGGTGTAATCTGCAACAAAGTGAAAGGTTTTGGGCCATGGCCGCAATTCTCCCTTTAATTAATAAATATATTTTATCTTTAATCACAATTTTTATCCAAATATTATGCTAACTTGCATTGAAAAGAGGGGCATACAACTTTCATATTAAAAATGTATTTTGGTTATTTAAAAATACAAGAGACAAATACGTATTTTTCTCCATCATAACAAACATTTTGGACAAAAAGTCGTCTCTATAAATAAGATGCGAAAATTAATAGAGGGTTGATGATAAAACAAAAATTAAAAAAAGTTGAGAACTTAAGTGTAAAAATAAGAAAAAGTTTAGGAATATTCATTGCAATTAAAGTATAGTGTAGATAACAAAAATTGTAGTGTAAATATATTTACCCTCCAAATAATTAAGCAATAATGCAAATAATAATGCTATTTATTCAAAGCTCGAGTTGATCCCATTTGATGTGGTATGATAAATAGAATTACTCGTGCAAATATCAAGTCCAAATGCAAAGAAATCCAGTCCAATAACTAGTTGACCAATCACTTGTTTCTGTGTGTTTGGGTGCGTGGTGGGAGTCGTAAGTAGAAATAATTAGCCAATTAGGTGGCTGTGTTTCAAAGTCCACACTTGAAAAGTTGGTAGGAATGTTAAGAGCTTGTTCGAGAGGGATTTTAATCCAATTAAAATTGAAAATATAGTCGTTATTGGGTCTCACTCGTCTAATAAAAATCAACAATAACGACTAATTTTTCAATTTTAATCTGATTTTAATCTCTACCAAACAAACTCTTTATAGAATTATTGGCTTAACATTTTTCACTATTTTATTGAGTGTCCGACAGAAGCGAGGGGCAGTGGAAAGTGGGAAATTTTAAGGGCTGTTCTTTTCGTATTTCAGTTTTTAGCTTTGAATTCATTTTTAATTTTGTGTTTTGATTATCTATTTTAAAATTGTTGAAAATACATTTTTCTGTCATTCTGGAAAACGCTTTCTCAAAACAGAAAACTGGAAAATGTGTTTACTTTGAAATTTTTAGAATTTTTTTTTAGGTAATTGGCGCAAAACGTCCATACCTTTGCACGATTTTGTGCAAAAATTCCTTACCTTTCATTTTTTGGCGCAAAACGTCCTTACCTTTCACATTTTTGCTCAAAACGTCTGTTTGACCCGTTTTTAACATAAAATGACCATTATACCCCCTATATAAATAAAACAAAAAAGAAAAGAAAAGAAAAATAAAGAATAAATTGCAATCTGCTCCAAAACTTTTTAAAAAGTACAAATCAGTCCAAAACTTATGAAAATATATAAAAATAACAAAATCTCTCTCTTCTCCTCCACCCCCTCTGCCTCCTCCACCGCCGCCGCCGCCGCCAAAACCCTAAACCATTCCATCCCTCACCTTTTTCTCTCAAAAAAGGGGCTGGAAAAAAGGGCAAAAAAATCACCCCTTTAGGAACCATATTAAGGGTCTGTTCGGTACAGTTTAAAATCCAATTAAAATTGAAAATATGATCGTTATTGGGTCCAACTCGTCTAATAAAAGTCAACAATAACGGCTAGTTTTTCAATTTTAATCTCTACCGAACACACCCTAGATATGCTTTGGAGTGCAGAAAAGAGGCTAAGATGAGATACTATAATGGAGGATTGCCGGGGTTTGATTCGACCACCAAATACATAAAAGAAGAGGACTGGGTTTGCAATAGATATACTGGATCTGCCACGTCCTACAGTAAACCCCACATTTGAACCCTCAAGTCTTCCCCTTTCAAATCTAAATCTAGGCGTAGCACGATGATAACCAGAACCACCAAAATTTGAAGTTGGTGATGATTTCTTCAAAAAAAAAAAAAAAAAATCGGAGTAAAAGAAAATTCCACCCATCACCATAATTGCAATAATTGCCTCTGAATTGGAAAACCAAATCCGCCACCAATCAACAAATTAGCAGACCGACACATTCCCACAAAATCACAAACTTCTGTTGCTACAATCACCCACCACCATCTAGAACTCCAATCGACAGCCACAACCAGCACCTGTCGCTCTCTCAGTCTTGCCAATTTTCTCTCGCTCACGCGTCGCCACCAACAGCCAACAAGAAACCTCACTGGCAGTTGGCTCGCGATCCAGTCTTCAAGTTACCTCATTGGCAGACCATTCCCTTCCGTGACGATCGATTGGCCTCAATTTTATTTAACCCTAGTTTGTATTTTGGGGGCTCAATTTAATCGGCCTCAGTTTTTGGGTGGAGGTGATAATTTCAATGAGTTTCATTTGCCCAGTTTTTGTTATTTTTAATGAGTTTTGGATTGGTTTGTATTTTTTAAAAAAGTCGAGGAGCATATTGCAATTTATTCTTTATTTTTCTTTTCTTTTCTTTTTTGTTTTATTTATATAGGGGGTATGATGGTCATTTTATGTTAAAAATTGGTCAAAATGACATTTTGTGCAAAAAAATGTGAAAGGTAGGGACGTTTTGCGCCAAAAAAGAAAGGTATGGACATTTTGCACAAAACTGTGCAAAGGTAGGGATGTTTTGCGCCAATTACCTTCATTTTTTTTTTATAACTTTAGTATCCTAGAAATGAAGCATGTCTCAGCATATTTCAAGGCATTCAACCAAGTGTATGGGAGACTGATGCAACCCCTCTGATTGAGAATTCTAAAAATAAACAAAGTAACGAGCTTAATTTCCCCTTTTAATACATATGCCCGATTAGTAATCGCACGACTAATGAGATTCTAATTTGTTGTGAAAGTATCAAATAAATTAGAATTCATCACAGGCTTAAAAATTTAACACACGACAATCAAATTATTTATTTATTTACTTATTTACAAAACTTTCACAGCAAATTAGTACACCACAATAAAATATTTTGTATTAATTTCACAAGTAGTCTTTTACGAATCTTTGATACACACACAGACACGTGTGTGTGTGTGTGTTCACTACAACAGAATAGCTTTTCGCAACATTCAAAAACGTTTTCGATGACCTTTTGCAATGTTCGGACGTATGTTGCAAAAATGGATGTTGCAATAGAGCGTTACTGATAATCTTTTTGTAACATTTTTTGAATATTGTTAATAACTTTTTTTCAACGTTTTTTGAGTGTTACCAATAACCTTTCTGTAACATTTTTTAAGTATTGTCTATGCTTATAACTTTATTTTTTGCAATATTTTTTAAAAATTATTATTTTTCCTATTTGTACAGGGATTTGCATAAATCAACCACAAAACAAGATAGAAAATAACAACATCAAACAACTCCAATAATTATTATTAATTGAACTAAAAAATGTAACAATGTCCATACAAAATTCAGATCCAAAATTCTGAAGCACCTAAAAGTTCAATATATTTTCAAAAATAAAAAATACCACAAGCCCTAAGAAGTGAGTAAAATAGCCCCATCGAGCTCCTCAATTTTCTTCTCAGTAATCTTTGACACGAGCCTAGCCATAACAACCAGCGGTTGATTTTGTGGCAAAATTTCCTTGCCCAAAATCTTGAAGTACCCGTCCGAATTGCATAACATCAATTATATGGCCCACATTAGGTGTCCAGTATGCCCAAAATAGTGGATACCACCAGTAATCCCAAACCTGAACCTATATGATTATAATATTCAGATGCAAAGTACGTGGTTATAAGGTTTCAGGCAAAATTCATGGATACAATTTGCTCATTTTTCTTTTCAGGTTGTGGACCAAAAAGTAGTTAGGGAAATGGAAGTTATCTACCTTCCCAAAAAGATCATGGATAGAGTTGTGTGATGCAATTTGCTCATCTACCTTCCCAAAATCATCTAAGACAAAATTAATTACCTTCCAAAGTAATTAAATAATAAAGTCTTGTCAATTAAAAATACAAGAATAAATATACATTTAATAAATAATTAAAATTATTACTTAAAATCATATCGAAATTTTGCAAGATATTTATCATTCGTCTTATATATGTAGAATACTATAAGCACATTGTTTGATCAAGAATTAAGAAAATCAATTACCTTATCTACTCTAACATGATTAAAGGCATCTCTTGTGTGTTCTTTACAACATTATTGAGTTTATGATGCAACTAAACCAATTACATATCAATGAACGATAATCAATTCAAGCAAAACAAAATATAAACCTTACCAAATGACTATGAGAGGATCTCTTGTGGCAAGACTCGGTACATTTTTCTTTAATAAAAATAAGATAATGTATATTTTTTAAGTCTACAAAATCGTTTTTATAAATCAGGGCTCTAATACGAAGCTGTAACACCCCAAATTTAGATACCTAAATTTTGAAGTATTATCATTTAATTTCCTTTAAATTCATAAATGCGGAAAAAAAGATTAAATATTTTCTATAACATAATAAACATCCTCGACTTCATTTATAAAAATAATTTGTATTTAATAAAATATAAGGCAATAAAATTAAAACTTAACTTTATTTCAAAAAGAATTCAATAATTAAACATATTATCGTACTGAGTTCGCCTCACTTCGTCGTTTCAAATCATCTTGCCTTCATACTCTGAAAATGAGGAAGGATAACGTGAAATGAGTTAAAGCTCAGTAAGTAAACTTCATGCATATGATGTATGCTTATAATATGTATATGAATTACTTTAAAATAAAATCATTTCGCAATAATATGTATCATTTTTTCTTCATTTTCTTTAAAACTTAACATCCACATCGTGAACTCACTTAGTGTATCGCCTAACCAATCAAAATGCAATGGGGAATATCATTTGGAACCTGATTTATTCTACCGGTAGTACTGCAAAGCGATTAATATTAACATTGAACATTAATTGGGTGCGCCGGTTCCCCACTTTCATTTTCCACTCACACCATTCATGGTATAGACATACTACTCTTAACAAAAGCATTCAAGATACATAATATCTTTTTAAATTATTCTTTGACTCATTGACATTGAAAACTTTTAATTTCTTGAAATTTCATGTATATTTATCAATGCATTTGCATGCAAGAATGTCATGAGAAATATTAATAACATAATGTTTACGTAATACAAATTTATGTAGCGTACACATAATGACAATAAGTGATTTATTTACCAGAGATCCTTATCAATTTACTTTTAGCATAGAAGATCCTAGCGGTCCACAAAATCAACTTGCGAAAACTCCTAAATCATTACCATTTATTAAGAAATTTCGATATATTCACTTTATTTTAATTTTTAACCACTTTCGCATATCCTTAAATATCAATCTTTTTTATTTACATATTTATTTGTAACTCATAGATATACAATCACATAATTAACAATATATTACATAGACGGATCGAATAAGCCAAACATTTTAAACATAGATATTTTGAACCATAAAAAAAATAAAATCTTAAAAGACATTGAAATATTTGTGGCATAAACACAATTTAAAGAAAAAGGAGTAATAAGAAATCACACAATTGTATCTCTTTAAGAAAAATGGAGATGGTCAATTTTTCCCTTGCTTATTCAATTACTGGCTTGTTAATTAGAACAATCCCTGACATGAGCTACTTAGATAAAATGGCTTTTTAACAATGAAGTTGGGTAGAAAATACAATAATTCAGTTAACATTTTAAACTGGAGCATGTAATAAACACCGTGGTATGCAAGTGGTGAAAATAGGATTATATGCTAAGGTTCGGTTACTTCATCATTTCACATTAACCATATAATATAAATCAATTAAATTACGAGTACACACTATTAATTATTCTAAAAGATTTGATGACTTGTTTTTGTAGTAAGTATATTGTAACGACATTTGAATTAACGTTCAATTATTCGCGTGTTAGAATTTGCGACAATAATCTAAGGTTCCATGATCATATAAAATAACAAATTGTATACTCGACGGTTTGGGTATAGTGAGACACAATTCGTTATATAATCAAAATATATCGTTCACAATCGGTAGATGAAGTTGCACACTTTATGTTGATAAGATTGCATTGTTCTTAGTAAGATTTGTCTAGATCTAGGAATAAGAATAATAACGTGTTTTGAAGCACATTGAACGGGATCGCATGGATGACTTATTTGTGATCGTTCGAAATGAGACACCACTCGATTATTGAACAAGTCACCTAAATTCTGAGCGAGTAATGTACATTTAATTGCTATGTCAAGTTCTTTGAGGTACCAATGAGTAAAGTCTTAATTAGAAGATCAATCTCGGTGCCTTGGGAATCTGGGCGAAGTAGTTAGAGATCATATACAAGCAATAGTGGAATCCGTTGATAATCATAATGCGAAGATCGTAACTCTAAGATATTTTCTAAAGGGAATTGAACCTGAGCTCAATAGTCCGACGATGAGATCGTTGGACTTGGTGTTGTGATGATCACAACGAATTCGTCTTATGAAATGGGACTTAGAGGGTAATACATGTTGAAGGGTAAAATCGTCATTTTGTCGACTTCAACATATTGACGGTCAAATGAGGGTTGACTTGTGGAACAGTAGTCAGAGGATATTGTTATCGAATCATAATTGGCTTCCATGACTTTCACTCGATTCAAGAGTACAATCCCCTTTTTTTGGTAGAGTAAGCCGGGATTAATAGATTATATCTCAATTGGTCAAGAGTTGACCCAATTAGAAACATCTATTAGAACTTGAGTCTTATGAGTTCGGTTAAGTCTCTCTTTTGGCTTCAATAAAGGTGTGTGATCTAATTGGTCTACTACAATAAAGTCCAAAGAAAATTGTGCAAATATGAAACTCTAATTGTGTGTTATAAATGTACCCTTTACGGGCACATTTACCAATGATTATGGTTTAGCCATTTTCTATTTCCCAAAAGAAGAGAGAGGTACCTAAGGAGCACAATGGAGAAGATTTAAGGGAGGAAGCAATTGGCTAGGCCATTAAAAGCTCTTTCAAGGTTATCATCCCACCCTTATGTGTGAGGATTTAAATAAAAATGTCTTATGATTTCAAGGTGATCTAAGATCCACCATGCATTTAAGTTTAGTTTTCAAAGAAAAATTAATTTTCTATTGTGATGATTAAATTTCCCCAATCCAACAAATGGTATCAAAGCCATGGTTATTGAAAACCTTGAGTAGGATTAAAGTTTTTTTTTTTTTTAATCCGAGTGTAAAATGCATTTTTAATATGGGTGGTGTTAAGATAATTGATTTGACATGTTATTGCTTTATATATTAAAGTAGATGTTTATGCATAATCACATTTGGCCTCAAAATTTTTGCTTCCTATTATTGTAATTTATTCTTTTTATTGCTCTCTTATCTAGAATATTTGTAAGCCATAAAGCAATAGGCTTTTATGTATTTTGGAGAAGAAAAACCCATTGTATGTAGTTATTGTTGGAAGAAGAACGTGTCAATGAAGATGTATGAACCAAAAATGCAAAAGAACATTGTAAACAACTTAAGCTGCTGCCGACGACGACAGAGCTCTTTTTGAGGTCGCCGCGCCGTCACTAGAGATGGTAGTGGAGGTGGTACATATGTGTTTTGCTAGGGTTTGTACAATTGCGGCTCAATTTTTATTTTTTGGGTTTTTTCTTGAAAACTTGGGTCAACCTTGTTGGATAAGGGCTTTCTTATTTTTTAAGATTAGTACTCAAAACTTAAATTGGCCCACACTTGGAAGCATGGATGGGACTACAAGGAAATTGAAGAATTGGGCCAAAATATGGCCCAATAGAATACTTTATTTCTTGTTGTAATTTTAATTCTTAGGATGTGCCATAAGTGATTATTATTCATTTAATTGTTGCTTTTATCGTTTTATGTATGAATATTACATGTCATGTAGATTAAATGAAACACCACCCGATGCACTATTATCATATGCATTAGTATTAAATAATTTTTTATCACTTTAAATTAATTAGAAGTGACAGAAAATTATTATTAATAATTTGGTGCCATTATAATTGTTTATATTTGGCCGAATAATTATTATTGAAAACCCATTATTTTAAAATAATAAGTGGGAGAGGGTTTATAGACATGTATAAACCCGCGGCCTCCTCCGTCATCCAATTTGTTATTAAAATGCATATGTTTAGTTTCGAATTACATCGGTCTCCCTATAGGAAAGCGACGTTATTTTAGATTAATGTAAATTGGATCTTGTTATAGAAATTTTAAAATGGAATAACGGGTGATTATCCTATAGATAACATCTCATGTATTTAAGATATTTTAAAATTATTGACGGAGGTTATTATACTTATATATGAATATTTTTGGAGGACTTCCTATAGAACTTTCCAACAAAATTATTCATTACCCAAATAATAATCAATCCTCATTACATTGTGATGAGATGCCTAGCTCAATAAAATGAGTGGGAGGGTCTCAATCTTGCCGTCAACTACATTGACATCCTATAGAGGGCGCGTTTAAAGTTGTAAGGGTTTAAGTTCTTTAATTTTTCAAAAATATAGTTTTGGGGTCTATATTCACATACTCATGTACATACATCATACAAAGATTAATGTTCATTTTAATTAATACGCGACTCGTTAATTCTTTTCAGCAAAATGTCGCTTAATTCATTATCAGTGATACTTAAACAAAATCAACTTGTGGAGAAAACTACGTTGGCTGGAAAAGAAATCTTAACATTGTTCTTACTGCCGAAAAATACAAATTTGTGCTGACTGAAATTTGTCCTGAACCCCCTAAAGGTATTCCATAGAATCTCAAAAGGCTGCATTTGAAAAGTGGTGTCATTCTGATGAGATGGAACGTTGCTACATTTTGACATCCATGTCAAATGTGTTGCAAAAGAAACATCACAATATCGAAATTACTTTTTGACATAATGGAAAGTCTTCAAGAGATGTTTGGACATCGAAGCCGATAAGCTAGGCAAGCTTCCATTAGGGTAATTATGAACACGCGCATGAAACCAGACACATCTGTGAGGGACCATATGTTAACCATGATTGGTCAGTTCAATGCTGCAGAGGTTTTAGGAGCTAACATTGATTCCGAGACACAGATTGACATGGTCCTTGAGACTCTTCCTGAGATATTCTCATAGTTCATAGTTGATTATAATCTACACAAGATGGACAAGTCTTTGACGGAATTAAGAAAAGAGCTCCACAATGCTGAAACTGTTCTGAAGGCCAAAAGTGGAAATGCTTTGATTGTGATAGTCGGATCCTCTCTTGCTAAGCCTTCTAGTGGCAAATGAGGAATCAGAAGGAAGAGGCCAAGCAAAAAGGAAGATGGCAAGTCAAAAGGAAAGAAAACCACTATCGATGGGAAACCAAAGGGAAAGTGTTTTTCTTGTGGACAGAATGGATATTGGAAGAGAAACTATCTGGATAACCTAGCTAAGGGGAAGCAAGGTAAAGGCAAATACCCTATTCATTGAGTCATGCTCAGTGGTTGATTCTATTAGGACTTGGATTGTAGATTCTGGAGCCACCAATCATATAAGCAATTCTTTGCAGGGGTTCCAGGAAATCAAGCACCTCAGTGAAGGGGAGTACACTCTTAGAGTCGACAAAAGAACAATAGTATTCGCCAAAGCTGTTGGCACCTCTACTTTATGTTTTGAGAATTGTAGACATTTGATTTTGGATGACTGTTATTATATTTTCGAGGTGGCGAATATCTATCCCAAGAGTTTAAGGTCTCCTTATCGGATAATGGAATATTATCCCAACTGAGTGCACCAAGAACTCCCAAACAGAATGGCGTCTCGAAAAGGAGAAATCGAACTCTTTTGGATATGGTAAGATCAATGATGAGTTATTCCTCACTGCCTATTCTTTTCGGGGATATACACTACAATTAACCATTTATATCTTGAATGTAGTACCATCTGAGTCGGTTCCCATGATTCCCCTTGAATTATAGAATGGGTGCAATCCTAATTTGCATCATATTCGGATATGGGGGTGTCCGACACATGTTTTAAAGGGAAAGATGGATAAAATGGGATCAAGATCGGAGGTTTATCTCTTTATAGGATATCCAAAAGGAACAAGAGGTTACTATAGTCCTCTAGATAAGAAGGTATTTGTTAGTACAAATGCATCCTTCTTAGAAGACAAATACATAGAAGAACACAAGTCTACTAGTAAGATTTTATTGGAGGAGTTGTTAAAACATGGTTCAAACAACTCAATTCCAAATTCTCGCATAGAATCAAATAGTAATGACTTGGAACCTCTTACGGAACCAATGGTCATGGATGAGGTAAGTGAGCATGTGATGCCCACAGTACTTCATAAAATAAAACTAGAGGTAGCAGGGAACTAGGCACCCATTGATGCACCTCTACACACCCATCACAATGGAGATTATGAGGAGGTTGGTCCTGACCAAGGACATGATCAAGCAGTGGGAGAAGAAGAAGGATCTTCGGTCAAACTGGACAATCAGGCACCTTCAACCATTACTCATAGTGGGAGGATTGTTAAACCACCTTCTAGATACTTGCTCTATGGAGAGTCCTATCAGGCAATCTTTACTGAACAAGAAGAAGATCCCATTTTGTTTAAGAAAGCAATGGAGGATATAGACTTTGAATCATGGAAATTTGCCACGAACTCATAAATGGAATCTGTGTATTCTAAAAAGGTTTGGGATCTTGTGGATGCACCTAATGGGTTCAAACCTATAGGGTGCGAGTAAGTCTATAAAAGGAAAAGGGGTATAGATGGGAAGGTTGAAACCTTCAAAACAAGGCTAGTGGCCAAGGGTTTGACCCAAAGAGAATGTGTTGACTATGAAGAAAACCTTCTCACCGATTACCATGCTTAAATATACTCGAATCCTTTTATCTATTGCCTCTCTTTATGATTCTGAGGTTTGGACAATGGATGTTAAGACAGCTTTTTAATGGGCATCTTGATGAGACTATCCACATGATGCAACCTGGAGGGTTCATAAGAAATGGCTATGAAAGGAAAGTTTGCCAGTTGCAGAGCTCCATTTATGGACTTAAGCAAGCGTCCAGGTCCTGGAATGTCATATTCGATCAAACCATTAAGACCTATGGTTTTGACCAAAATCTGTATGAACCTTGTGTATACAAATGAGTGCAAGGGAAGAAAGATTCTTTATGTAGATAACATTCTACTCATCAGAAATGATGTAGGGACATTGTCATCAATAAATAAATGGTTGTCACGGCAGTTTGATATGAAGGACTTGGGAAATGTTAGTTATGTTTTGGGAATCCGTATCTTACGAGATAGGAACAACAAAAGGATAGCATTATCCTAAGCTTTATACATTGACAAAATATTGTCTGGATTTGCAATGTAGAATTCCAAAAAGTGATAACTCCCTTTTAGACATGGAATTCATCTATCTAAGGAGCATTCTCCCAAGACTTCTACAGAGATAGATTACATGAAGAAGGTTCCTTATGCCTCAGCTATGGGAAGCCTCATGTATGCTATGCTTTGCACTAGACTAGCCATTTGTTTTGCCGTGGCCCTTGTTAGTCATTATCAGTTTAATCGAGGACCGGAACATTGGATAGCAGTGAAGCATATACTCAAGTATTTTCGGAGAACGAGAGACTATATGCTCGTCTATTCTGGACATGATCTGAATCCTATTAGGTATACTGACTCTAGAAAGTCCACATCGGGTTCAGTATTTATGCTAGGTAGTGGAACCGTGGTATGGAGGAGTATTAAGCAATCTTGTATTATCGATGACAGAGTATGTAGCCACTTGTGAAGTTACTAAAGAGGCTGTATGGTTCAAAAAGTTTCTTTTGGACCTTAACGTGCTACCTTTGGCAATGAAACCCATAACACTTTATTGTCATAATAGTGGAGCGGTTTCCAATACTAAAGAACCAAGGAGTCATCGGTGTGGCAAGCACATTGAGGTGAAATACCACCTTGTTCGAGAGATTGTCCATCGAGGAGATGTGACGATTAGTAAGATTGCATCAGCAGATAATCTTGCGGATCCGTTCACTAATAGCTTACCAGCAAAGGTTTTTGATGAGCATCTTGAGAATATAGGTAGTATTGATATGTCACATATACTTTAAAAGGTCAAGTGAGATATTGTTAGTTTGATGCCCTTTTTGTAGTAAGTATATTGTAACGACATTATGAATTAACATTCAATTATTCACGTGTTAGAATTTGCAAAAATAATATAAGGTTCCATGATCATATGAAATAAAAAATTGCATACTTGACGGTTTGAGTATAGTGAGACACAATTCGCTATATGATCAAAAATATGTCGTTCACAATCGTTACATGAAGTTGGATGCTTTATGTTGATAAGATTGCGTTGTTTTTAATAAGATTTGTCTAGATCTAGGAATAAAAAGAATAACGTTTTTTGAAGCACATTGAATGGGACCGTGTAGATGACTCATTTGTGACCGCTCGAAATGAGACACCACTCGATTATCGAACAAGTTACCTAAATCCTGAGCAAATAATGTACACTTAATTGCTAGTTCAAGTTCTTTGAGATACCAATGAGTAAAGTCTTAATTAGAAGATCAATCTCGGTGCTTTGAAAATCCGGGCGAAGCAGTTACAAATCATATACATGCAATAGTGGAATCCATTAATCATCATGATGAGACGATCGTCACTCTAAGATATTTTCTAAAGGGAATTGAACCTGAGCTCAATAGTCCGAATGATGAGATTGTTGGACTTGGTGTTGTGATGTGATCACAACGAATTCGCCTTATAAAATAGGACTTGGAGGGTACATGTTGAAGGGCAAAACGGTTATTTTGTCGACTTCAACATATTGACGGTCAAATGGGGGTTGACTTGTGGAACTGTGGTCGGAGAATATTGTTATCGAATCATAATTGGCTTCCATAACTTTCACTCGACTCAAGAGTGCAATCCTCTTTTTTTGGTAAAGTAAGCCCGGATTAATAGATATATCTCAATTTCTTAAGAGTTGACCCAATTAGAAATATCTGTTGGAGCTTGAGTTTTGTGCATCCGGATAGGTCCCTCTTTTGACTCCAATAAAGGTGTGTGATTTAATTGGTCTACTACAATAAAGTCCAAGAAAATTTTTGCAAATATAAAACTGTAATTGTGTGTTATAAATATGTCATTTAAGGGCACATTTACCCAAAAGAAGGGAGAGGCACTTAAGGAGCACAAGGGAGAAGATTTAAAGGAGGAAGCAAATGATTAGGCCATTAAAAGCTCATTCAAGGTTATCATCTCACTCTTATGTGTGAGGATTTAAATAAAAAGTCCTATGATCTCAATGTGATCTAAAATCCACCATGCATTTGGGTTTAATCTTCAAAGGAAAATTAATTTCCTATTGTGATGATTAAATTTCCCCAATCCAACAATAAGCACATATAAGCCAGCATATCTCCATATCCTAAATATTGTATTAGACAATTTGTTTAAATCTCAACTTATAAAATCATATAAATTAAATCTCGACAATTTACTACAAAATGAGTACATAACCAAGTGGATTCATTTTTATATTTCTTTTTCTTTATATGTAATACATAGATATGGGAAATCAAGTTATGAAGATAACTGTTTCATATCAAAAATGATAATGAACATCTCTTTGAACCCAATAGATCTCCG